>CM056562.1:20705621-21088121 GCA_029721515.1 Synanceia verrucosa | reverse complement strand
AAATCATGAAAAAAATTATTTCAGCTTCACAGAGGTCCGTTTTTTATATTGATGTTTGTTCTCTAACCAGTACTTCTTTTCATCCTGCTGCATTGACCCAGTTTCCACTTGGAAAGCAGTGGAGCCTTCTGAACATAAAGGAGAAAGAAAGATTTGGGAGGTTTGAAGTGTCAAGAGCCCAAGGGTCATGGGGATGTCAGCACATGAGTGATCCTGTCTGCCTTCATACAGTAGCAGGCCAATAAAGGAGGGTATGTTAACGTTTTTGTACCCGACAACAAAAAAAAAAAGTGAGAATAAAGTGCACATAAACCAAAGGAAGAAGATGAGCTTTAAACCAACAGAGAAATGGGCCAAAGTAAAATAAGGAAAAGAGTGCAGAGGGACTTGGATGCAGCACAGAAAGAATAAACTGAGAGGAATTGGTTAAAGGTTAGAGGAGGGAATGCGAGCCAGGGAGGAGGATAGTAAAATGAAATAAGACTTGGTGGAAGAGAAGAGATGAGAATAGGAGGAAAAGAGAGAAGGGGGAGGGGGGTGGTTGGATGTCAAGATGAAAGGAGGAATTGTGGGTAGCACGGTTGGATAGGAACAGGAAGAATAACAGGCAATGGAGGTTAAAAACAGCAGAAAGGCTGACACTACACTGACAGTCGCTGTTGAGAGAGTTTAGATGTGAGCTGCACAGCCTGTACTTAATGTACATAATGTTCTCGCTTTATCACACTACGGCATATCCACTGTAATTGTTATGATTTAATTAAATGAACTTACTTAAACGTGGTGCGGTGTGTTTGCGTTGCATTAACACAAAGAAAATAACTTTCTGATTAACTTTTTCACAAGTGCCAGCTCAACAAACTCAACAACGTCTTAACGTATTGCTTTGTCATATTTATTCTTGCTTACATGGAGTTTCACAGTTTATACTGACTGAAGTGTACAGGTCCCAGTTACACAACATAGAACTGATCCCCACTAGCTCTCACTGTCCCTCTCCCACTCCAGTTGCACAGTCTGTAATGGAGGCTTTCCAGTTCCATCACAAAACTCCAACCAACTTTGTCAGTCTGAGTCACGGAAACTCATTTTCATTTGAGAAATAACCACATGGAATATCTGCTAAATTTATTGCGGAATACCCAGGAAAATATTCTGGTGGGGTAAGCTTTTTTTTTGTTTTTTTTCCTTCTTGTCTCATTTTGTATTTGGAAATTACTTGTGTCACTGGTTATGGTGGAGCATTTGACAGAATAATGTCTTGAAACATTGCCCAATTAATTTGGGTAGGCGTAATTGTAAAATGAACAACACAGTATGACTTTTTGTAATTGACAGTTACACAATCCACATTTAACTGTATCTTATTTTGGAAAAGAACATGGCATTTGCATGCAGTACATTTTTGATAAAAGCATTGAGTCATGTAGCTCAGTGTAATGAGAATGACCCCCTGATGTGTATGCTACTTGTCTAGCACCAAAAATGTTCATCAAGTCTGAGATGGTGAAACAAGAGGAACATCATTGTGTGTTTATTTTATTAATCTATTTAAAGCCATTGCCTCTTAAGGATGAAATATATGCTTTAAGTTTTAAGGTGCACGTCAGAAGGCATTTATATAACCTGGACAGCACAGCTCAATCTCATCCCATCACTCAGTCCCTCTCTGTGGGTATCAGCCAGCAGGAACTTGGCCTATCCTTGATCTAGCCGAGACTCAGCAGGAGCGCAGACGGAGAGCAGGTTCACCACTGATTAATGGGACACTTAATAGGGCCTCACAGAGGTCAGGGAGAGATGAGAGTCAGAGAACGCCCAGACAAACGGTGAAGTTTGTTTCTCAGGTCAGTCAGCTAAAAACAACAACCCACTCATCTCTGTCAGTTTCACTCCTCTTTAATTGGATAGAGTGGGTGAGTGTTTGCGGTGTGTGACTTTTCTTCTTAGCCGAAGTTTTGATGCGTCACATTGCAAATGGGGCGGGAAGTCATGAGACTCCATCAAATGTGGTGTTAAATTTAATTGTGTTCATGAACTGAAATGGATTTTCTTTGGTGCCTTTGACTCAGAAAGATACCTTTTAGTTTGCTGTAGCATCAGTGATTCTTGATAGATTGTTTTCTGAATGTGAGTCCATATGGGCTTGACAGCTGGACTTCACACATCATCCATTGAGGGTAGAAAATCAAAAAGAAGAAGAAGAAGAATTCCTTTTTTAATCCCTCAGTGAGGGAAATTACAAATATCTTCTTCTGAGATCTCTATGCTGAAGATAAATGTGGTTTTGCATGCAAACTGTATTTTTGGCATTCTCTTTTAGAAAATTTCTCCAAGAGCTGTCCCACTGCAAGTGGATTACTGTAGAGGTTTATAATAAGGAAACATTGCCCAGCTTAGAGCTGTGTGATATGGACAAAATTGTATACCTCGATATTGCTTCTTAACATTTCTGATGTTACATTATTTTTTCTTTCCATTGCTCTTTCGTCTGTCTCATCCCTGCTGCTTTTCCTGTTTACCCCTAAGCAACCAGTGCCGTAAAATTAGGAGTGGCGTAAAAATGCTACCACAAAGCAGTAGCGTTCCTGTAGTTGCAGTAGCCTTCATACCATTATGTCAATGCTTCATACAATGTATACAATACAACATGTTTTGAACTCTCATGATACATTTGGATTATCCAGCGGCCATTCCGACATTGAGTTGTGCTTCAAACGGTGTATCTAAACCACAACCAGAGTAACGTTAATGTTAGCATAGCAACAGAGCTAACCAAGTAGCCTACAGCAAACAGAGGCTTTTATCCTATGGTAGACATTTTTTATTGCACAATCGTATATATCGTAATATCGCACAACTCTAGCTCAGCTGAAGTACTTAGATTCAACCATGTTGTTGCCCGTGTTAACCAAGAGGAAGTACAGGACAGTTCGCTGTGTCGTCTGTATTTCCGTATATTCCTCATGTTCTTGTCAGTCTTGTCAGACACTAACAGGAAAAGATGCATGAGTTGTTATACAAGTATTTATTTTTCTGTACTGCCTAACAATGTTAGCAATGTGCAGAAAGTGCTCTGAACAAACAATTGAGGGGTTTCTGTGGGAGCCCTTACTTTAAGAATGCTTAGACTTTCGTGCTCAGGTCGTTCAAGAAAAGAAAACCTCTTTTTCTACTTTATGCTATCTTGATCTTTGCATAATTGCTCTTATGAAATGGTGCAGTTGAATATCAGTTTGTTAGGACTCTGTTTCTTGGAAATCATAGAGAGCCTGATGCACTTGTGAGGCAATACATTTTCCCTTTATCACATCAGCATTTATGTTAACAAATGGATAAGCTGCATTTGGAATTATATTTCCATTAATTTCTGAATTCACTATTCATGCAATCTGTTACAATCTGTTTATTTTTCTTATTATTCATTTAACTTTAATAAATTTACATTACTTTTCAGATGCTTGTCACATGATAGGTGTTCCCCGTTCTGCTTCCTGATTTTTAAAACATTCTTAAATACAAAGTAGATCTTGCAAATGCTACTGCTAAAATCAGTAATCTCAATCGGAGTGGGTGGTGTTGCTGTCCTGCTGATTCACCAGTATCTGATTCTGTGTGACTTAAATCGTTGCCACAGGACCCCTCAAACATGGTGTCAGTTACTTTGATTGTCGTTCAAAACCAGCGTTCAGTTTCTATTAGACTCTTAATAAACACAGTTAGCGACATGAGTGAGGTTTCACTGCGTTAACACAGTTTAACCAGAGATGTAGCTAAATTATGTATAAAACATTGGTTTATATGTATCTTCTGTCTAAGTCAGTGGTTTTGCATATTAGCACTTTAATGCACTGCTTGTTTTTAATGAAGTTCTTTTCTTTCTGAAGTCTCATATTTTCAGGAGGAGTAAACGTCGAACAACAACTGAGGTACCTTTTTTTTTTTTTAACTTTTTTTAACAAAACCACGTCATGTTGTCACCCTTTCATACTCATAAGACAAACTAAATTCCTCATTACACTAGTCATCATCATCATCGTCATCATCATTTACCACATTAGTATAGTTTCACCATAAAATTCAATGATACCAAAAAATGCTACCAAAGTTTTACTTATCATGAAGATAATTATTCAGCAAGTTTAAGTATAGCCGCAGCAAACGTTTAAGAAGCTGTTTTCCTAACAACATGAAGGAATCATCCAGTCTTCTCTGCACCGGTAAAGATTGTAAACAGATGGCGTAGCTGTCTGTCCTGAACAGTGGAGAGAGAGAGCGAGAGAGAGGCTACATTTTCCTGCTCATAATCAGATTATAACCAATAACCAGAGTAAGGCTTCACACCATTGAGGGTGTTTACATCGGTCACTTGTTGGAGCATTCCATTAATTTACCTCTTTCCATGCAACCAAGTGACTAATGCTTGAAGACGCCCCTTCATATTATTCTGCAATGTCACAGGTGCCCTCCAGTGTTTCCCCTCCAAAACAACTTTCTTCCATGATGCTAATGTGGTATAACCTTGTGGAATAGTATAGTCTTGCTGTCCAATCTTGTTTTTCATAATATTCAGTAGCGAGTAGCAGAACTTTAGAAGCTGTTTTTTTAAGGGTGAAAACTGTTCATAGTTGGACATAGTATTTACAGGTTAAGATGCCATCCAGTCATTAGAAGTTATGAGTCACAGACAAAACTCTGCAAAGACAAGGAAGCCTACAGGACCACTAATTACAAGACTACAATTGGATACTCTTGAGATTATTTCCCATCATGCACCTCTTGGAAATTTCCAACAACTACTTTTGAGCAGAGAAAAATGGGGCAGGAAGAGCTTTTGCAGCTTTTGGCAGTATCCACCATACACTGCCATCCCCCTGCCCCCAGCGGGCAAATCAGACCATAACCAACTGCAGCCCACTTACATCCCTTTGGTGAAGAGGCTGCTGGTTACAACTCGGCAGGTCAGGGGATGGTCCCCAGATGCAGAGGAGACTCTCAGGGACTGCCTTCAGACCACGGATTGGGATGTTATTGTGGGCTCACATGAGGAGGACGCTGAGGGGGCTGCATAGTGTATAACTGATTACATGAACTTACAGGGCTGGGCGATATGGCCTAAAATTTATATTGCGGTATAATTTGAACCATAGACAGTATCATGGTATACTTCGGTTTATAAATTACTAGGGCAGACCAAACAAAATTCGAAGCTTCCGATTTAAAAAAAAAAAGTTGAAGCCTTCTTTTTTCTCTATGGTTTTCACTCACTAGCTACAGACAAGAGCAGACGTGTCCAAGACGTCATCAGATGTGTGGATGCACTTTAAAATATGCCCTAATAGCCTATTGTGTAATTAAAAAAAAAAAAAAACAAAGAAAGAAAGAAAAAAAATTCAGACAAGGAAAGCCCGACACGCAACGGTGCGCCCCCCACCACACACACACACAGACAGGTGTGTGTATACATTGTGTGCGATGACGTCATTGACGGTAAGACGGTACTACGCAAATCTCTACCGTGAGCCACATTGTCTACCGTCTACTGCCTATACCCAGCAGCCCTACATGAACTTCTGTGTGGACACTGGTCCCTGCCAGGACGGTCAGGTGCTTTGCCAATAACAAGCCCTGGGTGACGAAGGAGGTCAGGGCTGTCCTGGACAGGAAGAAGAAGGAGTTCAGGAGCGGGAATAAGGGGGAGATGAGGGAGGTACAATGTCAACTAAGAATCTGCCTGAGGGAGACCAACGAGGCCTTCAGGAAGATACTGGAGAACCAGCCGGGATGCAACCAGGTGCGGGAGGTCTGGCAGGGCATGAAGACCATCATCGGTTGCTGCAGTGGAGGGGAACACGGAGCGAGCTGAGGAACTGAACACATTCTTCAACCGGTTCAGCTCCATGTCCACACCCAGCTCCTCCTCCCAGTCCTCCCCCAGTCCTACAGGCCACCAACATCATGCCTTAAGTCCTTCTTCTATCTCTCTCCCTTCTCCGCCTGAACCTCCTACTTCCTCTGGAGCCCCAGCTCCAAGTGGATCTCCTTCTGCCTCCTCCCACCCCCACCCCCCATCCATCACTGCTGACCAGGTAACGTCTGCCCTGAGGAGGATTCATCCCAGGGAGGCGGCCAGCCTGGACCAGGTCTCCCTAAGACTTCTTCATGCTTGTGTTGTGGAGCTGGGAGACCCACTTCAGCGCATGTACAACCTCAGCCTGCGCTTGGGGGGGGGTCCCCTCACTTTGGAAGACATCCTGCATCATCCCTGTGCCCAAGAAGGGACACCCTGCCGATCTTAATGACTACAGACCTGTAGCTCTCACCTTTCATATGATGAGGACTCTGGAGCAACTGGTTCTGTAGCTGATGCGTCCCCAAGTACAGGGTGTGAGAGACCCTCTCCAGTTCACCTACCAGGAACAGGTTGGGGTGGACGATGCCATCCTCTACCTCCTCCACTGTGCCCTCGTCTACCTGGATGCTGGGGGATCCTGGGTTTTTCGATAGCCATTCTCTGCTTCTGCTTCATGGTGTTGTTTATTATGTATAGTTACCATATTTACATTCAACAAATGATGGCAATGACGGCCAGTCTGTCCCATGCTAGTGTTGAGTGGCCCACATTTTCGAAAGAATGAGTCTGATGCACTGGAAGGCCATGGTAGATGAAGACTTCAGGTCCTTTATTAAAGTACTAATACCACACTGTAGAAATATTCATCTACAAGTATCTCAGTCATCTCAGACTGAGATTTACCAGACTAAATTCATAAGTTTACAATATTAAAGTCATCATTTACAAGAATAAAATTTACTTTATTCTTGTAAGCAATGACTTTAATCTTGTAAATAATGACTTTACTGTATTCTCATAAATAATGACTTTATTCTCAAAGTCTGTAGAAAAAAAAAAAAAAATCTCTAATACGCCAACGTGCTTATCTAACCAGTTGGGTACTTCAGTTCTTCACATTTGGTGTGTTAAAAATAAAAATAACTTACATATTTCAAGTACACAAAGTTGTTAATAAATGCATTCCATTAAAGTACAACGTTTCTCATTGAGATGTAGTGGACATTCAAGTAAATGCACTTAGAGTTAGATTCCAGCACTGCTGGTGGGTCAGTACTGTCTGCCAAATCACACCAACATTCATGTAATTTGGTTTATTTGTTAATCTGATAATGATAAATTATAATTTTTTTCAGATTAGGATTATTTTTCAAATGCATATCATATGAGAGGTGTTTCTCTTTATGCATCCTGCTATCAAAGCATTGTTAAATACAAAGTATACGCTTGCAATCTTCTCGCCAATTGCTTTGTTTTTTGTTGTGATTATACTGTCAAAAATCGTGGAAGAATGTCATTTTAATTGCTCCCACTTAAATAGAGTGCTTGTGTTTTTATCTATGTGACACCGTGGCAGCGAGTTGGTTGCATGGTAAATTGGGTTCTTATCTGATCCATTTGACGTATGTAGGCAGTGACCCAGCAGTGATGCAGCAGCAGATTTCATCAGCCATCTAGACTTTTTCTGAGATAATGGAGTGTTGGCAGGCTGGACCATGTAAACTGGCACTATGTGAATGGACACAAGCAAATATAGAGCTTTGGCTTATGCTCTTTGCCCAGTTGTTTTCTCTCTCTCTCTCTCTCTTTTCTATCTCTTACTTCTCTGTCCTTTTAACTTCTTTCAGTCATTCTGCCAACCATCCTGCCTCCACTCTTGGTCTCACATGTTGCTTCATCTCTCTCAGCCAACCGCCTCTGTTCAGCAGATGAGTTCTAATGATTTATTGACAATGTTGTGGTTCTTCTTTAGAGGAGACCCCGCTGCTGTCTCAGAAAATCTTTACCTGAGTTTTTTGCTTGTATGAGTTTTGGTGTTGGTATGGTTCTGTGTGCAGAAGTGCTGTGCATATACACTGATGTGTTGTACTATATAACTCTGTGACTCACATTTTCAATGTAGCATGTGGTCCTCGTTCTCACTGACCGTGTATTTAAGGGAGTCATTCATCAGAGTTTTTCCAAGGTGATGATGACTGTCCAATAATAGTCTTTTATATTATATGGCATTTATTCTTAAAGATTCTTAAAGGGCTGGTTTTATATTTCTTAAGTGAGGGAGAATATGATGCATATCAATATGTATGTATGGAAGAGCTTGTGGATATGTAGACCTGGAGATTCTCTTCGCCTGGCACCACAGTCCTGGTGCCTCAGTCCCCAAGATGTCATCGTGATAACACAGCAAGTTGCCATGGAGACACCCTTGATCAGGTCCCAGACTGAGTCAACAATCAGCAGCTGTCTGTGGGATGTGGGGAAAGGAATGCAAGGGCATTCAGCGTCCCACTGCCATGTTCTTCCAGGGGAGTTGTTGTTCCAGCAGCAGCCTTGGCCGAGGCCAGTGCTGGTTGAAGGGGGCCAAAAGCAGATAAGATTGAGATTGTCTGTCTTTGTCCATTCTGGTCTCTGAATCGATCCATTTGCCTTTGCAAAGCCGCGGGCTTCTCCATGATGTTATCCATCTTGTGGACTGAAGATGTGTGGACAGTCTGACTGCCGACAGCTGTGCCCACAGCTTCAATCATGCCGGGCAGACTTGTGGGGCTTTGGATGGCTGTCACCATTTTCTGAATTCTTTGATCAACCAGGGCAATGCCGAATGCAGTCAACAAAAGATCTGTGATCATGGTTACAAATAGGTTGATGTCTTCAATGTCCTCCACAAAAAAAGGAGCCAGACACACGACCCGCCACTTCTCCCACTCGGCTGTGAACTTTCCAGCAGGACAGTCAGGTTCCCCCGAACCCAAGCTTCTCTTTGAGAAGATGGTGTCAGTTGCATTGAGAGACCAGTGATCAATTCCATGATTTGGAGAGAGAGCAAGGCAGAGAGAGTGTCTCGAAGTATAAGACAATAGACAAGACAAGACGATAGGAGCAAAAGCAGGGAAGGTCAGGGGGAGGAGAAGAAGAGAAAATGTGTCCGCCTTTGCTGAGAGCCAAGACAAGAATATTATTTTATATAATATATATTATTATTGTTTCCCAGATAAAAGTTTTTTGCCCTCGTCCTGATCCTGTAATGCTGGGTATCTGCCGATCCAATGCTATATTTACAATGACATATGTGTCTGACACTGAAATTACAGCTGTAGACTCTGACCCAGATGTGACCCACCTTATTTTACACAAATTCTAGATGAGCCAGTTCATGAAATACCAGGATAAAAGGCTTAAATGATGGATGTGAATAATAGATTGAAAGGCCATGTCTCATGCTGTTTGATTTGTTCAAATTGTGATTGCTGTTCAATGAGGAGTTTCCTCCCTCACAATCTCTGGCCGAGTGCAGACACCAGCTTGCAGAAAGCTTCAACCAGACATCAGACAACTTTCATTTGGCCTCTCATCAAGTCACCAAGTTAACATTAATTAGTAAAAGATCTGTTGATCTGTTGCTGGCAAAAATTGTTACTTTAACTTGCAAAAGCAGTCACTAGCACTGCTACCTAAACGTCTCATTGCCAATGATATAGCCCATCCTCAGTCTGTGGTAAAGGTGATCCACGGTGCAACATTTGTAGGCTGATGCGGTCAGATCAGTGCAATACAGTAAAGAGAGAATATTAGTTTGCAGACCTTATTTTTACATCCTTTAAAATTGTCACACCTTTTTTTATTGAGAACTGAATGTCAGATGTCCTCCACAGAAATGAACAAATATATCATTTTGGACCTGCCAAAATTTGATGAAGTGATGAATTCCCAATCATAAACATTTTCTGTTTGGAAAAGCCCTGTGAATGTATAATTTGGCAAATTAGTTTCTACACATCTCTGCTTTTCACCGTCTGTCTGCAACTGTCTTTGTCTGGTCCTGAATCACATTATCTCTTGTCTCATTTACTTTCTCCACACGCTCCCTCTATCATCACATCACTTTCTTTCACACATGCACACACACATTTCATCTTGTTTACTTTCTCCACTCTCACATTGCAATTACGCTATCACTTATCACATCTGTATCTTTCCACCTCTTTCTTCCTTAGGAAAACACACTCCAGCCCTTTCTGCACTTCTCTCTCTCCGCTCCATCCTTCCTCGGATTATTTTTAAAAATGTCTCCTGACTCACTGATGACTTCACTTTTTAATCCTGACGGCTGGTTGTGAGTCAGATGCGCTTCATTTCTTAGAGTACCAAATAGGTCCAGAGATTTGTTGATGAGAAAAATCACCTTTCCCAGTACATATTTAAACAATCAGTTAACTTGAAAAGAAAACTAAATGGATCCAGTTTAATTTGTGACTGCACCACAACTGCATCAAGGAAATTCAATCTGTAAATGAAATCACAGGGGTTGCCACCAAGGGTGTGACGCGAGATTAAATTGTGACGATATTTCTACATTAAGTGAAAAGATGTCTTGCCAGCACAGGGCAGAAATAAACCACACTTTGAGCTATCCAAGCTTCTATTAGTGACCTGTGGCAGTAATCAGTCTTTGCTACGTCTAGTCAGCCAGAAACTGACAAGACGAAGGAGAAGGAAAGTAGCAAGTGCAGCACCTCAGTTAACAAATAACATTGTTCCTACTGAGCATTGCCCATTGCGGAGGCAGAGCAGGGGGCGTCTACAAAGAGCAATACCAGAACGAAAAAAGAAAAGTGTAGCATCAACACATTCAACTCAGACACATCTCATATCATGTTGCTGATACTACAACACTGATTTTTACAAAAAGTGATTTAATATATTTTTTATGAATGTCAACGAGCTGGTTACCCCAGGACTGACTTTCTACACGTGGTTGATGGTAGTGCTTGTCACTGACCAGTGATGATCAGAATCTGATCAGAATTCAAGTGAAGATTAATTCAGTGTTTGTGAGACACACAGACAATGTATTTTGACTGGTAGCAGTTGAGCTTGTCATCTCTTCGAGTGGCCTTGGCAGGTAAATAACCCTAAATTGGAGCTTATTTTCTCGTCTTGAAAATTATTCCGGCTGGTAAAATCGTAAAAGTGGAATTGAGCGACCGCTGAGGCTGATGCATGTTGTTCTCCTGTCTACGTTGTATCCATGACCGGCCCCATCTCCTCCAGTCACGTCATTATGAAACATTTTGTGGTTCTTTTTTCTCTTTGCCTCTTTCTAACCTCCCTGCTCATCAGCTTCTTGCTTTTCCTGTGATACAGATGACTCAGCACACATAATTTGTTTGAGTGTGTGTCTTCATTTTGTATGTCCTTGTGCATTTCTCTCTTGTGTGTGTTGATAGGAAGAGGTGGAGGCAGAGAACAGAAGGAACACTCGGACCAAACTGACGCCAAAGCTGACCCCACACCAAGAGGAGGTGACGATCAGGACGCAACACACAGTGCAGACACAAGCAGAACCATGGGAATGTGCTCTGATGCATGTAGTAACATACATAATTCATAGTCAACACCTCACTGTAGCAACACCTACAGTAGGACAATTCGTCATATTCTTACATAAGGAGGTCACATTTGTTTTTACATGAGGTCTTCTGCTTTCAAAGCTTTGGCTGTCATTGGGATTCCATCAAGCCATTATCTACCGCTTATCCTCATAGGGTCGGGGGGGGGGGGCCTGGAGCCTATCCCAGCTATCTTAGGGCGGAAGGCAGGGTACACCCTGGACAAGTCGCCACCTCATCGCAGGGCACATTCATTGGGATTCATCCCATCATATTTCATTTGATAGCTTACTTACTTAGATGTACGTTTGGTTAGACTTTTTTGCTAAAACTTTACTGTGGTGAAAACTCAACAAACATCATATGCTTTGTAAAACTGTGTCCATGCACAACTATACTAAATACAGTAGTTTAACTCTTTGAGTGCCATTGACGTATTTCAACGTCATTTAAAATCCAATGCTTGAATGCCATAGACAGAACAACAAGCCTCTACCTCTGATAAAACAAGAATGGAACAAGGTAAAAACAAACTTTTTCATGATGAAATAGAAAGTCTCTTCTTTCATTTGAGCTATTCAGTGTTTTCAGAGACATAGTACAAAATTTTCTCTGGGTCTTGAAATATGTCTTTCTGTTTTTACACTCACCACATACGCTCACCACTGTTCACTGTCGCCTATGATCAGATCTCCTCCACGACGGGTCGCCACGACTCCCAGAGCAGCATCCACAGCAGAAAGGAAGGAACTCTGCAGAAGATCGGAGAGTTCCTGCAGAGCTCCCCCACGCTGTTTGGCACTAAAGGTTAGTGTGTCAGTGTGAAACAATGTTACACCAGTGGAGGGTTGAACCAGCTTTAAGACAAGGTTGTATATATCTATAGCTACAATAATTGTGCATTTCATTTAGTTAATTAAACTTAGGAAAGTTACAGTGAATGGATCAGTCAAGGAATTCTCTGATTAAACTACACTTAATTTGCACAACCTGTGTGCTGAAATCTCAACTTGGGACACACAAGGGCAAACCTCCAAGTTGCTGCTGAAGTCATTTAGCGAAAGATAACACAGGTTTGACACACTAAGCAGGCAAGGGCAGCCCAGTTTGGGACCTTAATGATGGCTTGGAGGAGAAAGTTTAGACAGGGAACATATTGGAACCAACCAGAGTCTTCTCTGAGTATCATCCTCGGGGACCAGCAGTTTCACTCAGTCAATTAATTGTTCCCCCGGGGTTCTGCCGCCATCTGATCCTCCCTCCATCACTTTCTCTCTAGTTCTGCTGCTTGCTCTTCCTTCTTCCTGCCCCTTATCATTTTTTTTGTCTTCATTAATTCACTTTGTCCATCTCATCACTCTTAAATTCCCCCTCTCTCCAGCCATCCCTTTCTCTTCCTCCCATCCTTTCTTTCCTACACTGTGCAGTATTCTGTATTCTCTATCCTCTTATTGTTCTCTCCTCCACCTGATGTAAATTAAAAGATGAAACAAAGATATATATATATATATATATATATATACATATACACAGTATATATATATTAGACCAATACCAAGTCTGTGATTCATTCTCAGTCAGTGATCATACTAATGCTCTTAAAACACATTTAATTATTAAATGGTTCATCAGCATTAAGTTTAAGCAATCAATTAACGTATCAGTGTAAATCTAAAAGGCGCTATTCAGCATCTTTTCTCTTGTCTAAAATTGGCTCCGTCTCTGCAGCCAAGAAGATGATGAGTCTGGTGAGCGGTCGGAGTGATGCAGCCTCAGCAGCCTCCTCTTCCTCCCTCAGTCTGAGAGCAAAGAAGAGCAAAAGGAAACTCTACCGACCTGAAATCTCTTCCCCAATGGACATGCCCTCACATCCAGTAAGTGTCATTATATGGAAGCTCTCACACACAAAGAATAATGATCAAAAAGGAATGGTATACAGTAGTATAATGTAAATTTCATGGGGGGAAAAAAAAAAAACAGCGTTAGTACATAACATGTTGAAAAATGTCGTAAAAAGCCTTAATATACTATGAGGAAATTTTTATTTAAAAAACTAGAATTATATGTTGAAAAAAAGTACTAGAGTAAGTAAAAATGGTCATCAATCATAGTAATAGTCATAGTAGTAAGTTCTCGATCTTCCGATGGTGTCTGCGTCTCTAATTTCAGGCCTTCAGTTAGACAAAAATACACATATTTAACAAGTTTTCTTTTTGTAGATAATCAGCAGAGAGCCAGAGGACAAGGAGAGTGACCATCAGATCATTAAGAGGCGCCTTCGCTCCAGGGTGGTGAAATAATGAACCTCCCGACACTACTGCCCACCTTTATTTTATTGTTTATTTTATAACCTTATTAGTTCCAACACATATGTTCTATTTGAGAAAAGTCCCTAATATTAAAGCAACTAAAGGAATAGTTCAATATTTGAGAAACCCTGAAAGATACCTCTCTTATCGGAGTCACTCCAGACCCAGCACCTCTAAAGCTCATTAGCATGATGCGTTTGTGTTTGTTGAATGAAACAGTTGACAATACTGTTAAAAAATTGAAATGTTTGGCTGTCATTTGATGGATTTCTATTTTGTCTTGAGACAAAGATTGAGATTTTCGCCGTATTCACCATGACTGACTCCTGATGATGTAAATAAATCTACATGTATTCTATTAGATAGTAAGCCCTATATTTATATATCTTTATAGACAACTGACAACTTTTTCTTTGATTTGATGTGCAATTTTTATACTGAAATGTCATCGCTGTGCTGGAGCACTTTTTTTTTTTTATTTTACAATGTGGGTAAGATACATTATCCTGATTGTGAACAACAGAAGCATTCTTTTATCTTGTGAACCACTGATCTTCTTTATAATAGAGTTTTGAAATGATCAACAAAGTTGCTCATAGAGCAATGAAAAGTCTCGTTGTTTAAAGCGACTTTTTGGTTATTTTAACGGTTCAGATAGTTAATGCTAGAAAACATCCACTTCTCACTACACACTCATTAACACCTACTGCACTTTATCTTGCTCCTCAAACTTAGTTAGGATTGTACACTAAAGGCTCAAATCATCAGTGGTTCCGCTGAGTACCTGTTACTCTTACATATCTATTCTGCCCCAGATGAAGGACTGCTCACAATTTTTCTTTTCTAGTAAAGTAACATTTTGTTTAGGTTGCCTGCGTTTAAAAAGTTTCATTCCTGATGTATATTTTCTAAAAAGTTGCATTTTTCTCTGTTTTCACTGATTTGAAATACTTATTAAATACTTCACTGTCATTCCATGATGTTTTTGTCTACATTTTCAAGCCTTTTCCAATCAAAAAGCAAAACCGATTCTCAAATATGAAGCTGCTCTTTTATGTTTCATATTTAAAAAATTATATATATATTTTAGTCAAGAAGTATTGAAAGCTGTCACAAATAGCAGCATTACACATTTTTGTTTTTTTTGTCGTTTTTTTTACTTTTTCTCCCTACTATTCCATGATTTTTCAAGGTTCTTATATTATTTCATTATTATAACTTTATAGACATGGTGAACTGTTATTTTGATTGAACTTTTACTGTGACATATTTATGATTCACTGTAACGTTTAGTATATTTTTTGACAAGATATATGACTTTTTTTCGTTACTTTTCAAGATAAACCTGAGATAAGATGAGCCTTTATTAATCTCACAGTGATGAAATTTACTTTTTGACATAAAATACTAGGATTATTCATTATTATGACATATCTCAACAGTTTTTTAGGACTTGTTTGGACATATCATACTATGGCAATTTTTGATACTAGTATAACTTCCTTGTGGCATTTTTTTTTTCAACATGTTATTACATTTCATATACACTTATTTTCATGAGTTTTTGGACAAAGTATATGAATTTTTCTATATACTAAACTACAACTCTGACTTCTAATAACTTGCTTTATTATAGATTTTCATGGCAAATGATACTATGACTGCTCTGACATACTGTACTATGGCTGACTGCAGCAAAGATGAGTCTTGGCTGCTCCTGTGGTGGATAAAACATGATAAAGTGCTCTTCCAGTTGAGTAAACATGTAGTCCTCTCTGGGGTGCCCTATCAGTGAAAAAGAAAACTAAATTGGACTTTAGGATGCCATTAAATTAAGAAAACATGAAGTGCTTACGAGGATGCTCCTCCAAAGGAGAAAGCATGATGAAAAGTGATGATGCAGTGCCATATATGCTGTCTTACATGCTTGAAAACATTCTCCATGCTGGTGCACTCCCAAGTGAATCGGTCAGACACTTCCCAACACACACTGCAGCTGTAACATTAAACCGCAGAGTCGTGAAACTGAGATGTCAAGCGCTGAGCTGATTATGGAAACCGTTGGGGTCGGGGGACTTTGCATGTGGCTCTGCTGAACAGTTAAATTAAGATTATTAAGGTATGAATATGGTTTTGAAATGTCTGCAGTCTGCATATTTCTGCCTCTGTACGTGCATGTGTGTCAGAAAGACTTTAATCCAAAGACATCATTAGAAGGAAGCGTCATAAGCACCATACAATGGAAAGCAGCAGCCACAGAGGGTAAATGGGGAGAAAATGCAAAGGGGGGTGGGGGTGAAAAATAAATCAGGGGGAGTGGGATGACGGAGAGCTTACAGAACAAAGAACATGAGACAAGAGGATGAGGGTGAGCGAGGATGGCAGCTGAGGTGAGAAGTGAAATAACACACAAACATCTGCAACTGCAACTTTGTTGTTGTTTTTGTTTTTTCAGCTCAGGAACTCTTTCAGAGGATGGAGAGAAAGGAAAAGCGGTCATGTACTCTGTGAATGATGGAGAGGCTGCCATGATGCAATTTTAGCAATCGCTTCCCACACAGCTGGGCCCTTTGTGCTGTAAACAGCCCTGCCTTCCTGTGCACAACAGCCACACAGACAGGAACTGTGTGTGTGTCAGTATGTGTCTGCGCGGGGTTCAGCTCCCCCGCCATGGCCCAATTTGTTGAAAAACATGCACTCTTTGGAGGCAAAAATGTGTGCTAAAGTGCCCTCTTGGGAGGAAAAAAATGCACGCTAAAGTGCCCCCCCGTTGGCAAAATACACTAAACTGTTCTCTCGGCTGGTTAAAACATGATAAAATGCCCTTTTGGATGGCAAAAATGCACACTGAGGTGCACTCTCGGAGAGCAAAAACGCATGCTAATGTGCTCTCTATTGGCAAAACACACTATATTGCCCTCTTGGGTGGAAAAAATACTAAACTGCCCTCTCGACTGGTTAAAACATGATGTAGTGGCAAAAAAACGTATGCTAAAGTACCCCCCTGTTGGCAAAACACACTATAATGCCTTCTTAAGTAGAAAGCAAACACACTAAACTGCCCTCTCACTGGTTAAAACATGATATAGTGCCCTCTTGGGAGGCGAAACTTGTGCTAAAGTGCCCCATTGTTGGCAAAACACACTAAACTGCCCTCGTGGCTGGTTAAAACATGATAAAATTTCCTCTTGGGAGGCAAAAGTGGAAACTTACTTGCCCTCTCGGAGAGCAAAAACGCTTGCTGAAGTGTCCCCCTGTTGGCAAAACACACTAAATTGCCCTCTTGGGTGAAAAAAAAACTCTAAATTACCCTCTCAACTGGTTAAAACATGATAAAATACTCTCTTGGGTGGCAAGAACACATTGTAGGTGCCCTTTATTTCTTTTTGCTCCTGCCCTTCAAAAAGTCTATGCACGCCCCTGTCTATAACTAATAAGTTTTGTAACAGCTGGATTTTCAGGGTACCATGTTCACTTTGAGAGGATTTCTGTTTTCTGACATAATTTACATTTTTCTGGTGAGAAAACTACCATCATGACATATGATGATTAGCAAAAATATGAGAATATCATCGAAATCAACAAAAATAAAACATATTCAACCGTTTTCCCTTCAGTAGGTGTTACTAATTTGCAAAATCAGGATTTAAATTTTAGTCAGTCTAATTTAAATGATTTTGTATGAGCCATCATAATGACTTGATGATGATATTCCAAGTCTTTTCCATTTCCTTCTCTGAACATGTGCCTCTTTCCTCAGAATCACAAATAAAGTGAAGAAGAAGTGGGTGGTTATGGACAGTGTGCTAACACATAACCACTGTGGCTGGAAAGTAACAGAAAATCCGAGAAAAAGACGTCACGACTCGCCCACAGAGTGCTGAGCACAAACTGTGACGGCAGAATAATTATTTGCACAGTGATGATCAAGATTTTCTGTTACAAACCTTTCAGCAAGCTGACTTATTCATGTGCTTTAGGACCCCGAAGTCCTTCACTCCTCTTGTACTGAACATCCAAACGCTTTCCTTTCTTCAAAATCAACAGGCGTAATTTCCTCTTCTCTTTGAAAATTAAACTCAAATCATGGTCAATTTCATATGCTTTCAAGTATTTGAAGTTTGTCAGTTTGTCATAGCTTAACTTTAGAAAACAGCTTTGTCACAAAGGTTTTTTTTATTGCAGACACCATCAACATTTAAATGAAAGAGAAGATATATATTTTATCTCTTTTAATAGAATAGAAAGGAATGCCCTTTATTGTCATATACAATATATTGTCTCAAACAATTGTTCAAATTGTCATTAGGACTGTTGTTGTTAATGTGTTACTTGTGATGAGATTAAAATCAAAGCACAACACTTTTTTTTTTTTAAATTTCATAAATCGCATGCTGCTATTTTGTCGTTTTGACGTAACCTAACTTCCTTCCTGCTTCCTACTGCAGTCGTGGAGAAGCAATACGCGTCTACATCATCATGCACCTTGTGTAAAACAGAATTAAAACATCACCAAAGTACCTCCAGTTTGAGCGAGCACCTACGAGCTAAGCATGCTAGTGCAGCTAAGCAAATGGGCAGCTCATTGAAATAAATTTAAAAGTTCAGAATTTTTCCTAAATGCACTTATAGTAATGGATTTTCAGTGTTAATAGTATCTTAAAAACTGTTAAATGCGAAATAATAGAATCTTTACCTTTGAACCTCATCCCACCCAAGAGATCAGAGATTCATCTGATATTTGAAAATGTGTGGGAGCAAAACCTGAAGGGCTTCACGTCTGCCTTTACTATCTGTTATTGTGCCAAGTGTGTTTCTATTCAGAACACATTAAGACTGTTTACAACTACGGCTCTAAATCATTTCAATTAATGAGCTGCCTGTCGAGTCAATCTGCATCAACTACATCAAATACGACAAGCCTAAACTTTATCCATCTGGCACCGGATTTGCAAACATCACTCACATACATGCACAGGTGGTTTAACCCACTCTGCAGCGTGGGTGTAGCAAACTAAAGCCGACAAACAACCAAAGCTCCAAATTACCCCAAAACCTCAATGCCCTGCAAATACCGTTTATCTTCAGGCAGAAAGGTTAACCCCCATGAAGGAAACTGGATTCGTACAGCAGCAGTAACAGGATAGAGGCAGAATATGAAAACAGCGTTAAGAGCGTTTGGCACTGGGTAAAAAACACTTACAGCCCTTTTCCCACTTCAGGAAAATGCAGAAGGACAAACTGTTTCATTTCTCGAGTAAAGACACAGCAAAGGGGAAAAAGAAAACTTCCTTTACAAGTCCACGAATTCATGTATGAAACGTAATAAAATTCACTAGTGTGCCCAAGAATCTGAGGTGATGTCTTAATGTGCTCTTAAACATATTAAAATGTAAAAATACTCAGTATGTCTGATTCAGTGTCAAGGTGAGAAAGAAAGAAAGGGCAGATAGAGAGAGGAAACTCTTTAATGAAACGACAGACGTCTGGGGGTTTTTTTGTCCCCTTCTTTTCCATCCAAATTGAATTAACACCATTTCTCATCATTAGCTTGTCCTCCTTTTCCTTTAGACCACTGATCATCCCATTAGGCCTACTGCATCCTCCCCTCATGGCATCAATCTCATTAGCCAGTCCTTCCCCGCCTCCTTGTCCTCTACCATGTCCTCCTCGTCCTCCTATTCTCTGTCTCATTCTCAGCTAGACTCTAGGCTTAAACCCCTGACGTCCCATTGAGCCTCCTGCCATCCCAAAATAATCCTGGCGACAGGGGAGGGGAGCCCGGAGAGGAGAGGATATGGTTATGATGTTGCTCCAGCAGGATAATGAAGGAGTGAATGAAAGGGTGAGGTGGCAGTGGGCAAAGAAGAGTGGAATAATAAACAGGACTGAGTCATAGAGGAAGAGACAGAGCAGATGGATAATTAACACTCCTCAACCCCCGAGTCATTTTATTTTTTTATTTTTTACTATTTCATCATTTTACTTCATCAAGTTGATGTTTAAGGAACAATCTCATCAACATTTTTGTCACTCCATACCTTTTACAGATTGAATTTTCTCAAGTTACAGACAACTCCTGACTCAAATGAGAATAGTAATAGTGTAACCCATCTTATTAAATGTCTGTTATTTGAGAAATAGTCAAGTTTGTGTCATTTACTGGCTGAATTTTGGTGCCCCATTCACTCCTGTTAAATGGATATCATCAAATCCATATTTGTTAGAAATACTCCCAATGACTCCAAAGTGAAATGGGTGAGTAAAAGGCAGTATTTTATCTCAGAAATAAGGAAAAAAAACAGCCATTCTCCTTTTACCCAACCTTCTACTTCTACTTGACAATTACAATGTGTAACTAATGGCACTTCAAAATAATTTAACCACACTTTGGGACATTAACTGCAATCTTATTTTATTGGACCACTTCCATATGCCTTCCGTATGCCGTCTTTATTCTACATCATTAGCATGAAGTGTAACATTTTCTGATGGGATGTTACGCATTTATATCACAGTTAGAACAAACTACATGGCAGTGGCGTTGTTTTTCCATATTGTAAAATGACTTGCCACTGTGCTATTTATAGGCCATTTGGTGAGCCTGTTTTTTAAAGACAAACACCTCCAACTGCAGACTTATAATTTTCCTGCTTCCCAAATTTCCTCAGACTCTCTGAGCTTGTGGCTCTTTTCAGAGCCTTTGGTCCAGCCCTGTGGCCCACACTCATTAGCACCCATCACTCTTGTCATGATCTTCAGAAACCCTGCAGCTCAGTTCACACCCACAACTACCAAAGCATTATAAAACAGCTCAATGGCTATGTGGTACTGCTTCATCTGATCGCCCTGCAGCTGTTTTAAGTAGGGACAATTTCATGAAAAAAGTCATCATGAACATTTTGAGTTTTAAGCCCAGTGATACAACACATAACACAGACATAGCACAACCTTACATCCAGCCTAAGGATGTAGGACAGGCATTAAAGTTGTACACACTTTCTTCCATGTCTATATTTTTGCCATGATATGTATTCAGGTTGTGTTTCATGCAGTGGCTGGAGGATATACAGGTGTGAGTCCATCAGTGCTGGAAGCCACCATGAAATGGTCGCACTGCGCTGCATGGAAATGAATGGAATAAATTGTCAGCCTGAGAGGCCTGTGGAGCGTGGAGGCTGACGAGATATGGAACAAATTTCTGCTCCCACACAGTCATATGAAAAATAACTTGATTATTTTTGGAAAGAGTTGCTGATCAAGAGTTTGCAGTTACCTTCTGTAAGCAGCTTCATTCATGTAGGGCTCCTGAACAAATTGGGGCACTGAGCAAAAATTTATTTGGAGGCCCCCTCACCTTTCCCCATCTCAAATATATCAAGTACAAAATGACTGCACAACAACATGTCATCATTTTAATTTGCAACTTTTATTAGCAATAACAAATGTAAGTGCAGTTTGGCCGTACAAGTCAAATAAAATTTTAAAAAAATCAACCGGAATAAATAGATATTAAATAAAAATATCTTCAAACTTGAACTGAACATGCACGTGTGCATTTTAAAGACACTCATCTGCATTTTTTGGATACAAAGTCATATAGGCTAAATATATTGGCAAAGTTTATAGCCTGTCAATATATACGACCACCAAGTGTTTATTTTACTGCTCCTTTTCATCAGAGGTGAATGTATAGGGTGTTAACAGGATGTTCAATGAATGTTAATCAGGGCTGCTAGAAAAAAAAAATTTCTGAGACCCGACTCACGATGTCTTTCGGACATGACAACTCTCCACTCTGAAAGTACCTGCCAGTGTTCCCCTCTGATTGGCCAGATGTTGAGTGCTGTCAGTCATTGCAGCGAGGCATGTGCAGTCAGATTACGTCTCTTCTCTCCTTCCTAGAGCTGATTTGGTGCTGTACACGCCGCTTGACTCATGGTAGCACATATGCGCATCCATTGCACATACAGTATGTTCAAATGCGTCCCCTCGTGCAAAATGTGGTCCTTCATTGAGGATGAGGCCCTACGCATTGTGAATGTTTAGGGGCGGCCCTGGCAAAGTGAAAGAAATATCAAACTTATCAGCCTCAAGACATCAAGATTTTAGTTTCTGATGTTGAAAATAATCTTCCTTCATCACAGTTGAGAAGAAGGGACTGGTTTTCAGAGAGAAAAATGGAGTTAGAATTATTGGTGATGTTTAATTTCTGTGTGAAAAGCCCCAAAGGAAATGACACCTCTGAAAGCATGGATCATCTATAATCTCTATATTATTGCAGTTCAATTCTTATAGGACTATGAATCCTGTCTAAATAGCTGCTAGCTTCTTGTCTGTAATTTATTCTGATTTAAAAAAAAAAGTCCTTAAAGCCAAAACTCTGAATCACAGTGTGACAAGATGTGACAACAGACTAGTATTTAATGTCCTTGATACAGTAATCATGTCTGGCAGCTTTTAAATCCTTCACTCACTGCATCCATCAATCAGTTCAAAGCCATATTTAATGAAGGAAATGATCCAGATACACTGAAAAAACATTAATGAAATCCTACCCAAAAAATCTCAGGAGTCAGATCAGGATTAAACACCTAAAGCTAATCTCTTATCTATTGAGCTGAGCACTAACTTCCCATCAAATGTAATTAAAATCTGTCAACAAGTTATCCTGATTTGTGGATGAGATGAAAATCAAACGTGTCTACACTCAGGGCAAGTACATTGCTGGAAAAAAAGCAGCAAATTTGCAAAACATTGCTGTAATGCAGTTGTAATGTACATATTTGGATGATAAACTGAGGACATCAGGTCTTTCAACATGAAACACGCTCGACCAGGCGACTCCACCGGTGTTGGTGAAGTCCTGGCTTATGTCCCAGTGACACATTCACTCAAAGGCTTGCTCCATTTGATCCACAGCCATCTGGAGGATGTTTCCACTGCTTCAGTGGCGTTCCTTTTCATACCCCAGCATCCCCAGGAGGAAGAGCTCTTTGCTGGGGGACCTGCCTTCGAAGCCCCAAAGCCCCACTCCCACTGGGTCGCATCAAATACACTGAGCTTTCAAGGATATCAACCCATCTGTGTCAGTAGTAAATGCTCTGAGAAAGTGGTTGGGGAGTGTGGTGACATTTACAGAGTGAAACAACGCATTATCACTTCCAATCTGTCCAGCAGCGTGTAAATACATACACTTGACATACGCATAGTGTCCTTTCAAAATAATGTTTTCACAGAAGGCTAGATTCAGACCACTTGCCAAGCAACTCGTGAGATTAACCCCTGATTTCCAACGGATAGGGAACAACGCCAACATTTTATCAGTCCCTATATGTTTCCATTCAAATGTGTCAATTTTCACTGAAAGCAGAATGCCGCCGATGTCTGCCAAAACAAATCGACAGAGCTTATACTTTTGTCGGCGCACGGCACATGAATTCAGCACGGAGCAGATTGCGTGGGACAGTCGTGTACAGACACAAAATGAAACATCCCGGTTTATTTTCTGTGTTTGCGGCAGATCGTATAATCAATTTCATTCTACTCAGTGGACACAGGGTGGTTCTTTTTTCACTGCCGCTCCGCTACAACCCACTACAGTATGTTGTGCGATTATATGTGAATTTGCGAGATCTTGTTAGTGAACGAGTTCTCGCAATTACAGCTGTCCGACGTAGGTGAAGCAGGTGGACCTGTTGGGTAGTGCCGGACAACGGACGTTGACGTCGTTCCGCATCCAGAGAAAATTAGGGTTATGAATTAGTCCCATACTAGTTCACGTAACAAAAGGCCTTCGGTTACTTCTACTTTCACACTGGACATAAACAGCAGTCCTCCTTCTCTGCCTGCAGCTGTAAGGAGGCTTGTATAGCAGAGTAGTTATCTCCAATACATTAAATCTATGTAATGTGCATTAATGTGAGGCAATTTAAGAAATGTTTCACCTTTGTGCGCAGTCCTTTGCAATAACACACAACGTTAGTTAAATGAACATAACACAACCTCTTTAAAGACCTCACACACACTTTTGGGCCTAATAGAAAAAGATATAACGTCTCTCTGGAGAATTCCCATGTCTTTTTGTGAATGACAAAACAAAGTGGTGAGCGGTTAAAGTCTCATTTCATGCCCCACAGCCAGGCTATAAAGCACAAACCCTTTCCATTTTTGGAGAGTTAATGGAGAAATTTAAAGCAGCCTAAATCAAATCTGACTCAGCGTTAATGACTGTTGTCTTATATTCTGTTCTGCAGAGGAGTGCTGCTGTCTAAAGTGTGAGTCCTAATGGCTTGGCAAGACAGTAGTGTTAATTACCAATCTGTTCTCCCTCGCTCCTCTCTTCCTTTATTTTCTCTCACAGGGAGTCACACTGGCTGTTCTTTCAAGGGTCAATATTGGGGGGAATTTAAATTTCATGCATCATGAGAGATATATGTTCAAGGATTTCAGGTCGAACTATGACTAAGTTGGTTTAAAAGCCCATAATATGAACACGGGATTACAGAAAACTGTTAATGGATGTATTAGAACTTTGACATGCTTGCATGCTTTCCCTAAACAACAGTTTAAATTCATTCAGACAGAGCTATAGGGACTGAAGCAGCATGGCCTACAGCACACATGCTGGCATCTTCTCATTTTGTCTGTTTGCAAATGAAGTTGTGACTGCTGTGATGTTGTGAATTGCATATCACTATGTGGAAACAAAGTCAGGAAATGTAATTTAGGCAAATTGGAAAATGTCTTCATCACACAACGACAGTTTGCATCACTTCTCCTTTGACAGCCACCCATGTCGCCTCTGTTCTCCCTCGCTGCCAGAGTTAACCTGATGGATTGCAGCGACACGGATGCAACAACTGCATGACAACCACAAGCATCATAGATACTGAAGTGTTGATAGGATGAGTCTCTATTGTGATATCCACAGGTCCCTGCAGTCCTGTTCCACATCTGGAAGATCTAGTTGTTCATATGGAAACCATGCTGATGGTACATTCTTGGAAATTAACAAAAATGGATGTTTCTTAACTCTTTGAGTGCCATTGATGTAATAATACATCAAAGTGTTTTGTTGGCAGCGGATCGCCAATCGCGGTCTCCCGGAGCCTGTGAGTAATTTTGGGACTTCTGGGATATGTAGTCGGGACCTAAAGAGACGGTATACACCATAGAGCAGGAAGTGGAGACGATCAAAATTAGAGAGCAAAGCAGAATCTGGACAAAAAGTGGTGATTTTGGTGAAACTGGCCTCTACTTTACCTCTATTAAAACAAGAATGGAACAATATAAAAACAAACATATTTTTTTTATGATGCAATAGAGAGTCTCTTCTTTCATTTGAGCTATTCAGTGTTTTCAGAGACACAGTACAAAATATTCTGTGGTTCTGAATCACAATGGCCAAAAACACTGGCACAAAGCACTTTCTGTTTTATAAAATGGCTGACACTCAATGAGTTCATGCAATTTGAATACAAGGACTAAACACATGCGCTGAATGGAGAGATGTGGTATCTGCATGTGGCAGGTACCACGAGCAGTTGGCAGGAGAAACTGGCACCTCGACAAGCTTCCAGTCCATACTCCATACTTGGTCTGGGCAGGATTTGAATCAGCGGTTCCCAGTCCAAGTCCCTTGTGAAGAAAGAAGAAAGCCTTGTGCATCAGCATCAAGATGCTGAGATTCATTGTCCAAGTGCTGATGGTATTTGACGCCTTGAAAGTGAGACCAGGCTGTCCAAAAAAGTGCTACGCTGCGACTGAGTGAGTTTGTTGTGTTTCTCCTGAGCCTTATTTAGTTTTTAGTTGGTTTAAATTGAATAAAATTCTAAATCTTGGCAAATCAACAGGTTGTGACAATCCACAGTATTCACATCTTTTTAGGATTTTGCTTTCTATAGCACAGTCTAATTAAGAAATTAAGAGTACTAATTCAGATCCATATTGTGCTCCTGAGCCTCCGAACAAAAAGGATGGAATTAATTCTGTCTTTACATTAATGTAACAGTAATTCAAAAGATAAGTATATTCTGTTTCATTGTGCCAACTTCCAGCTGTCTTCATTCACTTTATCACTCTGTGGTTTCTTATTTTTAAAATGTTGGTGTATAATTTTTTATTGATCTTAGACTCTATTCATTACTGTTTCCATTATGTATACAATCCATACATTGTAAAAGAAGCTTATTGACTTTTATAAATGATGCCGGTAAATTGCCAGTCTTTTAGTTAATAGGGCGAATTTCTCAGCATGAGTGGCCACAGTGGTTCTCTACTTTTTGGCAGCGCTGCTGTTTAAAATCCATATTCATGAAGCCGGTTTGTGTGCACACAGAGCCCAGTGTGTTCAGCTGGATGGAAGGGCATCACAGACACACAGGTACATACAGATTAAGATCCTGGGACACAATCAGTGTCATGACATCAGTGAATACCAGAACTGCAGACTTGAGATATAATGGTGCTTTTCCACTAGTACCTGGTACCTGGTGCTAGGTACTTTTTCGTTCCTTCTCAGCCCTGGTTCCAAGCGAGCCGAAGTGACACTAAAACGTGACGTCAGCCGACTGCCTTCCACTGATTGGCCAACGAGTGTCGTCATTGGAAGCGTCATTGGATGCGCAATTTCCAGCTAGACTGTAAAAGCCATGTCACTACCTGATCTGTACTGGAAACACAATTTGCACTGCACATGTGCAAAATGCGTCACTTCCTCTCCTCACAATTTTTACGACACAGATTCGTTATTATCGCAACGCGTCGCTGAGTCATAATATTTCAGATTAAAGGTGGGAAAGATGTCTGCGAGGATGGATGTGTCAATCTATCCTCAGCTTCACGCTTTTCTCTTGAATGGAGGTTAGGGTTAGGATTCAGGGAACCAATAAGGGCATGTTTAAGAAAATGAACAACTCTGATCAGTAACTGCCGTAAAATGATTCGGTAGGCTGCCGAGTGGATGTAGATGCATTTTTGCACATGTGCAGTACAAATTGTGTTTCCAGTGCAGATCAGGTAGTGACAAGCCAAACACAACTCGACCTCGCCATTTTTACAACCGGCAACTTCTTCGCTATTGTTACACGAGAAAACGGCATCGCAGAAAACAACGCCATAGTCAGGTGAGCCAAGGCGTTGGTCAAGCCACAGAGCGAGCAACAAATACATGATCACTTCGGTGTCCTCCATTGTTTGTGATAGTAGTGTTGTTGTTCTTCTTAGAATAGAATAGAATTACTTTATTGATCCCTGGAAAATTACTTTGTAGCAGCGGCGAGAAATGCAATCACAGTTAAAAAAAAAAAAAAAAGCAATATAAAGAACAGAAAAAATGATTACTATTTACAATCAAAGTATATACAGAAGCACAGTATTAAAAGTATAAAAATGTATATGCTGATAAATATCATGGCTCATGGTGATAGTCAGTGCAAATCAACAAACATATGCAGTGAAATAAAGATGAACTGTAGGTCATGATATAACAGTTATGAGCATAAATAGTGCAAATAAGCAATAATTCTTAGTAATTCTTCTTCTTCCTGGTTTTCTGTGTCACATGTAAATGACGTCTTGGCAGTTTTGTGTATGACGACCCCGCCCAAGCTGAGGAGGTACACTTTTTTCATGCTGAAATAGTCTGTTCTTTCATTCAAGCCAGACTTTAAAGTCCAAGAGTCACAAACATTGTGTTAAATTTACTATATAATCACACCAGAGCACGAAAAAAAAACACATTAAACTGAATATAAAAAAGATTGAACACAAACCCAGTGGCTGGAAAGCAGATTTCGGATTTGTGTAAAATGCAATTTAACTTACATAAAGTGAGCCACTGTGATAAATAATGTTTTGCAGGTGCATATTATCTCACCTGAATGGAGCGGGCAGTGATCTCTCCACGCCGTCATGTTAATTAGCATCTGGATAATTGTCTGTAATTACGTCTGTGAGCTCACGGCTTGTCATTAATCAGAAGAACACGCTTCACGCTTCATTGAAGTTTATGAATGAAAAGGATTTTTGGCCACTGGAGTTCATCTGGGGAGGCTGAGCACAATTCAGGATTTTTTTTTTCCTAAATGTAAATGAGTTTCTGATTTTACAGATTTCCTTTCAGCAAAACAAGACAAGTCTCATCCTGGTCTCAGCAAACAGTGTCTGAATGACACAGCAATTTCTGAAGTCCTTTTTGTGTGCTATCAAAGACTAATTTTATCATTCAGCTCTGCTCTTTATGTTTCTGTAAATCATGTCTTTACCTTTTCATCACATCAACCACTGCTCACTCTGTTTTCAGTCTGCATGCTTGTTTATCATGTACCATCCATCTTTGTCATGCTACTCTGCCTCAGCCTCTCTTACCTTGTCTTTTCCTAATTATGGTTTGACTGTAATAGTTTCGCACTGATTTGATTGACAGTGAAAATTAAACATTTTGATTCAACTGAACTTTACACATTTGTAATTTCCAAAACAATACTCATTTTTACTTGATTTTCATTTTTATGTCTTATACTTTGCAGTCCAAAAAAAGAGTTCTTGGCCAAATCCTGAAGTGTTATGACTGTTGTCATACTGTTACCTCTGCCAGGGAGGTTGTATGTATGTAGGTATGTTTTCACCGGGTTTGTTTAGTTGTTTGTTGGTTTGTCGGTTTGCAAAATAACTCAAAAAGCTGTGGACGGATTTTGACGAAATTTTCAGAGTTGGTCAGAAGGGATCTAACTTAAAACTGATTCATTTTTGGTGGTGATCGGATCCGATTCAAGGGCACCACCAAAAAATATCAGTTTTAAGTTAGGCCACTTCCGGCCAATCCTGAAAATTTTGCCAAAAACTGTCTATAACTTTTTGAGTTACTTACTGCAAACCGACAAACCAACAAACCAACCAACCAACAAACAAACAAATAAATAAACCCCGGTGAAAAGGGGTTGAAGTAGGTGTGTGTGTGTGCGTGTGTGTGTGTGGCCCAATCCCAAACCGCTCCCTACACACTTGCCCTCCGTTTGCTCATTCTCTCGGAGGCGAATTTGCATCAATGTACACTTACGGCGGCTTTAGCAGGAAATACGACGGCAAAAAATGGAGGAGGAAACAACATCGAAATTTAAACGGGAACTGCAGTTTTTACAAATTGGATTAAATGGGATAAAATACTACCATTTACTCACCCATTTCACTTTGGAGTCATTTGGAAACTAACTAAAACACTTATTTGTGATGTTGTCACATACACATACATGCTTTGTTTTAGTTCAGGCACTGTGAAGGCCACATAGGTAGGCACTAGGGGTCCTTATAAACTATGATACACAGGAAGTAAAGTCTGTTTACAGATTGAATTTTCTCAAACTCCTGACTGAAATGAGAATAGTAATAGTGTAGCCCATCTTATTAAATGTCTGTTATTTGAGAAATGGTCAAGTTTGTGTCATTTACTGGCTGCATTTCAGTGCCCCATTCACTCCTTTTAAATGGATATCATCAAACCCAGTATTGTCAGAAATACTCCAAATGACTCTGAAGTGAAATGGGTAAATGAGTAAATGGCAGTATTTTATCCCAGAAATAAGGTCCATTTTGTAAAAAACAGAACTTCCCCTTAAGTTCTGCCTGTCTCCACTATGTTCCTCACACCTTTATCACTCTGACAGAAAATAAAACAGAAGTCATGGTGTGGAAAGATAAAAAAAAGACAAAACTGTCAAATCTTCCTCTCTGCTGACATTTAGTTTGATTTTGCAGCCCTGGTTCCTCAAAATGTGAGGCAGCTAAATTCATCTGGCTTCATTTGTTTGATTGGAAATGTCAAGTGGTCCTGCGGTTGAAAGACTTTTGGAGTCACTGAAAATGATTTCAGGTTTAATGTAGCTGTTCCTGCACAACAGGCATCTTTTTGTTGCCATGGTGATGAAGCGCTTCCATTTTCCGGTGGAGTGAGAAGAGCGTTCCATACCTGTTCATATTATTTATACCCTCCCCCTACAGTTAAAGTGCCTCCACAGCTGGAGTGACACTTCATTTGGTGTGATACTCGGTGGTGAAGGTGTAGTGTGGAAGGGGAGGTTTGGTATTGGGGCGGTGTGTGAATGGAGGACTGAGTTGCAGGTGTGCTGCTGCTGACAGTCACATGACCTGTTTGGACCAGCTGATTGGTGGGCTCCAATTCAAAAACCGGCTTACTCCTTCCTTCTCCTTTCTCAGCCCAACTGCCATGCTGCTGTGTCCAACTCATTTGAATCAGTGAGTTTTACAACTGTGTTAGTTAAAGGGTGAACTAATGTGTGTAATTGTCAGGGGTGAGTGTTAAACCTTGATTTTGATCTCCATAAGCAGTGTACATTGAGCAGGGGAGAGAAGCCTGTTAGTTCTTCTATATGTTAAAGGTAAGGTTAAGGTCTTTTGCCTTGGTGGTATTTTGGTTGTTGTTTTAGCCATTGCTTTTTTTGGCTAAAACTTGTATTGAGGACTTTTTGTCCTTGGGTTAGGGCTACACATGTCACGTCCATGGTTTCCCTAGGGATGTAACAGGGATGTAACAGGAAGTTGCTTTCATAATAGCAAAATTTACTCAACTGTGTTTTTTTTTCTTGTCTGAGTGCTCGGAAAGACTTTAAACAAGTACAAAAATTGAGCTGTGAACAAATAAAATGCTCACAGAAAGCTCAGAATAAGTGAAGGAGCTGGAAGTGGTCAAGGTCAAAGGTCAGGACAGAAAAACATCTGTATATGGATGCTGACTTTGTGCACAGAACAGTTGTCCACATACTTTTGACTATATAATACGACTGGGTGGGTCAATAGCTTGTCTGTGATTGGTTAGACAGTTGGCAACGATGATGGGTCTGTTTTATTTCCTCCTGTTTTAATTTAATTTGTGTCAGTTGATTTGTCAGTCTCTGTGGTGGCGTTTCACTCCCTTCTTTGAAGTAAAACTTTACGGAGGAGAATAGGATCGTCTCTGGGCTCTGGTTGACAAATGACTTGATCACGACTCTGTGAGCTTCCTGATGGATTCAGCTGCCTGCTCTCATTGACGACCTGCTTCAGATGAATGCAGCTGTTAGATACAAGTTAGTTTTGCCTGATGGACGGTTTGCGAGACACTGAGTGACTGCCTACAGTTTAATCACACTAGAGAGCAGCTAAATGAGCTGCTCAGCTGTTAATTCAAGACTAATCATGGTACATTAATAAAAAGCTAGATTTATGTCTGGATATTATGTAAGAATTTAACAAGTGATATAGTGTATTGGAAGTGATTTTGTGTGATCCAGTAGTTTAAAATGATGCTGGTTCATTATTGTTTCTGTCTCACAAGCAGGATATATATTGATATATGTCAGTTCATCTTAATGGTTGGTCTTGGGACACTGCTGCTGTTGAAATGACGCTGCTAATTTGCACTATATCAAACCTAAAAGCCCCACTATTGTGCCTGAGAGACTGCAGTGGTAATTAAACTCAGTGCATGCAGAAAAACAATATCCTTAAGTGTTCTCAGAGCCCTGCTTTTAGAGCTCAATTTGACATTTTTCCAGGATGGTGGCACAACAAAACAAATAATATTCATTAGATGAGAGCAATAGGAAAAAAGTCTCCAAAATGTCTAGGTACTATCCATCGATATCCATAACGTACTATATTTGATGACATATTGTGGCCGTGTGTTGTGTCAGAATGTTTGGCAGTCTGAGAAATATATTGATAAATTTGAAGGTTTATCAAGTTTTTTTCAATACTATGAGACAAAAATTAATAGTCAGTTCTTAGTTCCAGTGACTGCAGGCAAACAAATTTTCAGTTTGTGTTACAAAGAGGATAAATGAATGCAAACTTGTATTACTTAATTTTATTTCATCAACCCTGTATCCTTGTATAAATAAGATTTTTATAATACTTATTATTTAATTTAATTTATTTATATAAGTTATTTCCCAATTATACTTTGATTGGAAAACTGAGGATTTTATACATTTATTGGTGCACAAAAATTTCTGGGGAAATGCCGGAAAGTATAGAGACTTATGCACCTGCAGAATTACAATGAGGAACGGTTATTGTTCTGCCAAAATATGGTAATACATACCACTTTCATCTTAGCTTTGGGGAGGGTGACAGCATGACAAAGTGTCATATTTTTCAAAATTATGAACAAAATGTGCCATCTGGTTTTTAGTAGACGCTCTTTGTTTATCTAGGGAATCTGTTTACAATTTATCTGACAGAGTAATGCTTCCAACGATACTCAGAGGGGAGCGGATATTTCCTGCCAATGTTTACCTGTTTATTTATCAGGCACAGAGTTAACCCTCCTCTTGTGTTTCTGTTTATTTCTCAGTGTCGTCCATATGGAGCTGTGGAATAAGTCACTGCAGGCAAATGGTGTACTGACTGTAACTCCTGGTTAGCAGCATCCTCACCGGATGGAGGTACAGGAAAACTTTTTTTTTATATATATATATGTTTAGTTTTGAATTAGTTGTTTGAGAATTTAAGATTTTGACAAGGTTGGTTCCATCTGTGCACAGAGGCTAAATGCTTCATCACATTTAATTCTGTCTGATGGCACAAGAAAGTAACTATTACCCAGAGATGAAAGGAACCTTCTGGGTTTATATTCTTAAAGTATAAAAAAGTATTAATATATTTTGGCGCTGTTCTAGCCAGGAGCTAGTGAGAATCTCAAGGAAGAGGAGAAATGTGCTCATCCCTCCCCAGTGTGTCATCAGCAGGGATGTTCTGGAGGGAATGAGGGTGAACATATCAACAGGTTTGGCTCAGCGGACGGCTATCTTGCACACATACTGCAGAGACTGTCGCTGCAGTTTAACACTTTATCCTGCCAATTTTGATTTAGTCTGGAGTATCCAACCAGCTGCAGAATGAACGCTAGGAAGTAACAAACCAAACAGATCTGGGCTTTTTTTTTTATTGGCTGGAAATCATCGTGGAGGCAGTTCTGATCTGGGATTTCTGCCATTAGAGAAGATTTTTTTTTCATGCGTAACTGTTGAATTGGGTTTATATGCTACTCAGGAGGGCCAATACACAGGATCACAGTGATTGGTGCCAAACAGCACTGAATTTACCCGCTGTTTCAAATGATAATTAGTCCTGCAGGAAACAGGATAAGCAGTTAGTGCAGAGGCTACAGCCTCAGGGCTTATTAAACCTGGAGGAGGCGATCAGCCCACTTGCATTGTGTTTGCTGAGCAGTGTAGCCTTCCACTGCTTTAACAGCTTGACGCTTTCCTTAAAGGAGACAAATGTCATCACAGTGTGTGAAGGAGCCCGGCTACACCAAACACTGTTCATCTGCACATACTGTGATGACACAGAGCTGGTTGAAAATCTGCAAATTATCTGTGTAAGTATGAAAAGAAGTCAATTAACAGTAATTTCCCTTCACCCAGCTGAACTTTAAGTGTCACTGGCATTTTGTTATACCAGGGGGTTCTTTTGGGTCGGTGCAACAAAAACATCAAAGTTGGGTACCCAGCCCTGGGCTGCCTCCATCCTGCCAAGGTGTGTTGGTGTTGTGAGGATTGTTGTTGTATTTATTTCAGCAGTAAAGCATGTCACATGTTAACAAAGATTGACGGAGAGCAATATAATGAAATGAAAACAAGCAGAGTTAGAGTCTCAGCAGTTTTCTGAAGCTTAATAGACAAGAGTTTCTTTCCAGATCAATAAAAGAATTGAGGTGAAGTGTATTGATCACCACAACAGAATGATGTGATGGATTTGTTTGGATGGAAGTGGCACGACTATCTTTGAAAAGATATGACATGTAATTAAAATGTCAGCCTTTGGTAGATGACTAAATCATTTTAATGGCAGGTTTTGTAAATGAATTCTTCAAGCAAGCGCTGAACACATCTTTTTTGGCATATTGTGGGATCATTTCTTATTCTAAATGAGAAAATCATTCAGCGTCTCTGCTTCACTTCGGAATAAGGTGTCAGTGCACAGCAGGTGGTTTCACAACTGTGAGCAAAATCAGGGCAAACTGAGTTGAGAGTCTAAAAGATTGCTCCTGGGAGACCTGATGCAGCATCTGGGGCTGATGTTGGAGGGTCAGTCAGGGTCAAAAGTTGGTGTCCCATTAGATGCTCCGGGTCCAGGCCCGATTGCAAGGAAGGCAAAAGAAAGGGCTCGGAGATGGATCTTTCAAGCGCTGGGATGGGCCAGGGCTCCATGCTTGCCGAGATTCCAGTAACCAGATTAGTTTGAGTCCTATGCCCTGACCAATGAACTTTTCTCACCCTAACCTTTCGCGGTCTGTGCCTAAACTTAACCAATCATCTCTGCCTCAACCAGCTGCACAGGGCAAACAAGCGTCAAAGATAACGCACGGGCCAACCTGGCAGCTCGCCTCGGTCTGGTCCGAGTCTAATTTATGTGAAGCTGTTTGCAGTTGAAACCCTGCCATTAAACCTTTATAATTAAAGCTGTTAACATAATGCTCTCCTTAACAGGCAGGATGCCAGCAAACAGCCACATGCTCTCTGTTCAGAGAGCAGCTCAATAAAATGTTTCCTCTTCACTTGTGACACAACTGGAACCCAAAGTAACAGCAACAGGAAGTGCTCAGGGTCTGGTGTCAACATTTTGGCCATTGAATTTATAATAAGCATGAAAATGCAAATGTTGTATTGCTTTCTTCTGTATCTCTTTCTGTATTTGTTCACTGCAAAGCAACACTTTGGCTGCAACTTGTATACTTGTTTGTTTGCATTGGTTTAGAAGAGATGTAGCAGGTGAGCTAACATCTTTGTTACTGATAGTTACTGGCATACAGTTGCATATTTTGGTGGTTGTGTTTTATTTGAAAATAGTCTGATTTTTTTTTTTTGAGAAATATGCCTCATTTTTTTTAATGTCATATTTAACAGTAGAGAGGGAGGGGAAGGTTTGCAATAAAGGTCACCAGTCTGAAACAGAGATTATTCATCCCAGACCACTGCTACACCCCCTCAGGTCTTCAGGTCATATATTGGCAGTACGCCTGCTCAGTCACCGCTCTTTGGACTGTTGTGACAATACATAGTCCGTTTCGACAATAGACCAGAAACACACAGCAACTTTTCACCCTCTAAAATCACATCTTTGCATAAATTATCAATAGAGATCCATATTAATCTTCCCATGATGCAGATGCTTTTGGCGGCCTTTTCAGTTGAACATCAGCATAGGGCAAACATCAAACCAGGAGAATCATCCATCCATCCACCCAGAGCACCGCTCCAGAGCTCTTCCTCGCTCCATTGCACATGTTAGCTCTTTCCTTACCACTGACCTAGAAACACGAAGGTATTTTCTGCACTGCTAGTGTGTGTGGAGGGTTGTGTGTTAGCATGTTTCCATAAAACTTTACATTTGTTCAAATCAGTCTGTGTGTGATTCAAAGAAAGGGGAAAGAAGTGTGTGTGACTGTTCTATTTCCATTGTTACCATTCAGAAAATGGCATACCTGGTGAAGGATTGCAATAATTATAATGGGTTTATTTCCTTTGTTCAGTTGATTGAAACCATCCGACTGCAGAAATCCACCTGACTTTCTATTTTCCCGATAAAGTTGTGAGCTTGTTTCAGAAAGAAGGGAGGCTGTATTGTCGTATCTTTTTACAAGGCTTTCCAAAATGCTATGTTGGATTTATTGGAATGAGCAATATTAACTGTTTGAGTGCCATTGACAGATTTCGCGTCAACATTTTTTTTCGGCAGCGTTTCGCTGATCGCTGTCTCCTGCAGCCTGTGAATTTTGGGGGTTCTGGGAGATGTACTCAGAACATAAAGAGACAGTATACACCACAGAGATCAAAGCAGGAAGTGGAGACGATCGAGATTAGAGATCAATTCTGGGCAAGTGGCATTTTTGGTGAAAGTGGCCTCTACCTCTGATAAAGCAAGAATCGAGCAAGATAAAAACAAACTTTTTTTTTCGTGATAAAATAGGGAATCTCTTCTTTCATTTGAGCTATTCAGTGTTTTCAGTCATGGTACAAATAATCTGTGGGTCTTGAAGTATGATTCAAAATGGGCAAAAACGCTGGCACAAGACACTTTCTGTTTGATAAAACGGCTGGTACTCAAATGTTTCACGCTGACATATTGAAAACAATCTTCCACATCTCTATAAACACCTTTCAATGCAACTGAGGGCAGAATTCAAACAGTTGTTTTCCAGCAGGTAAAAGCCATTAATTAAAAAGTTTCAACTTATTTTTGTGTATTGGAAGTGAAAACTTTACTGCTCATTAGCTCAACACTACACTGAACTCAGCTGGAACTTTGTAATTACAATGCAAAGGCATGTTATTCTCTCTCTCTCTCTCTCTCTCTCTCTCTCTCCTTGTCCTTTCTTTCACTCTCATCATTTCCTTTATTCGCTGCTTTCAGGGAGTCGGCACAGCATAAACACCAGGCGAGTAATTTAGACAAACATGCTGCATTGGCCCAGAAATGCTTTGTACAGAAAGTGTGATTTGAAGATAAGGTGAGACCCAGAAACAGAATGAGACATCCTTTCATCACCATCGGGGACATGTTGTATCTGATACAGACGTATTATAAGTCTGTCTTCCTGTTCACCAGCGTCCACTGAGCAGTACACCAGCAGCCAAAGCTGCTCACAGCACTAATTCTCAGCCTCGATGCCTCACAGAGCCGTGAAGATGATGCTGAAATATGAAACCAACATTGGATTTATTTCCTTGCTACTTTTCCGAATTCATATCCACATATCTGTAAAAGCCACACAAATATTCAAAGTGTGTCTCGACAGCTCACGGCTACAAATTGTTATTACCTCATAAAGCAGAACAAGCTTTTGTCACAAATCTCAGAAACGTGACAAATTTCATTCAGATCACATGAATCATATCTCAGCCCCTCTAACGTCTTCTAGTGGCTGCCTGGTGGGTCTCGGCCCCGAGGCTTAGAGCCTTCTCAGGAGTTTTAGTGCCTTTCTGAACAAAAGACATTCATCAAAGTGTCATGACAGTCTCCCAAGGCTGATTTCAGAAGTTTCCCCCTTTCACCTTTTTCTTTTTCAACTGTCACCATCCACTTTATTTATTTGTTGGTAGAGATCTTGAGGTGGATTCACCTACTCTTTCCTCTGGCACTGAAAGAACGGATACATGCAAAATAAGGCTGTGTTTTCTCTCTAATATGAGTCACCATGTGTGGCAGTGCTGTGTATGTAAATGATAACGCCTCAGTGTGAATTTCATTAAGAATATTTCCTGTTGTATAATCTCACTGACTGAATAATGGTTCCATTTTACTTATAATATTTGAAAAACCTGGAAAAGTTTAGACATACTCTTCATCCTAAAACAAAAGTCCCATTTTATTTTGCATATTGTCAAACATTACAGCAAAGTGCCACGTGGAGTTTAAACATACTCAAACAAATTGCCTTTGATTGCCAATATATTTGTATTGTGTGCCAAACACATATTGCACATTGCAGAATTTAAATGAAATATTGCACGTTTGTTCCCATTATTGCTCAGTGAGTTAGTATGTATTTCTAGTATATAGTATATGACAGTATGACAATATAATGATATATAATAATAATAAATGATGATAGTATATAGGATGATAGTAGATATACGTGTGTGTGTGTATATATACATACAGTATATACGTGAGAGTATATATACACACATCTTAAATTTACATATGCATACATATGAGATAAATTAAGTTGTTTTACAGTTTGAGGTGTTTCTATTGACAGTGTCGTGTTATACAATAGGTCCTTTTCAGAGCAGCCTATTTGACATGTCATAGCAGCGTAACAACATGGAATCGATCAATGGAATTATGGTCTCATTCTATTAAAGTGAGCCAGCATGCACATTACCAGGACCTTTTTGACGGGGACCATAATTATTGTTATTAATTACACCTGTGTTTACCCTACGATGATGTCAACATGGCTGCTGTGAAAAGCTCATGCAGCGTCAATGGCCAATTTAAGTGAACGATGAGGCTTTGTGAGTGCATTTAGAGTTAGGATTGCAGAGACAAACACCATAACTTCAACATAATTATTATATGTATTTCATATAGGATTTTCAAACTCAAAATTATAGTGAAATATGCTATCCATATAACCATAGTGAAACTAAAATCTCAATGGTTTGAGATGAATAAAACCTACATAAGCAGGGGTTGATGTGGACTACAACCATCAGATGTAACACTGAGACGTACTGAGAGCTGAATGGAAATGAAGAGTTTGAGGCAGTATCCCAATGGGGCTATCCCACTTTCATCCTCCAGTCTCCCACGTTCAAATTTACAGTACATCCAGGTCCTGAAGTTTGTAATTGATATTACAAAAGCATTGTCTGAATTCATAAGGGCTGAAAGGCCTTGTTGAGGAAAAAAGAAGTTCCATCCTGATGTTGAGACAAACCCCTTGTGAAAAGTCTACAGCTGAGAAGGATGTAATTGCTCTTGAGTTGCAGTCCCTACGGACGTTCGCTCCCTCAGTGCTTCCTTCAGATGGAGATAAGAGGGGAAAAGCAGGGCAAAGACAGAAGGGCAGAAAGAGCGGACTGAAGACATCCGACTCAACTCAACTTTATTGAATTCACGCTTGGTGTCTTCCACCAAACTGACGTTTGACCGCTAGGCCTCATATCTCGGATGAGAGAGGAGAAGAAAGTTGTTGAGCTGCGCCGGCCTCGGTTATTGATTGGTGGTGCAGAATATACGAGCGCTGCAGCCACGAGTCACTTCCACCAGAAAGGAAGAAATATGGAGGCCTACTCGTGGGCCAGAATATGGATGAATGATCTCGACCTTGTGAACGTTAGCTTCCTACTTGCTATAATGTAACCGTGCTGGAAAGAAGTGGAAAAGAGGAATTAAATGGTCATAAAAGACAGATTCAAAAATATACTGTCACTGTGCAACCTTATGAAAGTGGAACGACATAGAATGTGTCTCTTCCTGAACATGCCTGCAGAAATCTCAAGTAATGGTTAAGGTACTGGTATTAACCAGTCAGCCAATGAACTTGGTGCACACATACTGCTGGTAAAATGTAGCCTAGAAATCTAGACGCACCCTAGTGGCAGAAAATATTTTTGCCAAGCAGGATGGTCTAGTGGTACACCATAGGAGCTAATCCTGGCTCCGGCAAAGAGTCTGTCAGACCAATCACAACGCTCTATCTGCGTAGCGAGTCATTTAGGCGGACTTAGCGTGATGATGCCAGGGCTGCGTGACACTGGAGATAGCACAACAACCAAGATAGATAGATAGCTTTATTTATCCCCGAAGGGAAATTAAATTGTCACAGTAGTCTGGTGCAAATACAATAAGAAATGCAATAACACAAAATACTTAAGTAAAGAAAATAGGAATAAAAAAGAGATAATATCTGAATAAAAATATGAATACAAAGTGGGCCAAGGGCATATAGAAAAACATAAGTTAAATAAGCAAATAAGCAAATAAAGTGCAGTGGCAAGGTGATGGTTTAATACTGATGGTATGATGGTAATGTTACTAATGATAACAGTATATAATAACAGTATAGCAGTATATAGTAATAATAATAACAGTAATAATAATATAATTAACAGTTAGTGATAATAATGATAATAGTATAACAGTATATAATAACAACAGTATATAGTACTCATGGTAGCAGCAACAGTGTATAATAATAATAATAACAATAATACTACTAATAATAATATATACACATAAAAACGTGTCATATTTAGTCTTACACACAAGACAAAGCATGATGTATGAAATAGGATGTGCATAACGATACAAATATTGTAAGATGGCTGTAGTTCGTTTGAATCGGCTCTGTCATCGATTTTGGAAGAGTTAGATTTGGGCTTTTCTTTGAAAGTTGAGCAGAAAGAAGCAGTCAAGTCATCCATTTTAAAGAAAGATGTATTTGCTGTTTTGCCGACCAGCTACGGCAAAAGTCTAATATACCAGCTGGCTCCGCTGAATATATGTGATACATTTGTTTTAGAGCTCTGACCAGTTGTAATATTACATTTTAAATTTATGACAGAATTTTAGTATGTGAATCAATTATCACTCATCAGCACTCATCTCTGATTAGGACAGTGTTGTTTTATTTACTATTGGAAGGCTTTTAATACCTTGCAGCACTATGGCACTTAATATCTATTCATCATTTTTATGTATTTATGCTTTTTATGCATTATTATTATGCACTGTTTTGTTGCTTTGTTGTAAAACACTTTGGGTACCTTTCAGTTATTATAAAGGACTATACAAAAAGTTTGATTTTGATTTGAAAACCTTTTTAGATTAAGTAATTATCTAATACTTGTAGTCTACTCTATAATGATATAACCTGCACAGTGAGAGGCTTTCATTTTTGAGGTGGAGGAAAAAAATTGATTTTAGATATGAATTGTGATCCTTCTTTGAAAAAGGCCACAGTGCTGCACAGGGACTGGTGAGTTATTGAGAGTTCATCTTTGAAGAGGCCAAGCACTGGCGACATTTTGAACTTAATAATTACCTCTGCAGGTGTCTCATGAATACATTATCATCGCCCGGTAAAATCTTCCACTGTGGTGTGGTATCATAATCCAGCACCTCTTAACTCCAATTTCATTACATGTCATTGTCTTTATTTCCTGTTTTTTGCTGTCTTAAAAATCACATTGTCCGTTCCCTAAGAACCATTGAAGCGTCTTTAAAATGAAACCAGGCTACAACAGCTCCACTCCACACAGAAAATGGTCTGTACCTCGCAGATTTAGCCATTCAGCTTGCAGTGGCTGTTCAGCAAAGACAAATGATTAATTAGTGGCAACATGATTAATTAGAAGTTACATCAAGTAAACAAAGAGAGAATGAAGGTTGAAAGCTTACCCCCCTCGCCTTATTAACGAGGACCTTCTTCTCATTTTGTGTGTACATCTGGATTTTCGTAAGCACGCACCTTCGTGCCAGCCTTTATAATATTCAGTGTGTGTGTGAGAGACAGTGTATACTTATGTCTGTGCGTGCGCTGATAACAGACTGCATTAATGAGTTGCTGCTTGGGTTGGAGATCTGAGGCTCAGATACAGGAAGACTGGACTGACTGTGGAGCTTTGGAAACCAGCTCATCCTTAAAGCTGCTGTTAGAGAGCAAAACGCTTCATCTTGGACTGAAAAAGAGAGAGGCACTAATTGCTCAGGATTGCCTTGATGTGAGTCTAGTTAAACGAATTACAAGGAAATTTCTGTTCCCTCTGAAAGACTTTATTTTTTTTTACATGTGTTCAGATTTCATCCGCACTCTGATACTCAAGGGATGGTCGCCTTTTAGTGTCTCAGTACAGAACAAAAAGGGGGAAAATGGTTGTTGATCTCTGCAGTCTGAAGTACCAGGAATGGAGCGTCCCTCTGTCGCCCTTTACTATTGCTCTGCACGAATACTTATCTTCAAAACTGCAGGTTTTGTTGCTCCTGCATAGCCATCTTTTTTTTGTGTGTGAAATAAACTGTGCTATGCCATGGCGTTTTGGGCCATTTTGAGTCATATTTCAAGACCCACAGAATATTTTGCGCTATGTTTCTGAAAACAAAGAATAGTTCAAATGAAAGAAGAGACTCTCTATTTCATCATGGAAAAAAAACTTTTTTTTTTTTTTACCTTGTTCCATTCTTGTTTTATCAGAGGTAGAGGTCACTTTCAACAACATCACCACTTTTTGTCCAGAATCCATCTGTTTGCGTTCGTCTCCACTTCCTGCTTTGATCTCCGTGGTGCATACCGTCACTTTATGCTCTGACTACATCTCCCAGAAGCCCCAACATTACTCAGGCTGCAGGAGACTGTGATCAGAGACCAGCTGCAAGTCACTAAATGGTAATCATATTTAGCATTTTTGTTTTCCTGCTTTTTCGATATGAGGTATGACCTAAAGCTTAAAGCATGATGTGTATATATATAGTAATGACATATTTTCCTGTCTAGAGCAGTTAAATTAAATAAAAAGAATTAACTTCATAATTATTGCTTGTTCTGGAGCTTCAGTGCTCTATGAGGTCTGGATGGAGGAATTAATAAAAGCTAAAATTCAGGCTCAGCAGGGGGAAAAACCAGAACCCCCAGGGTATGAATTCAATTGAAAGGATGTTAAGTGAAATGTATTTTCTCCTAATGCTCATGAAAAGGCTCAGCTCCCAGTTTACCACAGTGAGAAGCAGCAGTTTTTCACATTGGTCCCATTCTTTGAAAGACCCTGTTGTTCAGAGACTTGATTAATGTAATCCATCACTGTCAGCGAGGAGATGGGTCATTTTTCCTTACATGTTTGTAACTTTATTAAGCCAGGTTCACTGCAGTTGTGCTGAAAATAGTTATATTCTGCAGTTATTGGCTCTTAAGTGACGTCCACAGAGGAAAACTAGTGCACAGCAGTGGATAAAAAAAAATAGATAAATAAATGACTTCATTCAGGTGTGAAATAACTTCATTAAAGAAGAAAACAAGGGAAATGTCATTTAATTTTGACAGATTCTCCACTATTTCTAATCTCTAACTGGTACATCATTTCAAATTTAGTTCCCTTTATTTCTCTTATTTCTCTTTCTCTTTATTTTCTATAAATTCAGCCTGGTCCATGAAAATATATCAGTGTAATATTTTTTATACCACTTTTTTTTGCATTTCTATTTGTTATCATGCTCATTCATTGAACTTTGAGGTGTCTTAACTCCCTGCCTTCTTGTCGTCTTGCAGCATTATTTTCTGTCCTTTTGATTTACTGTCGTGGTGCAAAGATGGAAAAGTTGATGATTAATAGTCCTTGAAAATAGAAAAATTGACTTGATATGAATTATTCCTGCTGTTGCCACGACTTCTCAGGCTTACTTCACCTGAAATGTGTTTAGGTCTATTTGAACATCCCCATGATTCCACGCTCGGGACCTTTTCAAATCCGGTGCTATTATTTTAAAATGACAGGTCATCAAAGATGAGGGGGAAAGCAATTTCTATATAACTTTCTCTTGACTGAAGTGTTACTTTATTGTGATTTAGCTGAGGAGGTTCATAGGTTTGAAAAGTCATCTTAGCATTAACAGCCATTTGTATGGTGGCAATGGCCTGGATTTACAGTCTGAAGCGGAATATAGAGAACATTAAGCTGGCTATATGGGAGAGCTTTATACCTTTTCATTAGATTCAGCAGTCTGGCCAAAATAGACTTTATTAATCCAGGCAGCTGTAGTACACACACACACACACACACACACACACACACACACACACACACACACACTATAGCAGCAAGCTAATGTCACATCTTTTAAGGAAGGAAATGCCTGTTTTGGTTGACTCGTTGCCATATTGGTTTAAACCCTATTTTGAAACACTAAACGGTGATTGCATCATTGTGATGGTGTGAACAGAAGGCTGCAGGCTGGCTGGCAGCAGATTAAACCTTTCCCCTTTAGTGATGCTTCTCCAGTGCCCACCAGCTTCAGAAGGGTTTGGCTCTTTTTTAATCTGGTTGTGTCCTTAAATTAGCAACTTGATAATATCAACACAGTACGACACGTCTACTACCTCTGCTAAGTGTAACACTGATACTCCTTTTCCACTGGGGTGGTTCCAGGTCTGGTTCGGAGCCAGATCCTGACTTAGCACCAGTTCTTTGTGTTTCCACAGCCTAAGCACTGTCTCCTGGTGCTTAAAACTGTGGCCAGGCAAGCGCCAAGGCTTTGCTGGTCCAGAACGAAGCACTGATTACGTTGGGGGTTTGGGGCGGGGTTATTGTGACCAGAGTAAATACTGCCTGGTTGGATCACAAATGTACTGAAAGGATTCCTGGGACACACAGAAGTTTTGCACAAACTGTTGCAAACTGAAATCCAGAACAATAGTGTCCTATCAGTGCTGTGATTGTGGATGTACCCAGGCAATGGAGTCATCACTCGAAGTGACTAGTAACAGTTACATGGCATTATACTTGTGTCACATTCAAACTCTCTATTTCATCATGAAAGCAATGTTTGTTTTTACCTTGTTCCATTCTTGTTTTATCAGAGGTAGAGTAGAGGACACTTTTTGTCCAGATTTTGTTTGTTTTGTTCTCTAATCTTGATCGTCTCCACTTCGTGCTTTGATCTCTGTGACATATACCGTCTCTTTATGCTCTGACTATGTCTCCCAGAAGCCCCAGAATTACTCACGGGCTGTGTGAGACCCGAGATCTGTGACCCGCAAAAAACACTTAACCTTAAATGTGCAGTTAGTAAACACAACATTCAAAGTTGATCCGTCATCTCCAGCTCAATCAGCGATGTGGTCCTCGCCATGCGGCGAAAGCCCAGATTCACTCTGGTTTTGGAACAAGCTTTTTTTAATAACTTCCTCTCAGATGCGTAAAATAAAAAAGTGAAATAAAATAGAATATTATCAACCATAATATTCTATGAACTACAGCCCATGTGCTCAGAGAGGACAATGATTCTCTATCTATAGTAAACAGACATCATTTGCTATAGTAAAAGTGAATCTTTATGTCATGGAGCTCAAGTGGCTATACAACACCTCCTGTTCTTTGATTCAGATAGCGGAAAAACTCATCCCAATGAATGGAAGAGAAAGAGCTCTCCCTGGAGAGACAGATAGATAGAAACAGACATACTAACACTGCTATGTAGACGATCATTTTGACAGAAGCATGGAATGTAAACATATATGAAGAAAATGGATCCAGGAGGATGTCATGCAGCAGGAGTTGCAGAGCGAGCACAGACAGATGACAGGCTGATGACAGCTGACTGACAGAAGCCACAATTACAGCTGGCTGTGCCAGCGGCATTGTTATGATGAAGTAACATAGCAGCAGTAGTGCGTACTGAAAGTAAAATGCAATAAAAAATGTGCAACTTGGAATGTAGCCTCAGCCCGTTTGATTTCTTTTAACATGTGAGGGTTTGCATTCATTTACCATTTATTTGGACAGAGCATGTTGCGGAATAAGAACCTTCTTTTGTGCAAAGAGAGTGCCAAAACAATTACGCACTGGAGAGGAAATCAACCCTTGTGGCGTGGATGTCATCATGCAGCCTGTGGCAAACCGATATATTGTCCCTGCTGCCTTCAGTATCCAAAAAAAAAGCTTGAGGAAGAGTGTGACATCCCTGCTGTCAAAGCCACCTGCCCTCTGAAAACACCCAGAGGCCCAGAGAAAATGGGTTGCTGGAAGTTTGGATGGTGTGAGGATAGCAAGGATCCTGCAACACTGTGATTCCAACTCGAACTTTTTCCCTAAAGAGAAATCAAACTGAATGGCTTTTATCTTCTATCTGAGTCCGTAGAGAGTAATCTGTGGATGAAATATTTGGTCTGATTGTGTTCAGCCTTTCAGAACAAAGCAGCAAGAAAGTGAAATAAGCACTGAAAATAAACAGCTGTTCATTTAGTAGTGTATATTGTTTGCCATTCAGGGTGAAATGAGCGGTTTTTGCTTCAATAAGTACGATGGAGGGAGCGTCGAGCTGTATCCTCTCAGCCAGTTCGCTGACTAATCAGTTACTGTGGTATTTTTGCAGGTTGCATCACAATAAAATTCACAAATTGCTGTTGTTTGCAGTAAGAATGTGCTCTTCTGATGATTCAGTTGAATATATTCACACACAATACACAGACATAAAAGACACTTTCAATTATAAGTGCTTGCAGCAGACACATTGCTCTTATGTTTGCTGTCTTGATTTTATTCAACAGTGGCTGCAAATGTTGTTACAAAGCTGAACACTGTGTCACTAATTTCGACACATTTCGTGCCAGCTGCCGAATTTAGGGGTGTGAAGTAGCATATTAGAATTAATCATCCTGCAGAGTTTTTTTTTTCTTTTTAACTCTTTGAGTGCCAGTCTGTTTTATAAAACAGAAAGTGCCTTGTTCCAGCATTTTTGCCCATTTTGAGTTATATTTCAAGACCCACAGAATATTTAGTATTATGTATCTGAAAACACTGAATAGCTCAAATGAAAGAATTGAAATGATGAACAAATTCTACAAACTAGTGGACAATGTTCATTATTATCATTCATTATGATATTAAGGATGTTTTCCAGTATCATAATATGTTTCAGCATGATTGAGCTAAAAGTTAATCGATTGTAATGTTTAATGTTTATTTTTTTTATTCTTTCTGTTCTGACTAATCAGTCCATGTGTCATACTCAAGTTTTGTATTTGTATTCCAGTTATAACTTGAATATTTTAAAAATATAAAGGGGACATTTTTCTATACCCTCTACCTGGAAAAAGAGATGTCTACCTTCTGTGGTGTAGCTTTTGGTGCAGGCATTTTTAGCATTCATGCCACTGTGTAAATCCACTGGGAGTAAAACTTTGTAACCCAGACAGTGTCAGAGCTGAGCAACTTGCAGCATATGATCTTGCGAATTCTAGTCATCTGCACTGAAAACAATTCTGCATGCCATATATGAAAATATTGAAGACACTTGAGAATGAAAGCCTTAAATTACTTCACTTAACATTCTATCCATGTCCTTGAGGATGGCCTTAAAGGACAGATGGTATGTGGCGAAATTGGACAAATGGGAGCGTTAGCTCAAAGACTGAAGGTCTGCTGTCAGCCGTACGACTCATCCCTGCTGCATTGTTTCCCAGTAGTTTCAAGCTGTAAATCCAGCAGCAGGTGCAGACAATGCGTCTCAAATTGAAACCTTAAAATGTACAGTGTTTTTCCCCAGCACTGACATTGCTGTAATGTCATTACTTTGTTACTCAAGAGTACATTAACAATAATATAATCCAGCTGGGATCAAGTTTATGAAGACTCTCTATGATTCTCTATGATTAGCAATTTTAGTACAAGTAACTACAGTACTGGGGATGCCTCTGCTGTATATTGGAAATCTGGAGCACAGTCTTTCTTTCAAGGGCACAGACAAGTCTGAACGATTTACACAAAGACAGACAGATAAGGCAGAACAAACAAACACACACTCTGTAAATCCTGAGGCCTCTGGGATTGACAGAGTGTATAAGGAGCTGGAGTCAGCCCAGAACAGTTTGGGATTATACAAGATGAGGCGACTGGAAAAATATCAGTAGACAAGATTACTTATGTGATCCCTGAGGGGAAATTTAGCAGGTAGTAATGAGATAAATCAAAGCGGAAGAGGAGATGAATAAGAGAGGAAGACACACAATAGATGATATTTGAGTGTGTGAATGAACATGCACGTGTCATATCAGTAGCAGCAGAACAGAGAGGAAATGGAAAATATTAGCATCATGGAAATACAGAAGAGAAAGCGGCAAAGAGGTTTTATAGAACGAGCTAAAATACTGAAGCACAAATATAATACAACCTAAAGCATATAATTTCACAGTATGTAGAGTTCATTCATACAACAAAAACATCTATTAACTACCATTTGTTGTTTTTATTATCAGCCAAACTGACAGCTTTTACAATTAATCAAATGTTGTATGAAATGTTAGAAAGATGCTAGTGAAAAACATTTTTTTTTCAATTTACAATGATGTTAAACTTAAAAGAAGAGCAAAATCTACAGAAGTTAGCAGTAAGTATTTGACATTTCTCCTCAGTTTTCATTGTTTTGAATTACAATGAATGTAAACCAGTCCAAAGATTATTGTCCCAGATATAATAAAATAACAATATTATGATTGCCTTTTTAAGATCATTTTATGCCACTGATATACTAATAACACACAACACACTTTTGAAAGAGCAATGGACTTTTAATCCTGAGGATATTCAATATAAAGGTTGTTATACAAAATGTGATTAAAAATTGTCACTATCACTCTTCATTAGACTCAGAATGTGTTATTATAACATGATTATTATTTGACTTTGACTCATTTGTTTCTATGCTTTGTAACTTTAAGTGGAAAGTGTTTATCATCGCTCCATCTTTAATTAAATATGCTGCTCAAGCTGTTTTGGCCCCGTCTGTATCGGAAAAGAAATTTGTGATCTCAATGGAGCTAACCTGGATAAGTGAAGCACAAATTAAATGAATAATGCAAGAATATATTTTTAGCACTATCATAATTTATCATTGACTATGCCTCTTCTTAAAATTCAAGCACAGAATACTGAAAAGCTCTTCTAGTAAAATAATACACTTGATGAACTCAAGTTGTCAAAAACTAGTAGTAACTAGCAGTGGCGTGTCCAGACGTTTTTTTTTTCACAGGAGTGCCCCAGGTGGTGCGCTAAATCATGCAGGGGTGGCCAGCAGGATTAGATCATATCAGTCAGTGCGCATGCTTCTCCATCAACATAGCCTCAGTTCATAATTTTTTGACTTTTATGATTAATTTTACTTCTAAAATTACAATCGTAAGTGTTAGTATAAACTGAACTCATAATCATGACACAACTGAACTGTAATATTAATATTTTATTTTTATGAAAAGGTGCAAAAATAAAAACAATGCAAAATATAATAATCAAAAAAAAAAACTTTGATAACTTTACGATTCCAGAGATGTGAACTGACGATCGGACAGTCCATCACGCAGGGCCTGGGGTGGCCAATCAGATTTCAGGGGTGGCACATTCCACCCCCTAGACACACCCCTGGTATCTGCATTTCTACAGTAAGGATTAAAGCAAATCCTCCAAGACACAATAACACGTATGTTCATACACATGTATAACTTTAAAACTATTCAAATAAATTATAAGAAAGGGCTGTGCTCCCTGACACTGATACATAGGATATGAGTATGTTCCAGTGCAGGAAAACACTGTGGATACTGTGAAGAGAAAACACAACTTTGGATGCAGGTCATGGAAGACTGCCATCAGTCAGGATGCAGTACTCTGCAGTGTCCCTGCAGCATCATTTACTGCAGGAGTTTCAGGCACCACGAACACCTGATCTGATGAAGTGAACATCTGGAAACACAAATGTTGTGCAGTCTGTACCTGTACGAGAGTAGATAAATCATCACTGTTGGTGTCATGAACATTGCAGCCCGAGTCTTGTTTAATATTAGTTCTAGGCCTGTAAAACAGTCAACCCATTTGCAGCTTTCCACTTCCTCCTGCAGTCATAGAGAAGAATGACGACGATATGCTTCTGAATAGGTTCGTTTTATTTTGAAAAACTGCCAGACAGCTCAGTTTTCATCAAACATAATATGCACATTGTGTAAAACAACAATAAAATACCACTGGAATGCCTCCACTTTGAGCTAGCAGCTACAAGCTAAGCATGCTAGTGCAGCTTATAAGATGGATGCTAACAGCTAACAGGTACAATTTAAGTCTCCACAGACATATGGATGAAAGTTAAATGGAAGAAGTTAACTACTGTTGTGAAATGCAAAATAATACAATTTTAAACGTTCAATAAAAATATGATTGTGTTGATCAGGATTTAAAAAAATTATAATGTGGCAGATCTAAGTAGCATCTCTATACTGTATACAGTATATATACAGATATATTTTGTGCTATGTGGTCACACATGTCAGTATCTTAGTTTCATATTTACTCCAGAAAGGATTTCATAATCTTTTCAACCATTGGACATAATTCAAATAGGACTTGTCTAAGTTGCACATATCTGTGCAGGTGCATCTCTTTTAATCTCCATCTCTCTCCCCCTGCTCATGACCATACTGTAGCTTATATTTATTTTTATTTCCCTCTGCCTCCACACTCGTCATGATGATGTAGGGCGAACCAGCACGTTATATGTGCGTTATACCAGCGAACAGATGGCTGAGCTCCGCCAAAGGCAAGAAATAATATAGATTTATTCCATAAGGATGTGACACCTTTGCTGTGTGATGTTCCATAAGTGGAAAAAGGTGCTTTTTCACCTGCTAATGCACTTGAAGCTGCGTATGACACCTTTTAATTCATGCCTGCAGCCTGCACTTTTCAAGGTCAGAGACAGGACAAAAAGGTCATGGTCAGAGATCAAATGAAATTGCAGTGATTGAGTGTGGTGAATCACATTAACATTTCTCCTAAGGAAGTGTTTTGTGCAGCGTGTTCAGAACCCTAAATTACGCTGATGGAGCAGCTTAGACTTCATCGGCACACAATGGAGAGAAGCTTTTGGTGTTTTTTTTTTTTTTGCATTTTTAAGCTGGATGTTGCATAAAACCCGCTAACTTCCCAGGGGAACATAAACCTGCCAAAACAATGCAGGAGTGTGAGCTATCGAAAAATCACACATAAAGATATGGTATGCCTCATTAGAGCGCACAACATTGGGTGTAAAGTGAAAAAAGTGGTTCGTAAACATGTTATACATTCACTGACTTTGCTGATGAAATCTGACGGGACAGAGAGTTGACATTTGGTCAATGGCATCCCCAGTGTAAATATGTAAATATTGCTAATAAAAAAAAAAAAAAAAAGCAACCAGGAGAATAAAACAAATAAAACATAAAATAAAAATCTAACAAATGTAACAAAAAATATGCCTTTAAATTACTGTAAATATTAATAATTAAAAATGTGACATAAATTAGAGGCATCATTCCATCACCTTTTGCTCTAGTTAATGATCAAACATTACACTTCCCTGTGCAAACTAATTCCTCACAGAGAACATCACACCCTAATAATTTTTTGTCAAGGTTACTTCACCGTTGTGTGCACTGATGTGAAAACTCTGCAGATCTTGTGGTGCGTGTAAGCACTGCTGGGACAGACGATTAAAGGGATACAAAAACAAATCCAGACGAGACAAATGATAAGCTGTGAGGAGCGAGCAAGCGTGACAAATATGGCACAGATCCGTTTGCTTCAGCTGTCCTTTTGTCTCTCTGGTTTCCATGTACAATATATATTTTTTTCAACTTGGAAGTCCGACATGTGGAGATTCTGCTCACATTAAGGGTGACTGATGACGTCTGCTGCTTTGTTTGCCATCACAGACTTCAGACTTGAGAGCGTAAAGGCCAGACACATGTAGTATTGTTGCTGTGAGATGCTCTCGATGAAACGACGCCTGTACTTACTGTGTTACTTTCAGTTGATACTGAGATGCAAGGAAATAAATTCTATCAACGGAAAATTCTGCTGCTGAGAAATAAAGCCAACGCAGAGGATACAAAATGTCAGTTCTTAGGCTGTTGTCACTGTCAAGATGGCTACAACTGGAGATTGGAACTTTGAGCTTCTCAGCAACTCTTCAGAAATTTGTGGCTAACGTCACAAAGACTGCACCCATCTTACATAAAGCCTACGGCTGCGTCCGAAATTCCATACTAACGTGCTACTGAGTATGCTAAAACAGTATGTGAGATTTTTTACTATGTCCGAAACCTTAGTATGAACCCAAGTAGGACGTGAGGTGCGTACTCTTTCTGGTAAATATTACAGTATGCAAACACTGGACACTAAGCCGCCATTAATGTCCCACAATGCAATGCAGCAGTGACGACAACAACAACACAACGGACAATGGTGGTTATTAACATACATAATAATAACATATCAAGGGTGTATTATTAGATTATTGTTATTAGATGTATTAATATCGCAGATTGCCAGTAGAGGTGAGGTTGACACGGGTTACCACGGTTACGCGTCTCCAATCCAACTGGCAAGAGGCTCTCAGGAAGTGTGTCACTTCGGAAAAGATGCAAAATACATTTGCTCAAAAGTATGTAGAATGATAATACAGATATTGAGTATGGGGTGTATAGTATGGGATAGTATAGTATCTGTTTAATCAGCAGAACACACATAATAATACAGGGAGGAATAGTGTTGTACAAGCAGAAACCGAAAGTGAGGTATCAGGTGAGCTACAGGGAATGCTTTACTGAGAATTGTGCAAACCACCACTATGTCTTATGTCTTACCCATAATTTCCACTGTCCTCCACTGTCCGTCAGTACGCACGAGATCTGTGCGAGAATGAGATCTCGCTGACTGACTAGATCTCGCAAATTCATGTATAATCGCATGATATAGCGGGCTGTAGCGGAGTGAAAGAGAACCACCATGTGTGGACTGAGTAGAAGGAAATTAATTATTCGATCCGCTGCGAACACTGATTATTTTATTTTGTAAAAATGGATGCATTATTTTGTGTCTGTATACAACTTCCTGTCCCACACAATCTGCTCAGTGCTGAATTTATGCACCATGCTCCGACTTCCGACAAAAACAGATGCTCTGTCGATTTGTTTTGGCAGGTTGCAGCGGCACTCCACATCCGATGGAAATTAGGGGCTACCCTACAGGGGAAAAAAAGCAGCATTGCTCGAACAGTCGCTTTAGATATTCGCTCCTCTCAGCATGAGTTATTTAAATCCCTTTTGACAAATGGCAGGAGTGTACACAGGAACTTAAACACAAGCTCCCTGTTTCTGATTCCAGCAGATATTGTGATGATGAGCTCAGGTTCGGTCTAGATTTCTATGGCTCCCATCAGGTCGATCATTTCATGTCTACATATTCACCTGCTGAGGATTACAGTGCTTCAGTCATACCGTTGCTTCACCCCCATTCCCATCAGCTTTCATAAAGAGTGTCCCGTTATGTCACTGAATACCATATAAGCTGCCAAATGTCTTGGATGTTATGAAATGTAGCACTGTGACGTCTCTCTCCATTTTATGTTGGTATAGTTTTGATAACAAGAGTAAATTTAGATATGGATAAATCCAGTTCTCTATGGGTTCAGTTCATCTTTCAGACGGTGTGATCTGAATGAGTCGGACTGAATGGCATTCTTGTCTAACTTCCAAAATGTGTGGCTATAGTTAACAAATAACACCCTGGAATTTAATGTATTCTGATTTTATATATCCAGAGATGATGAAGGGGAAAATAATTGAAAGTTTGTAGTTTGATGTCTTTTATATGCTGTTTACGTTCTCTCAAGTCATCTGTTCTCAGCTTTTGTCTTTCCTGGGGACACTTTTCTTTTTTCATGTTTTTGCTTTTCTATTTTCAGTGTTGTTACCTAATAACCTTGAGATGAAATGAAATGTTTCCTTGTATTGAATCTTAGCCTTTCATTCCAGTTCTGACAACTGAAACTATATTTCGAAGCTCAGTCTGCTCTGTGTGCACGCTTACACTTGGAAAGTGTAAGTTTCCAGATACAAGTGACCTTTTCATAATTCACCTAGGACTATAATACCAGTCCCACAAAGGTTTCAGAATGACCCCGTTCATTTGTAATCCTTGAAGCTTTAGGGACTTACAGTACAATATGACATCAATCTGATGACTTTTTCTCCTTTTTCTGGGCTCAAGTGAACACGTTTGATTTCAGGTAGGCTGATAAAAGCTGCAGGAACAACGTCAGAACACACACTTAAAGTGTGCCCACACACATACCTGTCTTCTGACATTGGGGCACTCCAGGTGAATATTGGATGGAGTGATGGGAAGGCTTTTTGGGGAAGAGCTCTGACAGAGAGAGAGAGAGGTGGTGGGGATGGATGAAGCCAGGGGGAAAATGGAATGTGATGGAGGCTCTCTCTTTGTCTTCTGCCCTTAAGTGCTAAAGTCGATTCAATTCTGCTGAACTTGACTACAGGCAGTTCACATCAGGTTCAAACCTTTAAAAGGACTCCAGTACTGGCTGATCAACACAGACAGACCAAGCTTCACAGTCACAGAAGTGTCACATGCATTTTCTCAGCAGTAATTGGAGTGCAATTGTTGGGTTTTACACACTTGAAGACATGTCCGACATGCATGTTTTCATCTACCCATACGCACCAGTAGTACTAGGTGCCCTCCTGTGATCATTTCAAGGGTTCTCTTAATCCTGTGCAAATCTACAATGTCTTTAACTCTTTGAATGTCAGCCATTTTGTAAAACAGAAAGTGCCTTGTGCCAGCATTTTTGCCCATATTGAGTCATTTTTCTAGACCCACAGAATATTTTGTACTATGTCTCTGAAAACACTGAATAGCTCAAATGAAAGAAGAGACTCTCTATTTCATCATGGAAAAAAAAACTTTTGTTTTTACCTTTTAACTTGTTCTGTTCGTGTTTCAGAGGTAGACCAAAATCACCACTTTTTGTCCAAAATCTGTCTATTTTGCTCTCTAATCACAAAAGTCTCCACTTCCTGCTTTGATCTCTGTCGTCTACTGTCTCTTTATGCTCTGACTACATCTCCCAGGAGCCCCAACATTACTCGCAGGCTGCGGGAGACCGCGATTACTGCTGCCGAAAAACCACTTTGACATATTATTTCGTCAATGGCACTCAGAGAGTTAATCTCTATGATTAGAACACAAGATTTTACTGAACATGTGAGGTTCTAGTTTCAGTACTAAAGGCAGTGCTGTGCCAACAAACACCAATTAGCAAAAAAAATAATTTCTTTATTCAAACAACATGAGTTCGTTCAGCTTTGCTGTAACTCATCAGCTGTAGCTTCAACTACACTTGCCATTACCGTGGTAACAGGGATTGCCAAATCAACCAACAGGAAAACTGACGCATGAAAACAGCTGAAATGGACACATTCACATTCAGGTACACAAAATACACAGAGACATTTCATCAATAAATCATTTTGATGTGGCTGATTTGTCTGTAGTCAAAAATTTGACAGGTAGAATAATAGGCTGACAGACATGCCAGCCCTTTTAGTGCAGCCAAAATCCAGGTCTGGGTGGTGAAATAGATGCAACCATCTGGACCTGGATTCACTGCCATTCTACATTCAGCTCTTACCGCCAATTTTACCATCTGAGAGCATAAATAATGCAAAACTGTGTGCTGTTTAAATGGAGATCACCCTGATTGAAGAGACGTGGGAAAATATGACAGATGGAAGAGATTTGAAGGTGATTTATTTAAAAATCTATCTTTCCTGTTAGGATGCTCTTGTTTTCCAACAAAGTAGTGACAGCAGAGTTTGTTGGATGTTTGAGAAATATAGATGTTTTTTTTGGGGGGGATGACTATTTGAATGACAGCTGGTAACTCTCATGTGAAAGCATCGTTTGAGTCAAATCACTCAAAAGAGTGATTTGAAGATGTCAAAAATAATTGGATTTTAATGGGGTTGTCAAGCACCTCCCCTCCATCTCTGCAGCACAGGAGCAGCACTGCTGGAGGAGGCTTTAGTCCTGCTCAGGACGCCCACACAAGCTGCTTTCTCTGCACTGTGGGTTTGTGTTTGTCCATGTGAGAACAACACAATTTCAGCTGTGGCCCCGAAGAATCGCACTGAGACACCTGAAAATGGGAGTCTGGAGCTATATCACTCTTTAGGGGATGCCTCTCACAGCTCATATTTCCATTTAGAGTACAGTGTATAAATACCAGTGATTCATAAATGTATTAGACCGCCTGCCCTATTTGTCTAAAAGACCATCCAGCATGACGTGCTTTAATAAGAACTCTTTTAACTCTTTGAGCATATACGTATGTCAATGTGTTATTTTGCCAGCTGGCAAAAGAGTTTGCTCTCACACAGCCTGTGAGTGGGGCTTCTGGGATTTGTAGTCAAGACATAAAGAGTTGGTATACACCACAGACATCAAAGCAGGAAGTGGAGATGATCACAATTAGAGAGAAAAATATCAGAGATCTGGTGGCCTCTACTCTCCTCCAGATAAAACAAGAATGGAACAAGGTAAAAACAAATGTTTTTTTGATGATGAGTTAGAGAGTCTCTTTTTTCATTTGGGTTATTCTGTGTTTTCAGAGTCGATGTACAAAATATTCTGTGGGTCTTTAAATATGACTCAAAATGGGCAAAAACGCTGGAACAAGGCAGTTTTCAGTATTATAAAAGGGCACTCAATGAGTTAATTGGGATTTAAAACTGAATTTACCTTTTATACCAAAACTTGATCCAGAACACTGGAATTCTCTGAAAAGTCAGAAATAAATCAAGAATAAGATAGAATCACTAAAACATATTTTTTTGGTCAGGAATTACAGGAAGTAAATGTTACTTGGCATCTCAGTCAAAAATAAATCAGAAAAAAAATCTTTTAACAGTAAGTTTGAAAATTCATGGATAACAATAATATATTTAACATTTAGACTTTTTTTAACTTTCACATATCATTACACATTACAGCCAAGTCATAGCAGGAAGTTCAGACACTATGTTCACACAGTGTGACACATTTATCATCTAGACAGACATACACCATGTAGTCTGATCTGGACCTTGTGCATCACCAAACAGTGATGTCTAGAGGACTGGGTCAGTGCATCTCCAGAACTGCAGCTGTGGTGGGGTGTTCCTGGTCTGCAGTGGTCAGGATTGATCAAAAATGGTTTAAGGAAGGACCAATGGTGAACCAGAGACAGGGACATGAGAGGACAAGGATCACAGATGCAGGTGGGGAGTGAAGGCTGGTCCTGGTGGTCTGATCCAACAGACCAGAAAAGTTAATGCTGGTTATGATAGAAATGTGCCAGAATACACAGAGCATTGCAGTTTGTTGTGTATGGAGCTGTTTTGATGGAAAAATGGGGACATCAAGAGGCAGGTTGTCATAATGTTATGCTTGATCGGAGTGTATATATAATAATTTGAGGAGCGAGCTTGTTAAGCTCATTTCTTTCTGACTTCACACCCCCAGATTTTTAAATCAGAGCCACAGAAAAAAAGCTTTATTCATTTTTTTTTTTCCCACAAATGCAGTTTCCCATGTAAGCAGGCTTTGATGTGGAAATTTGGTGAAGCTCCCCCTTTAGGTGCATTGTACTGTAAATGATAGCTTCTGTTTGTTAACTTTACATCTTCACAATAACAAGAAACATAGCCTACAGGCGTGCATTAAAACCTTGATCTCTGGCAAAGATACTGCTAGTTCTTTAGCAGCTAGAAGGTAATTCAGAATCTCATCAAATTTAGTAGGAAGACATTTTCAGATTCATACAGAATTTTCCGTAAAATGTCTTTGGGGTCTGGTGTCATTGCCAGAGATATCCATGTTTAACAGCAAGGAGCAAATATATGTTTGTGTGTGGGAAGTACAAGGCTGAGCTCTCAGTTCAGAGCAGCGTGTTTTTTGCATCGCTGTGATCCTGCTCAGAGATTATGAGGCCCACACAAAGCAGTCTGCCCACTGTGGTAACACACACACACACACATACACACACACACACACACACAAATAAAATTAGTATGTTTTTGATTGTCTCATAAGTGAGTGAACAACACAGCAGTGGGCTTGTGAAGAATGACTCCATCATCTCTGGAGAAAAGACTTGTTGTTGTTGTGCATGTTTATTCATCCCTGTTCATCTATCATTGAGGGGACCAAACTGAGTTTTAGACCTCCAGAGTGAGGACTATATTGGCTGATCCTCATTTTTTCAAAGGCCTGTTGATGGTCCAGACATAGTTTACAGGGTCAGGTTCAGCTTTGGCTAAGGCGCTCGGGAACTGGGCATTGTGCCTTCTCAAAGGGAGACGTAAGTGTGACGTTCTTACTGCTTACCTCATTGAGCGTCCTTGCCCATCTTGAGTCATCTTTGATGCACAGAATATTTTGCGCTATGACTTTGAAAACACTGATTAGCTCAAAGAAGAGACTATATTTCGTCATGAAAAAAAGTTTGTTTTTGCTTGTCTGGAGGAGCCAAAACAAAATTACCAAAATTACCACTTTTTGTCCAGATTCCTTGTATTTTGCGCTCTAATCTGCCTCTAAAAATACACACAGGCTGTTTGAGAGTGCCCCCTGTATATATATATATATATATACACTTTGGCATATATATATATATATATATATATATATATATATATATATATATATATATATATATACATATATATATATATATATATATATATATATACGTATATATATATATATATATATATATATATATATATATATATATATATATATATATATATATATATATATATATATATATATATATATATATATATATATATATATATATATATATAACATCATGGAAAACAGGATGGTTTCAGTAGCTTCCTCTTCTTTAGTGACCTCGGGTGTTCCCCAAGGCTCCATCCTCAGCCCACTGTTGTTCTGCCTACACATGAACTAAGACATACATGACCATTGTATTCAGTACTGTTGTTAAACAGATGACAGGTACACATTAGATAGTGGACAAATTGGTGAAATGCAAATATTCTGCTAATTATCCAATCATCCAGATAAGTAATAAAAGCCAATAGTGTTCCAGGAGCGCTATGTGAGCTGGTAACAGACTTTCTATATAACCTCTGAACTCTGCTGCTTCAATGCAAGTCAAACAAGAAATGAAGTCCAAACTTTACCTGATGGGCTGAATGCACTCATGCAGCAGAGTTTGCCAAATTAATAGCTAACCACATGTAATTTATTTGTTGTAAATGATTGGCAACAGCAAGCTTGAGTGAAACTACAAGCGAGGAACCGAATATTCTACCTCAGTAGAAAGTGAATCCAGGTGCAGTTTGACGTTTTGTGGCACTTTAATGTGTTTGTGTTGTATGTCAGATGAGTCATTCGTCACTCAGCTCTCAAGTGAATGAGTGCATCCGTGGCACTCATCAATAGAAGTCAACAGACCTGAGTGCTTGTTTCCTGCAGAGAGGAGATCTGGCAGTGCCACCGTCATCCTGGCATGGTTTCGGTCAGACATGAGTGAGCACCGAGGGAGAGGAGCCTGCGGGGTTTGATTCCAACCAAACACTACACTGATTAACACACACATTCGGTTCAGCTGCTGGAGTGCTTTCAGGATAGGAAACAGTTGCCCAGTCATGGTTTAGGGCCACTGAACACCTCAGAGAGCCATATGAAAGAGAAACCGAACACTAAGCCAATGTGTGTGATCAGATTTATCCTGCAACTCTGCACTGGCAGCAGCAGGGTGATGATAATGGAAATGATGTGATCCATGAAAGTGTTTTACAAAATATCATTTCAGTGGTTATGGGCAATATCTGTGACATTTCAAGCTTAAAAGATTGTCCCAACTAAACAAACACCATGCAAACTGTAAAGAGATGTATTGACAGGGAAACTTATCAGTGAATATAACAATCATCTATTTGTTGATTCTTTTGAAACACAGGTAAACAGATTTCCTGAAAGGCTTTTTATTTTTACCATCATTCCCTAACCTTTAGCATGTGATTTTATTGTAACCATGGCAACCCACTTTTTGGGTGAGTTTTTCCGGTATCTGAATGGAGGGTCAAAGGATACTGTAGAGGCTGTCATGCTGTGCAAATTGTAAAGCTCCTCGAGGCAAATTTGTGATCTGTGATATTATTATACGGTATATAACTGTTTGAATATTTTCTTTTGTTTAATCATTTTCCTCTTGCTCCCATAAAAAGCAGAGGCAGTTCTGTAACATATAAAGAATGGATTTACAGGGACTTCCTTGCGTGCACTGCAGGATTTGATTTGATGTATCAGGTTACAACAAAAATCTTGACCTTTTAAAGTGCCTGGCTTACCGCTGACTTCATGGATCCTCACTCCTTAATAACATCAGGAAGAATTTTACAGTGCTGCCTTTGAAATGCATACTTCCTCATCCCTGCAGTGGAGTTGTGCGACAAAGAATTGCTGCACATTAATACCCTTAAATCCATTTCATTCCATATCTATTCAGTTCCAGGTGAGAATAAAAAGTGTGACCTGTGTGATCAAGGTGAAGTTGAAATTGAAAGTAATTTCACGTATTTCATAGTCCATTATGTTATGCTCATCAAGATGAGATGTTTCTGAAAATGTGAGTGAAGAACACCAGCAGTACAGTATATATTTATGAACATGCTGGCTGTATGTTTCAGAGTACAGGGTGTTTTTTTTTTTTTGTGGCAGCTCAGTATTTTTGGAAGTGTTACATGAATATCCTGATCAGGACCCTGCAGTCTGAACACTGTGGTGTCCTGACTGGCGCAGCGATGGTGGTCGGAAGTTCCTCCCAGTGTAGGAACCCCCAGCAGGTTGTCTTGTTTTTCTCTGTTTGTTTGTCCTTTCCACTCAAATGGCAACATGGAGGATTTCCATGCAACTCGACCCGGAAGCAAACTTCTCCCCATAAACCAGATGACCAAGAGCAACATGAACTGGGCTGAGGTTAGGTTCTTCAATAAATTTCTCTATCCTGAACTATTTTTTTTTATGGCCCCTTTTTTACGGCCCAAGAGAACTCCAAATTTATTATAAAGTAATGATTAAAAAAAGCAAATTGGCAGTAGAAATGACAGTTAAAGCTGACCCATCATGCTGTGTTATGCCTTCATAACATAACTGAATAGATTTCTCTGTCTGCTTCATGAAAACCGTCATTATGGAGAATGCGTGGTAGCATTGCAGTTTAACTCTTTGAGTGTCATTGATCCGACGCTTGATTGCCATTGACATAATAATATGTCAAAGTGTTTTTTCCACAGCAGGTGGCCGATCACGGGCAGCCTGTAAGTAATTTTGGGGATTCTGGGAGATGTAGTTAGAGCATAAAGAGATGGTTTTACACCACAGAGATCAAAGCAGGAAGTGGGGACGATTGACATTAGAAAGCAAAACAGATTCTGGACAAAAAGTGGTGTTTTTGGTGAAAGTGTCCTCTGCTCTACCTCTGATAAAACAAGAATGGAACAAGATAAAAACAAACATTTTTTATGTAGTGAAATAGAAAGTCTCTTCTTTCATTTGAGCTCCTCTGTGTTTTCAGAGACATAGTACAAAATATTCTGGGGGTCTTGAAATATGACTCAAAATGGCCAAAAACGCTGGCACAATGCACTTTATGTTTTATGAAACAGCTCGTACTCAATGAGTTAATGACATTGTAGATTTGAGTTAATTAGATTCTGTGATGTTGCTGATACACTGAGAGCTGAGCCAAACAACCAGACTGGACCAAATAAATTATACAGAATACAGAATAGGGAGAGCTGATTATAGCTTTTTTTCACTGTCATTATTAGTCATTTTTTCTGTCATTTCCCCGCCTTCAATTATGACTCATGCAGATATTGAAAAATAATACCAGTAGATTAGAAGATCAGAATCTGAGTTGCTGGACACCACTTAAAGGAATACAGTTTGATATTTTGGAAATCAGAGTCAGAATTAGACCACTTTTTTAACCATATGTATGTCAGTATTAATTAGATAAATAAATAGAAAAATATATAATATACAATAATGATGATAGACTACAAGTAACACCAGCAATAGCAGCAAAGATTTACATTAGTGACCACATAAACCTCCAAGAGTATGGAGTACATTTATTCCACAACCTACCATCCAGGTTTAACAGCCTGATGGCAGAAGGAATAAAAGATTGTGAAAAATTATTGGTCTGGTGGCTGAAAGACAGCGTCCTGTAGGAAAATATGCTAACTGACTCTCTGGTAAGAGTTAGATACATAAGATGATTGTACCTGTAAGGTAAATATGGTGCTGCTTTAATTTATCCTTTTAACACCTGAGCCTCAAAATTTCTGTGTGGACTTTTTTGCTTATCCAGAAGACTTGGAAATTAGAATCTGGCAATTATTTACAATTTACTGCATGTTATAAGAGTGTAATAATAGTTTAAAATAACAAAAACAGCTTCATTTGGACATTGGTCAATTGAACATGAATCACAGATTTTGCATTTTTAAGTTGAAGTTTGAAAAGTATGAAAAGTATTCACAAACATTTTTGTGAGTCTTTGTCTCTAAATGTACAAAAATCAGCCACAAAATGGAAACTATATACAAGCATTTTTTTTAACCACAGGGAACAAAGAGGCTGCCTCACCGGCTTCCAGAAGAGGCAGTAATGAATTTATCGTAATGACACAATTTTGGCTGTAAAACACAACATGAGTTGGATTTTTTCCGGTAGCACAAACCGTTACATAATTACGGTAATCCAAAGCGTGCATGTGTGATGTGTCGCCGGCTACATGTTAGGTGTCAACAGAAATACTAGAAACAGTAAAAAGCCAAGCCTGGCTCAGTCCACAGGTAACAAAAAGAATAGAGAAATTCCCTTTACTGTATCATTGGGTTCTGTATTGAATCTGTAATCGCCTGTTCATTGGTAGACCATCCACAAATCAGGAGTGAGTTCACAGCAGCAAACTTCAAAACAAAATCAAAAGTTTGGTCATAAATGAACTGCAGGCAGCAGGTCTGTGCGCAGAATCCCATATTTATACGGTGGCTTTCCTATCAGTGCGCCTGCAGCAGCAAACTGTGAAGAAGCTGCTCAAATGGTTTATGATGAAGACTAACCTGTGGAGTAATAGCTGGTGTGTGAAATTGTTATTCACATCAACAAGACATTTGTCCCAAGACTGAAGGTACGCTTCAACCTAACTGAACTTAACTCAAATGTTAAATGTAAATCCACTTCCTCAGTTGAAAATCAACCTGAGCTTTCCAATGTTAAAACACAAAATCTCTCTTATTAACCCTACAGAACATTTGTGCTATTAGTTGAGTTACTCCAACAAGAGGATTTCTCTTCATTCATTTATTTTTTATCAAGTTAAATAATTTTATAGTGAGAATAATAACTTTGTTATAGCTGTCAGAGTGAAATGAATGCTCACTGCTGCTGACTGTCCGCTGCTTTTCCTGGCTGTAATTATCTCATCATTCAATTAGTCTTTCTTGGAACATAGTCCAGGCAAAGGCCCACTCACTCGCCTAATGTATAGTCATTGACGTTATAATTCGTGTTTTCCTAGCTGGTGTTATCTTGATGAAACAGGGACAGAAGCAAGAAGTAAACAACTTGAATCCCTTTTGCACAGACTGCAGGCAAACACAAGGGAAATAAAAGCACATCATGGTGACACTGTTGCAATGGAAGAAATGACGGTGAGGACCGAACCTTGAAAGACCATAAAACAGATATGAAGGATGAGTTCAGGTGAGGAGAGAATGGCTGAACTTTAGCTGCTATATGACTGATGGACAACAGACTTTTCATGTGCTCATCCTGAAAAATGTTTGTGTTGTGTTCAAAGTGTTGCAGAGGCTCCTGATTTCTTTCTGTACTCCAAGCTGAGCACTCGCTTCACACACCCTATTATTTTGTACTAAGGCTGTCAAACAATTATTTTTTAATCATGACTAATCACATTTTTATTTTATGTTAAACATTTATTATTTGCATTTCACATCTTAACAATGATTGTATGAACGATGATTGCTATTCACAACAAGCCATGTCTCTTAGATCAGATTCTTCATGATGCTGGCTGGTCTGCAGTCAGCTGGCACTATTTAAAAAGTGCTGTAGTGAACGGCTTCCATTTAGTTTCATCTTCAGGTCTGTAGAGACTTTTTCCACTAAATAGTACTGTAATCATTAAAAAAAAAATATGATTTTCAGCCCTTTTACACTTAACTTTCTTCTACAACTTTAATTTCACAACTTTCATGGAATGAAGTACAAAGACTTACTGCAAAATTGCAGTAAATCTTTGAATGCTCTGTTTTCCTTTTGGGATTAAATGAACCATCTGAAAATTTAATATCTACAGTAAATTTCCACTGAATTTAAGACAAGTCAAGACCTTAATTTAAGACATTTTAAGGCTATTTAAGGAACTGTGGGAACCTTGAAATAATGTTATGCCTTGACTTTAATCTAATCCTGATTAATGTGTTAACAGGCCTATTTTGAACCTACTTTGATCCACATCTAGTGGTGCTTTTCCACAGGTGTCATACAGTACGGTACAGCTCTACACGGTTGTGGAGCTTTTCCACTAGTACCTGCTACTAGGTACTTTTTTTTTTCTACCTCCTCAATCCTCCTCAAACCATAGATAAACAGTCCTGGTATTGGACTCCAAAGACATCACCTCACCTGGCTTTGCCATAGTAACAGATGGTTTTATCCCACATGAGTACAATTTAAAAGCATATAGCAGATGTTACCAGATGTTCAAGTATGTTATAAGGTCACTGGTATAATTGCCACATGGGAAATTGTACACACTGTCCCCACAGGACCTTCAACAGTTCTCTGCTGTACTTTGTTTAAAATCTTATATTTAAAGACACAGTGTAGCATTTAGGAGCAGAAATGTAATATAATATATACAATTATGTGGTTCATCTTCAGGGAGCCAGCCACCATGTTCCTACAGTAGCCCAGAGTAGACAAACTAAACACTGACTCTAGAGAAGCCCATTGGCGTTTTCAGCTCCCGACCTCATTGTGGGGAAAAAAAATACATCTGCATACCAGTTATGACAATAGCCTATATTTTCTTTTCATTATTCACTATAGCTGAGCCACTTGTTTGTGTTAAAAGCCTTTTTATCTGAAGGAGAGGGAGGGGGAGAAATAATAAGCAAGATTAACCGTGTCGGTTTACAAGCAACAAAGGGAAGACAGGTGGAGGGAAAACCAGCGGCTGGTGGCCCGTCAATGAACGTGCTGATAGACTAAGAGCTCTTGAAAACAGCTGAAGGGTACAATCTGTGGCATCCCATGTGTGATGTACGACGGCATGTCATCATGTCTGTTGAATCTCTAAAATGCCAACACCAACTTCTACAGTACATCCTTTGGGACAGAAATAAAGACTTGGACTTCTGCACACGCTGTTTCTCAGATGTGTTGCATTACTCCCTACCTGTCTTTTCCACTTTCATCTCTTACTTGACATGTGTACATCATGTTCCCCTGCTGCAGTCATTTACACTTCATAGACATACCTCCACAGCGCAGCTCTGCGGTAGGTGTGATGTGGTTTAAGCTGCTGTGGCATAACTATGGGTGCTCAGAGGGTGCACATCCTGTGATAAGGTTAGAACTGACACACGGACTACCTTGTAATCACAAGCGGAGGAGTTTGAGATGAAAGCGCCGGATCCTGTCTGACAGCTGAAATGCTTCTCCTCAGTGGTGAAGTCAGGAGCAGTTTAAGATCTGTCTCATGGGGGAAAAGTAGCAATGCTGCATCAAGTTGTCTCCTGTTTTGCGCTCTAATTCTCTTCACTATCTCCATAATTAAGCATGACTCTTAAGATAAAGGGGAAGAACTCTGCCTACTTCTACCTTTACCACTCCGAATGGTCACACATTGAGCTGTGGTTATTGAGTAGAATGAAACGTGCCCCTCTCTCCACCCCTTGATGGCAGGTGGTACCACACAGGGTTCACTAATTCAGGAATGCTAAATAATCTGAAAGCGCATACACAGACCAATTTAATTCCAAATAGGATGCACACATTGATTGTACTGTGAGAGAAAATACTGGACGGTGTGTGAGTCTGTGAAACACATTTTAGAAAAGTAATAATTTGGTTGATTTTATTTGAACAATAAATTATCTGAACAAAATTAAATGTTGACATTTATGGGTTGAGTGGGCTCTGAAACCACATTGTAAAATTTGAATGTGTGGTGATGAGTGAGAGAACAAATTATTACGACTTTGTGTTCCCTGATCACGTTCTGGTTGTCCTGAATGGATGTTAATAATAAATAATAAATTTAAAATAAATAATAAATTTCAGTCCTTTGTCAATCCCAGTGCTTCGGTATAAGCACCAATACCACAATATAAAAAGTATAAATCCCCTCAAAATACAGGAGTATGAGTATTTCTTCCTGTATTTCCGTGATGATAGTCCTGCTCATCGTTGGGCTTTTTCTCTATATCGTTTTTTCTCAGTGTGGCAGATACAGTCTGTACTAGGGTTGGGAACTGGAAGGTTGCTAGTTCGAGTCCCCATTTGAGTGTGGACTGGTAGCTAAGAGTAGAGATCCAGTTCCTTCTCCTGAGCACTGCTGATGTGCCCTTTATCAAGGCACCACCACTAACTGTGCTTTACTTAAAAACAACAAAAAAACCCTGCCCTTTACATCTTATTTAATGAAGTATTTTCCGCAGATCTCAATGAACAATACATTAGTTCACTTACTTTCCTTTGTTACCTATTGTTTGGACATATGTTCATTTATTTAATTTTCTGTGATAACCTTGGTGACTAATATCACTGGTTCTTATCTTTTATATAGACTCTCACTGCAGTGTTTGGGGGGTGAATAAAGGATTATCTTATCTTATACAGTCCTGAGCCAATTGGTCCAGGGCACATCATCATCAGGCAGCACATTGGAATTTGTTGCAGAAAGAAAACAAGATAAAATAAGCAAATTAATGAAAATGCCGGGATGCCAAATGGTTCTGTAAAGAGCCACGGTTTGTAAAACAACAGATGTTTGAAACAGCAAATCCTATTAGAGCAGGTTGGTGAGCTGTTAACACAGACAGCTGCTGCAGCCCAGAATGACTGTGGATCAGCACCTTGGACAGCGGTCATGACTCTCCATCAAGGCTGTCATGTCTGGACAGATGATGACAACATGATGAGCCTTCAGAGCAGCCACGTCTCATTTTAGTTCATTTGGGTCTCAATTTTTTTTTTAATTTTACATAACATGATATTTTATATATTTAACATTAGAATATGTTGTATTATATTATATATCTTTTTTTCACCATCACCACCAGCAGCAAAGCCTCAAAACTGACTCTGAACCAGTCTCCCTCTTTAATCCTGTTCTGATGACTCCTTCTCAGTGCTTCCCTCAGTCTGTGATCATGTTGTTTGTCAAACACGATACACCTTCCAGCCCATCTGAGAGCGAAGACATCTGCCTTTGAAAATGTTCAGATCTTGGTGATTTTCCAAAAGGGCAGAACATTAAAGTAGTTCTTGCCAAATGGGGTCAGAAAAGTGGCAAATGCTCAGGTAGCATCTGCCAAAAAAAAAAAAAAAAAACCTGAGCAGGCACCTCATGAATTTGCACCTTTGATCCGTTCGCTTTGCAAACAACTGTTCTGCTGAGTAATGCAACTTAATTCACTTTGTTGTGTCTGCAGATAGGCTGTTGTTGCTGCAGGGCGCCAGCACCATGCATCCCTCCCTGTTTCGCTCCACTTTTCGTTCAGTTTCTCTTTAAAAGGAGCAAGGATTTTCATTTTTTTCTATCTTGTAATCCCTCTCTGGGCTACTGACTATGTGCCGATGTTGCTGATAGATTATTTCCCTCCTCATTTAACACGTTAAACTTGGACCCGTTGGTGATCTCCTAACACTGACAAAATAAAATGAAGCACAAAAAGAGCATTCAAGCATGTGCCGTTAACTCCCTGCCTTTTTATGGGTCATAGAGGATTGCTCACTCTCACACTCTGATGCCCTTTGTCACTTTTTCATTTGTATTGGACCATGTAGATCAAATAGTGAGTGTGTGACGATCTTCCTCTTTATTGTTACACAAGCATTTCTTTTGTAATTATTACTATTATTATGGCTTTTAATATTTTATTACTTCTTTCAAATTTTACTGCCTTTTCTGCTAATATTACAGTCCACGCTTCTTCTTTCCTCTTTATGGTTTTTCAATCATCTATGAAACATTTTAAAATGCACTAACCTGCATGAATTAAAGGTGTTGTATAAAATAAAGTTTTGCTGATTGATTACAGCTGATTTATACACTATATTGGGAAAAAAAACAACTTATATTGACATCCAAAAATAAGTATAAGCCAATATATCAACATGCTATAAGCAATTATTAACTTATTAAAACATGTTGATATATTGGCTTATACATATTTTCATTGAGCTTTAAAGCTGTGTCATTTGATTTTTTTAAAACTATTGAAGAATATGATTACAACAACATTTCTACACACCAGTTATGGATGCTTCATAGGAGTCACCTAAATAATGTATTACCAGTCATTTATGATCACGTCACTATTGTTCATCATGCAGTTTAACATCATCCCTGGACTCTGATTGTCCTCCATTTACCCTCCAGATGTTTTGTTTTTTTGTCTTGCTTCCTCATCAAGAAAATTCTCAGCTTGAGCACAAAATTTCCTTCGTGATGATTTTCCTGTATCTGCCACAAGCGTTTTGATGATACTCAGGTTCTCAATTACCTGTCAGAAATGGGTTGATTGCCTCTTCATGTCTCCTCTTGTTTGTTTATCTCTCTCACTTCACCGTGATTTTTTTTTTTTGTCTCAAACCACCTGCAGCTTCTCAGATTAAGCCAAATCTCTGATCCACATCCCAATTTCACATCTTTTTAACTCCACTTGCATTGTGACACTTTGCGTACTTCCAGCTTTCTGCTGCAGAGTTTCATTGGTTCTTGTCTTTGAAATATTACTCCAATCCTCCAGACTGACTGGCTTTTATTCTACGCTGTATAGCCTTTTAACTTCAGATAATTGTCTGGTGTCTACTTCATTGCCCATTAATTCTCAATGTATCCTTCTTGAGGCAGTATTTAAACCTCTCCATCTTTATTCAGAGCAGTTAACAGATTAAATCTGGGGTCTTTCAAACTCTCCTGATGACGTTTGACATTTGTGATGTTGTGAAAAAAGCAGGAAGCGTGACATTACAGCAGATTTTCAACAGGCACACAACGATGTGTCACTTCTACAATGTCTGATCTAAGTTTGTAAATGACGGAGAAGTCAAATTGATGTAATTCTGCTCAGTATTCATATCCAGTGCTGTATCTCCAGTCCTTAATCCTTTTCACACACTGGGAGTGGGATGACTCCCTAAAGGGAATGGATCACTGTCTCCAGAGGAGAAAATGAAATCTAAGGAAGAGAGATGTGCAGGAGAGGAAATATTGGCACTGTGACTTTGAGAGGTCACTTCTCTGTTTGTACAAATATATACGTTTTAGGAGCACTTGGATCTCCAAAGCTTTCATATTATTTTAAAAAGTCAAATAGTTGATTTTGCCTAATTAATCATGAAAAATAATTGTAATTATGAAGCCAAATTAAAACAAAAACTCTTGCTTCCCACTAAAAACATGTTTCCCCTTCAGCTTTTCTAATTTTAAGGATTAAATAGATGAATCATTTTCTTCAAACTTATGTCAAAGGACTATCTTGATTCTTTATGAAATAAAACAAACTCAAACACACAGTGAAGACAGATGGTTGATCCAATCACCTGCCAAGAGCTTCTTTTCAGTTTCCCATTTGGCAGCATGAACACAGGAGAGAGCAACGAGTTGCTTTTAACTCATTGAGTGCCAGCAGTTTTACAAAACAGGAAGTGCCTTGTTCCAGCGTTTTTGACCATTTTGAGTTATATTTCAAGACCCACAGATTATTTTGTACTATGACTAAAAAAACACTGAATAGCTCAAATGAAAGAAGAGACTCTCTATTTCATCATGAAAAAAATGTTTGTTTTTACCTTGTTCCATTCTTGTTTTATCAGAGGTAGAGTAGAGGCCACTTTCACCCTAAATGCCACTTTTTGTCCAGAATTTGTTTTTGCTCTCTAATCTCAATCATCTCCACTTCCTGCTCTGATCTCTGTGGTGTATACCGTCTCTTTATGCTCTGACTACATCTCCCAGAAGCAACAAAATTACTCACAGGCTGCAGGAGACTGCGATCTGCGACACACTGCGGATAAACACTTGTCGAAATATGTCAATGGAACTCAAAGAGTTAATAAGATACATCAAATCAAAGCATCATATTAAACTTTCCCTCTGCAGCAACCAAAGGAAATGAACTGCACTTTACCTGTGACTGCAAACTCATCACAAAGCCAGCCTCACTACGTCACTGTGGATAATCGCTTCAGCTAAACGACACTTGGCGGTGGAAACCAAGTCGGCTGAGGAGAAAGAACAACAGACAAAGGCAGTGACGGACAGGCGGTGAGAATAAAGCAGAAGAACGACAGCAAAGTGAGGGAAGCTGAGGAAGAAAGAGATAGAGTGACAGGGCAGAGAAGATACCAAAGAATGGCTAGTGGGAATGAATGAGTGCAGTGAGGATGTTTCTGGAGGCTGTTTAAGAATTAATCCAACAGTGAGCGGTAAGCAGAGCACAAATACATCACAGCCAACCACAGAGCTCCCTGTGCTGAGGCAGCTAAAAGGGAATATTATAAAGATGCAAATGTGGCCCATTTACTGAGGTGCAAAAGCCCAGATTGGAATTTTGGATGAGTGGATTCACTACACATAACATCAGACAAGGACAGAAATCCTGGCACACACCACTGATTAGATTCAAACACGCACACTTATGTCCTACTGTACTTGTGAGGACCATCATTTACCTTACACATTCCCTAACACATGCCCCTTTCTTATACTTTAACTTATAATTCAGGTTTATTAAAACTTGGGTCTTCTTCTCATGGGTTTGACTGTCATTCCTTTTGGTTATTATATTATAACATTTTAAATAACAAAAGACTAATAACACAAGAAGTCAGACACTCAGACAAACCCAAACTACCAAACCAGTTCATCTAGTGAGTGCACCTGAAATACGTAATCTGGGTAAACCTCAATAATCCCTCATTGTAAAGGAAAACTGTAGCGACAAGTATGTTGGTACTGATTATACCATTGTTTTTTTTTAATCTAATCTAATAATGATTAACATATTAATGCAAACAGCATCAATAAGTAACATTATTGTTAAATAAATTACGTTAATATTTAAAATTTCTATATTTGTGAGAAATAAAGGATTAAGTTTGAAGGACAAACTTTTTTGTTCCAGGCATTTTTAATTTGGTTTTATTGTTCTAGTCTAGTTATTGTTCTAGTCAATGGTTAAAATTGTTTGAAAAACAGCCAATCAGAGCTGTGTCAGTGGTATTAAGTTTTGTCGCGTCCTGTTCCTCCATATTAAGATGGCTGCTTGGCTGCATTTGAGCAAAATGGTGACATGAAGTGAGGATATGATTTCTTCAATAAAATGTGATTCAAAGATAAAGCTAACTGTTCCTAGCAGCTACTGCAATGATTAACTCTTTTTGAGTGCTGTATTTTGACATCAATTTGGATTTTCAGCAGTGGGTCGCCAATCGCAGTCTCCCGCAGCCTGTGAGTAATTTTGGGGCTTCTGGGAGATGTAGTCGGAGCATAAAGAGAAGGTAAACACCACGGATATCGAAGCAGAAAGTGGATACGATCGCGATTAGAGAGCAAAATGGACAGATTCTGGACCAAAAAAATGGTGTTTATGGTGAAAGTGTCCTCTACTCTACCTCTGATAAAACAAGAATGGAACAAGGTAAAAACAAACATTTTTTTCATGATGAAATAGAGAGTCTCTTCTGTCATTTGAGCTATTCAGTGTTTTCAGAGACATAGTGCAAAATATTATGAAGGGCTAGAAATATTACTCAAAATGGACAAAAATGTTGTCACAAGGCGCTTTATGTTTTATAAAACGGCTGGCACTCAATGAGTTAAAATAATCATGTGAGACAGATCATTATGATTGGAACACAATGCCAAGCTGAACGAATAATGTAAAACAAATCAAGTGAGTATCTCCCAAGGTCTGTGATGGAAATCACTCCTCGCTATAGATAAAAAAAAAAAAAAAAAAGCATGAGCCCTGCACACATCCCTAATTCAGCCCACACTGCATAGATTAGTCCTCCTACATTTAGAGGCGTTGGCCATCAGACCTCTGCGACATGATTCCAGACTCTATGACAGTCACAAACCATTTCCCCCACTAAGGATGAATAAACTTCCATTAAAGGGTTTCAGCCCAATAGTGGAATTTCAGCTGTGCTGCCAGATGAGAGAGGAGGACTTGAAAGCAAGTCACCTTCTCTCTGCATTGTGTCGCTGTCTTTTCTATGTGCTGATTGCTAAGCAACCAAAAATGTCAGCTTATTCAACTGTGGTAATGTTTATATTTCAGCTTTTAAGTGTTGCTGTCACACAGTGGCAGCTTAATGCCTCAATTATAATAATAATTAGTTTGAGAGGGCGTTCCACCAGTAGAAGGTCACCAGCTTGATAACAGGAAGGACCAGCGTGTCCATTACCGTCAAAAGTCTGAAGTTAAAACAGTTTTAAACGTATTCTGATTTGAAGATCATATTGCATATTATCACCTTTTTAGGTAATTATTCATCCGTGTTTGACATGTCTCAATATGTCAACACTCTTACTGCAGTGTGGTTTGATATATTTTTCAGTGATACTGTAAAATGAAGCAGTGGATTGAGGCAACCAATGATATTCAGCAGCACTAATCATGGAATTGCACCCTTAAAGCATTTTGTTTTCATTACAAAACAAAAGCATTGTTGAATCTCAGATTCAGGAGGAGCAGTGCGGTCTTCGTCCTGGCCGTCGATATGTGTTTTGTGAACTTGGAGAAGGGATTCGACTGTGTCACTTGGGGAGTCCTGTGGGGGGTGTTTTGGGAGTATGGTGTACCGGACCTCCTGATATGGGCTTGTTCGGTCCCTGTACGACTGGTGTCAGAGTTTGGTCCTCATTCCCAGTAGTAAGTCAGATTTTTTTTCAAGTAACAGTTGTACTCCACTAAGGCTGCCCTTTATCACTGATTCTGTTCATAACGTTTATGGAGAGAATTTCTAGGTGCAGCCGAAGTGTTGAGGGGGTTCGGTTTTGCAGCCTCAGTATTACATCCCTGCTTTTTGCAGACGATGTGGTTCTGTTGGCTTCATCAAGCTGTGATCTTCAGCTCTCGCTGCAGAGTGTGAAGTGGTTGGGATGAAAATCAACACCTCCAAATCTGAGGCTATGGTACTCAGTCAAAAAAGGGTGGCATGCCTTCTCCAGGTCTGGGATGAGATCCTTTCCCTGGTGGAGGAGTTTAAATAACTTGGGTTCTTGTTCACGAGTGAGGGGAGAATGGAGAGAGAGAGTGACAGGCGGATCAGTGTAGCTTCTGCAGTGATGGGCGCTATACTGATCCGTCGAGCTATGTTCTTACCCTCACCTATGATGATGAGCTATGTGTTGTGACCTAAAGAACAAGATCACGGATACAAGTGGCCAAAATGAGTTTCCTCCGCAGGCTGTCCATGCTTACTCTTAGAGCGTAAGAAGCTTGGTCATCCAGGAGGGGCTCAGAGTAGAGCCGCTGCTCCTCCACATCGAGAGGAGCCAGATGAGGTGGCTCGGGCATTTGGTTAGAATGCCTGGACAACCCAGGACACGCTGGAGAGACTGTGTCTCCCAGCTGGCCTGGGAACGCCTAGGGATCCCCCCGGAAGAGCTGGATGAAGTAACTGTAGAGAGGGAAGTCTGGGCTTCCCTGCTTAAGCTGCTGCCCACACGACCCGACCCGACCCCAGATAAGCAGAAGAGGATGGATGGATGGATGGATGGACAATAAACCATGTTTATTGTCATGGTTATCATAACCATGACAATAAACAAAGGATAAGGGGTTGAAAACAATGGATAAGTGCATCTGCATCTCTGTTGTTTTGTTTGTCATGAAGTGCTTTATGCTGGAAGAATCAGGATGATGATGTTTGTTTGTACGGTGGCTCTGAGCGGTCAAACAACCCTTTTGACAGATGTGCAGATGTCATGTGCTCTTTGTGTTACTTAAATGTGTCAAACTATTTGATGTAAAAAATGCCTTGGAGTGTAAAGGCTTTTGGAAGTACAGGAGGAAATGGTCATTTGAGAGAAAATAGAGAAACAATTACAAAAGTACATTTAAAGAAGTACTGCACAGTACATAGTTTTCTTCAGCTGATCACTGTAGAGTAATGCACTGTTTTAAATATGACCAGATGGGACTTATCAGAGACGAGGACACCTCACTGAGCTTCTTTTTAAATCAATGCAGTGGGTAGATGTAGAAGTTATATTTCATAAAGATAAGCCGAACTTACATGAAAATACATCCATGCATTTCTCTGTAATTAAGCAAACAGCTAAAAGCATGTTCAGTATTTTTGTACTTATTTTAGAAGTAGAGACATAACTAAGTGCTAGCAGGGGTTGTTGAGATGCACTCCAGACTGAAAAAGTGTGTTTTTAGCCTGTAGCAGAAAATGGATATGAACTTTAGGAGTGAACTTTTAGGGAAAGATACAGCAAACCAGCAGCTGCTCACACTTCTCCACAGCCATTAATAAAAGCAAGAGCTCTTACTCTCAGTTCTACATCATTAGTGGCTCGAAACCTGCGGCTCGCAGTTAAGAAACAACGTCACAGTTCAGCACCGCGGACAGCTCCCAGAGCTTTTTACAAACACTTCAACAAGACTTTTAATTTACGAGGCTTTTAATGGTCAGTTTTCCCCTCTGATCAACTCAAACACGTATAGATTCAACCTGATGGTGGTTCTGGAGGCTGGATTTGTGTCCTTGACCGAACTGTTTTAAACTGAGTTCATCATGTCACACAGTCACAGTCAACATAGACACCACATACAAGTGGTGGACATTACCTGGAGGCTGGAAACCTCAAGAGTGATTTGATATGCAGCTCAGCTTATGTCTCAAGTTGTTGAATCAGAAATAAAAAAGAATGAATTCATTCATTCACTTAAATAAATTGTACAGGGGCTGAGACCACAACAATATTTTAGCACTCAAGAATTGAGTAAAATTATTAAAAAAAAAATACGAAGACCTTGAGGAACAGCATAGGGTTTGGCATCAAAAACATTTCAGAGACCTTTTTTAATTAGGGACACAAAAAAACCTGCATGTGACTTTCATAAAATGACCATTTCTGTAAAGTAATTTTGCCTAACCTTTGACCATGAAAGACAGAACAACGACCACGTCCCCCAACAATTATGCATTTGTTTAAGTCTGATTTGTCCTCGTGTATATCCTTCCTCATCCATGGCGGTAAATCTAATTGTTCTTCTCTTTCCTATCAGTCACAGAAGAAACTTCAGAAACAAGGTCATTTCATGTGAGAGGGACAGGGATCTTAATTAGGCCTTTGACAGTCGGGCAGCGTGCGGCAGACTTCAGCTGTCATCTAAACTGCTCTGTGTCACTAAGATTGATTGTGATGGTGTAATTATTAGCTGGGTTACTCAGAAGGCATTTTAAACAACGTTACCTCTCTACAGACAGCCTCGCCTCTACTTTAGTAAGATTTTAGAACAAACTGTCCCTTTATTTTAAATTGAATCATAAAAGTGGTTTAGTCAGAACATGTTGCGTTGATGGTGTGTCAGGATTCAGGATCTGTAGCTGGAAAAGTCATGACCGTGCAAATTAAAACTAACAGCAGAGACTTTTAATTACTTTTGATGAGATTCTCTCAGGAGGATTTTCTTGGAAAAGTAAGCAGCAAAGCCATGCTGTTTTGCATTTCAGGATTAAGATGGATTTGATTGTGTCTGCATCTTAAAATGTGCTCTGGTGTTTAGTTTCATGTTGCCGCTGTAGGACGACACACTCGTGCAAAGTGACTGCAGGTATGATTGGTATTAATTATTAATTAATTAATTAATAATTAATTTCATCACACATTTGAATGCATATAAATCAATATAAATGCAATATAAATCATTGCAATATAAATCCATTGCAATGTGGCTTGTATGAAAATATCACAAACTGCACACCTGCTCCTGGCTGTGGTGAGCAATTTAGACAATAAAACATGGTCACAGAGGTTTTGAACTCTCTTAAAAATTAAAGACATACAATTGAAAACATAGCTCACAGTAGAAAACATATTGTCAGTGGAAATGTGCTGTTCACCCTCCACACTGCACAGCTCTGATATCAAGCTAAAGCCGATGTCACCTGATCATCCTTTTGGGATTCATTTTTCCAAAAATCTCAGAGATGTGGTAAAAATGGATTTCTGTGAATTACTGACAGTAGAGGCTGCATCTGTTATTTACAGAACAGCAGCGAGCTCAGCGTCCCTCCAAACTCTGAAGAATACTGAAGAAACACAAAGGAAAAGAGGGTTAAGAATGTTTGCTTCCAAAAATGATAAAAGAAATCACCCTGCATGACTTGTGGCAACTGGCAGGACACAGCATGCAAATATTACTCATGGATAAGACACACAGCAGCGACAAGGTACATCAGCAGAAAGGACAAACACAAAGATCTGGAGGGTAAATGTCAAAACATAATGTGATGCATTAATATCATTTAAAGCAATTTATCGGCTTTTTCTGATGATTGCAGGAAAATATGTGAGCACCACAAGAATTTAAAATAAAAAAAATCAAGATTACCTGAAGAAAATGTGCATAAAATCGGACACACTGGTCTCCTTTTATTATTTATTTTTAATTCACAATTTATTCAAAAAAAAAAAAAAACCCAGCAGTGGCAGGCGACACTGAGAGCGAAGGTTAAATTTGGATTAGACTGACAAAATAATTAGAGCTGTAGGTTCAGCTTTTTTCTGAGCTTTCATTCAAGTCAAGTCAGTGAACATAACTTAAAAACGACATAAATGGCTGTAGTAAAAAATACCAAACTACCAGTTTTTTAATTCTGTACTTTTCTACATATTGTATTGAATGAAGAGACAAATGTCAGCATCGTCTTTTCAACATCCCTGTTCTGTCTGTGGCCTCAATCCTGCTGGTTACTAGTGAACTAGTGAAGTTTTGCTTTTGCTCAGTAATTTTCCAAGACAGCTGGACATTGCAGTTTTCACCCAACATTACTCAGACAGGAGGAAATAGGGACTGAGTCAAAATACACTGCTTAACTCTTCGAAACCTAAAGTGCATTGTGTCAGCGTTTTTGGCCATTTTGAGTCATCTTTCATGACGCATAGAATATTTTGTACTATGTCTCTGAAAACACTGAATAGCTCAAATGAAAGTAGAGACTCTCTATTTCATCATGAAAAAAATGGTTGTTTTTACCATTCTTGTTTTATCAGAGGTAAAGGCCACTTTCGCCAAAAACCCCACTTTTTGTCCAGATTCTGTTTTGCTCTCTAATCTCAATCGTCTCCACTTCCTGCTTTGATCTCTGTGGTGTATACTGTCTCTTTATGCTCTGACTACATCTCCCAGAAGCCCCAACATTACTCACAGGCTGTGTGAGACCACGACCGTGACCTGCTGCTGAAAAAAAGAAAAAATGTATATATACATTTATGGCACTTAGGTGTTCTATTTTAAAGGATGTAACTATATGTTCTTGGCACTCAATGAGTTAAATGCTTCAATGGATTTAACATGTTAATTCATGAAATTTGTCCTCTCTCTTCATTCCATCCATTGAACCAACAGCCTTGAGGTTGCACAGTGTGGTTAACTAAAGACAACAATGAAGCTTTGATGAAGGAGATATATCAAGCTTTGACTCGTAGGATTGATGTATTGTTGGATTTCAGTCCTTGTGTGTGTGTGTGTGTGTGTGTGTGTGTGTGTGAGAGAGAGAGAGAGAGGGATCCCACAGCAGCGCTGCTGAAACATTTATGTGACGACGACAGAACAAACCCTGAGATGTGAAAGGGTGGCGCTGCGACCATGTTGAAGTCATGTCGGTTCTGTGTTATTTCAGCGTTGCTGTCACGTTGTGTTGCATCTGCGGTGCACACACACTCACACACACACACACACACACACACACACACTCCACACCATCACACAGTGTGTTTTTAATCATGAAGACAAGCATACAGCCAACTAATTCATGACTTAAAACCCTATAGTGAAATCTTAATATTTATCCTCATTGACCTAGAATCTCTCTCTCTTTCTCCACACACACACACACACACACAGACACACACACACAGACAACCGTCTGCAACACCAGACTTCTGCTATTTTTGGCCATAATTAATTCATGAAGGATGCTGTGTTTTATGTCTCTTAGCTGATGGCCACTGGTCATGTGACCTGACAGCTCAAACAGGAAGTGTTAGATCCAAAGATGCTGGACAGACGGCCACACTGCGGGGTGTGTGCATTTATAGCATCCTTGTATTGCTTGTGTTTCTTTTTGTGCATGAATATCCACATTTGTATTTATGTGTGTGTGTTTCTAAGAGGTGAGTCTCTGCCAACACATGTGGTGCTCTTGATTGCATAAGAGCAAAGAGAGGAGTGATGCTGCAAAAGGAGGGGAGAGGAAGGTGAATGGACGGAGGAGCGAAGAAAAGATGGACAGAATGGAAGGCTGAAAACACAAAAAAAATGAAATTTAAGGAACTTCTCTTCTGTTGGCATGCTCCTGCCATGCTTTTGTTTTCCACTCTGTCACAGGCCAAAGAGGATTTTCTCAGACAAAGCTGTCTCTCTCTGGAAGGATTTGGACTCGCTCTGACTCACTTTTGTAGCTCTGACATATTTTTGCTGCGAAAAAAAAACACAAACAGAAAAAGTCCATTAAAGTCTTAGAAGAGAAACTATTTTAGGTACAGAGGAAATGTATGCAGTGTCACACTGTGTCCCACCATCCTGAAACAACCAGAAGACTTTAGGCCCAAATTCTTCCCAGTGAAAGTATCACATCACATCCACAAAGGTTAAAGCTATAGTCTGTCATGTTAGAAAGCTAGCAAAAGAGCTAGCAAGATTTGAAAGTGGCACACCCTCTAAGCTCCACCCCCTCCTCCAAAGCCACGCCCCCTCGAACTTGAACAGCTGACAGCAGGATTCAGCAGGGAGAGGAGAGCTGTTATGCTACATCACCACAGTTGTCCTGTTCAAAGCCAATATAGTTATGAAAAAAATCATCTAACTATGCAGGTACTTCTTCAGCACTTATAACAACATTACATTAGGCGTCATGGCAGGTCATGTAAATCCACTATTTTCCTAATTTTCTTGAATTAATCCCTGAGTTATATCAAACCGCATTTCTGTGTCCTCTTTCAATCACGTTGACCTGAATGTCTAGATTATCATGACATGTTCCACGTTCCCCTGAGGATGACTCCTTTTGATGTTGGTGACCTCCTGACCTTCATCACTATCGAGCAGTAACCTGAGGATAGCCTTTCATGTTTCACTCTAAGTTAAGAAAAAATGATTAGTAAGTTGTTTCCGTCTTCTAGGACAGCATCACTTATTTATTTTTATTATTCTTCTAAATACTTCTGCTTTTGTAGATATTATAATTTTCAAAAACACAACAGGAATGATCTGCTTTAATTCAAAAGAGCATCATAACACTCTCTGAAAAAGTGTTATTCTCACTCTGGTGCTAACAAACCAAAAATAAATAATCTTTCACATTTGAATATCAGAGGGTAACTCCCTTATTCACATTTGTTATTTTTCCGAGCCACTAAAATTAGAACCAGGAGGCTCTGAAATGGTAATTCAATATGTGTATCACACTAAGCAGACACTCATGTAAAGTAGAGCACCATCTTGGTTATGTAACCACGTCCCGCCGTCATTAAAATAACAAATGAAATATTAAAGAGTGAAGGAATCCAGAGGACAGAGAGAGGAGAAGAGCTCTACGGTCACCAATGTTAGTATCAAAAATGAAGAAATCCATTATCAAATTATTTCTTCTTTTGCTTTTATTGTGGAGAAGGTTTTCTGAGCAGCGAGCTCATTTTCATCATGCAGTTCACACACATTCACACTTCACAGCTGCTGAGTGCAACCAGTCGTAAAGTGTGAAGTGCCTGAGCTGGTGTGTTAGCGTGGTTTATTTAAACCAGGCTCTGTAGGTGACATGTCCTCTTCGTAAACTCTCCCAGTTGTTCACATGCAGGCACTCGGTCAGGACCCCTCTGTGCATTTGAAAGCTGAGCGTGACCTGTGTTGGAGGGTCAGTTGTTTCGTTGAAAGTTTCATTGATTTTCTATTTCCTCACCCAGATATAAAGATTCAAAGCTCCACTTGGTGCTGTTGGCCTCTGACATGTAATATATTGGCCTCTGGCATGAATAAAGATGAACAGCAGGATATCAAAATCGTTTTGATCCCTTTGGTCTGTATTCCTTTCAAACCTTTCTTTGTTTCAATACCAAAAAAAACAGCAAGTAAAAACTTTTAATCTTACACAGAAACCTCAGGTAATTTTTCTTTTAATTCCAGGTGAAATTACTATTTTTTATCACTTATTAATGTTATGCAAAGATCATGTTACAATATAGTAAATGAAGGAAAAAAGGTTTACAGGATTTGACAGACAGGAAGAAAAACAGTAGCATATAAATGCATGTATATAGTATTAATGTTTTATTGGTCTTTTAGGGTCAAAATTATTTGTATTTGTTTAACTTTATACGCTAAGAGCTTTTTTGTAGGAGCTACAAAAAACAAAAAACAAGTAAAAGCCAAAATGCAGTCTGGATGTTTGTACATTTATATTACATTTTAAATGGAAAATTATTAGTTGTTAGTTACAGTACTGAAAAATAGTAACTAGTTACAGTCAGTAGTTACTTCATTCAAAAAGTGATTCAATTACTTTGTTGATTACTTACTTCAAACTGTAACACGTTACTGTTAAAAGTAACATTTTAGTTCCTCTTTAGAACCTTGGTGAGTGAGAGTTTGCCGTATGGTGTGTTCACTGGAAGTTAGAATTTGGAGCTGAGATCATTGTAACCTCAGAGTTTAGTGCTCTCAGCTCTTTCAGCCTTACAAACATAGGACAAACATGTAGCTACTGTTTACATCAGTATCAAATAGCATGAATTATACATTGGGTTGATTAATCCAACTTTCCAAGTTGGAGATCTGACTTCAAGGGAGTTCTTATTTAAATTCTGACTTGAAGTTGGAAATTCCAACGTTCATGTACAACTTGAACGCACCATGAGTCGAATCACTCAGACACCAGGCATCCCATGCTGCTTTAATGACATTAATGCTCTGTTTTAATGGTGATGTTTGTCTCCTTACACTGGGAAAGTGGGGGGATGGATCAGTGTCTCTATGAATCTGAGGAGGACATGTCCCTCGTCCCTGAGAGCATGAATGAAAACAATCTGAATTCATCAATCAGGAAATCATTTACCAAGTAACAAACAAATGCACCATTTTGTAATGGTAACTGCGTTTATTCAAAACGTAAAGCGTTAGAGTATTAGTTACTGTTTAAAGTAACTAATACTCTATAGTGTTACTAGTAACACGTTACTACGTAACACTGGTCATAATACAACAGGTTGACACCAGACGTTTCAATGGCAACCAGTAAAGCAGAGGCAAGGCTTGATGCATGTAAGCAACAAGCTCTGGTATTAATGATGGAAAGGTTTTATTTTTCAAAGAAAGGTTAGTCTGACTTTGGCAGAAGGGAAAAACCTGCAGTAGATGGTAGTTGTATTAGTAAGAGACCAGACTCGACACCAGAACAAGTGGAAGCATCGTTCGTTCAGTCTCACAGTCTAACACTAACCGACATATTCATGTCTCCCTGACAAGCTGTGCTTTATATGATTTATTCATTAAGATTATGTCTCTCAGGTGCAAAGGGAAAGTAGCACGGTGAGGTTAGGTGGTTGATTCCACATACAAAGTGTGTGACCTGCATGACAGAGACTTCTGAGAAGATGGACGAGTGTGAGGAGTATGACGTGCTAAACTGCACTTGTCAAGAAAATGGATTTTTACGTGAGCAATCGCCTTTCTTAAGGACTTAAAGACAATAAAAATGACAAATTGAAACATAATGACAATGGTTATTGTCATTTCCTACAATACCCCTTGGAACATTTTCAACTTTAAAAAAAATAAAATCATAATAAGGTAATCTTGCTGACCCACAGAAGTAGAGAACCAAGCTAACACATTCTCATCCAGACTCATCACATACATACCTCTCAGTGTCTGTTTACTGTCGTAGTAAACATGAGTTTAACACTGTGACTGAGTATGATAAGTGACTGGCCAAGCAGCAACTGTACCACTTTAAACACACACATACTACCAGTAGTTTTTTGCTTTTTTGGCTTATATTTTGGGGGAAATTAATATGCTTCCCGTCCAGAAGGTACCATGTTCTTGTACCTCATAGACGTCGTGGGGTAATGGCAAGTGGTGAGTGAGCACACAAATTACAATTAAAGCTATAGTCTTTTATGTTAGAGACCTAGCAAGATTTGAAAGTGGCACCTCCTCTAAGCTCCTCCCCCTCCTGTCAGTGCTCCATCCAAAGCCACGCCCCTCAGACTTTAACATCTGACAGCAAGATTCAGCAAGGAGACGAGAGCTGATATGCTACATCACCATAATTGAAAAACGTCCCGCTCAAAGCCAACATATCAACGTTATTTTATCACCTTTATAATGCACACACTGAATACTATGGCTGTGCAATATGATCAAAATGTCATATCCTATAATCTCTTCAATGCAAGCGGCACCGACGACCAGTTTACACCCACAAAGAAGCTAATGTTGGACAAATAATTACCTGTCCAATAGAAAGAAAGCAACTTCTGCATCACTTTTCAGTCCCTTCAGATGCTTCAGTGTCTCCACCGATGTTCACTCTGGTTTGTCCTCTTAGCTTTATCCAGAGTTTCGTTGCAGTCTTTTCTGCCTCCCTCTTTCTTCTCTTTTCCTGTTTAGCAGGGTTAGCCATCAGAAATAACGCTGGAAGTGGTATTTTTGTCTGCATTTTCTCTGCCATTGTTCCCTCTGTATTTCTGCACAGGAGTGTGCTGGATATTTACAGCAATAGCAGGGAGGAGGGAGGGACAGAGGGGGGCGTGAGAAGGACGAGACATGAAGGCATCTGATTGGTTCTTTCCATTCAGACCGAATGGCAGTGATTGGTCAGAGTTTTTACCACAGAGGTCTGATTCTTTTCCTTTCTGTTTCTGAGCACATAATGTATTGACTGCTTTTAGGGTGGGAGGACCATTTCACCCAGTAGAACAAAAAGTGATTCTGAACAGAATGACAGACTATAGCTTTAACCACATCTCCATTGTGGTTACGTTTAGGTGATTATCACACCATCAAGGTTGAGGAGAGATCACCATTCTGCTGTAAAATAATTATAAAGTTAACCCAACCTTTCTTACATCACCATAAACTTCTTAAACATTTCGTGGTTGATTTAGCGACACCTGCGGTTAAATACCACCGCTCTTAGCAGCAAAACACTCACTCTGTCAGAAATACAGCTGCAGAGCAAGAAAACTAACGCATGTTGTTTTACTTAAGATGTCAGTCATTAATAATGACAACTGCCATCTAATTTCACGCTGCACTCAGTGTGAGAAATTTACAACAAAACAGCAGAAGACAGTGAAAGACTTTGTCACCCTAGATCATCATCACTTGTAACAGTTCACTGTGGCTGCAGTATTTCAAACTGATCCAATGACAGAAAATGACAAAAGTGTAAGAAAAAAAAAGAAAATAATCAAAAATTGCAAATGCATTTCTTATGAATGAACGCTCTCGATGCTAACAGCAGTGACAAAACATTCTGTGTCTGGTGGCTGTTTCACAATAAAAGGTAGGATGATCCATTTGCATGTAAGCTAATACAGCTCTGATAGGTTTGAACAGTGAGGCAGATTCTAATGAGATAAAATCACTAATGCTGGTTAACAGACATTGTTTCCTGTCAATCTTAATACATTACATATACAACAGTCAATTTTAATGCATCACTGGAAGGAAACAAAACCCACTTTGTGTCATTTCTTCTTTTTATTGTGAAGATTAATTATTCACTTTCAGGCTTCATGTTGTCTTGTCAGTTTCTGTTTTAGTTTGTGTTTCACTTCCTGTCTTTGTTTGTTTCTCACTTTTATGATAGTCTTGTCTTCCTTTGTCTTTTGTCATGTCCACGTTATGCTTAATTATTACCCAGGTCAAGTATTTGTGAGGTGTTTATCCTCACCTGAATTTGTGTCACCGCTTATAGTCAAGTCTTTTCCTCACATTTTGTGAACGTCCTTTGTTTAGTTTATGTAACCCTTTCTCTAATAAGTGACACATTTGTCATGGATGAGGAGGGAAAAGTGGAGGAAGATATGACTACTGTTTTGGTCAAAATCCAAAAACAAGATCTTCTTTGAGGCCAAGTCAAGTTCAGGCAGATGTATTTGGGCAAAGAATCCAGAGGCCACAATTATACGCCCGAGCAAATCCTTCAGCTTGTTAGACACACTGTGGCTTAAAGTACATGGACTTGTACGTGTACTTGGAGTCCTACATCCATGTTTGATTGATGAACATATTCCACAGCTCTCATTTCTGGTTCGCCAACATATTAAAACCTCCCATTCTGGAAAATAAAAATAAATTTTCCTGACAAGTGCAGTTGAGCACATCCTACTCCTCACACTTGTCCATCTTGCTCTGTGCATTCAGGCACATCATTACCAACAAAACTTTTGCCACAGAGTTGGAAACTGTATTTATAGTGAATATCAATCTCATTAGAGAGAGTTTTCAACTGGCTTCATTATTTAAGACCGCCTCTTCTCAAATATAAACTTTTTTTGACATTTACCATGCACATTGATATCGTATGCTCTGGCAAAATGATCCGCTACAAGGGAGGAAAGAGGTTTCTCTGTGCTCATTTTAACTCTGTGAGTGCCTTTCACGTTTTTCAACGTCATTTAAAATCTGCCACTTGAGCACCATTGATGTAATAATATGTCAAAGTGTTTTTTTGGCAGGTTGCAGGTCTCCTGCAGCCTGTGAGTAATGTTGGGGCTTCTGGGAGATGTAGTCGAAGCATAAAGAGATGGTATACACCACAGAGATCAAAGCAGGAAGTGGAGACAATCGAGATTAGAGAGAAAAACAAACAGATTCTGGACAAAAAGTGGTATTTTTGATGAAAGTGCTCTAACTCTGATAAAGCAAGAATGGCACAAGGTAAAAACAACATTTTTTCATGATGAAATAGAGAGAGTCTCTTCTTTCATTTGAGCTATTCAGTGTTTTCAGAGACATAGTATAAAATATTCTGTGGGTCTTGAAATATGACTCAAAATGGGTAAAAACACTGGAACAAGACACTTTCTGTTTTATAAAACGGCTGGTACTCAGTGAATTAAAGACGTTGAAGTTATTCAGTGAAGTGGGAGATAAAAAGTTTGCACATTCATAAATTAGAACATTTATCTATGTAATTGATTTTTTTTTCCCAGCAGGGTATTTTTCAATGTTTCCTATCAAACTGGAAACAGTAAGGCAGGTTCTCTACTCTATTTTCATTCTCTTGTATAACACACTGGATGTCTTTTATCAAGAGGAAAGTCTGCACTGGTTTTCTAATTTTTCTGTTGTTGTATGATTAATTCCATTGAGAATACAATGAGATCAGAGACATTTCTTACTGTCTATTCAAAACAGGTATGTATACCTTTGCCTCCACTGTATGCTTATAGCTCATGTGATGCACACTTAACTACTGTGATCTAGCCTTTGGTTGGTCTGTGGTGCAGACAACCACTCACACTCACATTAACACCTACAGTCAATTTAAATTAGCCAATTAACCTAATCCCCATACATGTTTTTGGATGGTGGGAGGAAGCCGGAGTACCTGGAGAGAACCCACACAGACACGGGGAGAACACGCAAACTCCACACAGAAAGGCCCCGGGCCGGGAATCAAACCCGGTACCTTTTTGCTGTGAGGCGACAGTGCTAACCACTACACGACAAAAGAAAACATGACCCAATGGTCATTAAAAGCCCCCTTTCCTCTTGCTCACCAGTCTCTTTGCTGTAGCTTTCATCTGGCAGCGAGGCAGGTAATCACACATGACTTGTTTGGAGTGGTATGTTCATATGCAAATGAGGATTTTTAGAAAAGGAAGGTGAGACTACTACAGCCACAGCAGCACTCAGATTATTGTTCGTGTCCATGTTGAAATGTAGGATGGAGCAGAGTTCTCAGTCTAGGATGATTTACATTCAGAGTTGATTTATTAAATGCAAATGGAGGCTTTTAAGCATCCCAAAAGCTGAGACCAAATGTCTGCTTGCTTCATCGCTTGATGATGTAATAAAAGCAGTGGTATAAGGAGGGATCGAAACCCGTGTCTACTCGGCCTTGATGGCCTCATATGTGAGTGAACTCCTTGATATTTCAGAGAACAGGTCTGGTGTCCGCAGAGAGCTGAGGCAGCTTTTGTATCTGTGTTTCTGCTCCAAACACATGCGTGGTATTTACCGAGCAGATGCACCAAGTCACAGCTTTCATGTAATTAATGTTTGCAAAGGGGACCTCTCTCCTCGTTGCATAATCATAAAAAGGAGACTCAGCATTTTCTGTGGAGAATTTGGAGCTGCTCTTATCGCTGCTCCATGTCTGCTGTTTCCGTTCAGCACGCACTGCTCACTTAAACAGCATTTAAGAAGAAAAAGTTCTGGACCACACGTATTAAAATTTTGTCTGACCAAAGTGAATAAAGCTCCTTGTTGACTCGTTGCCTCGTCATTCATTATCAGCATTAACCACCCAACAGAGAGGAGCTCTTTCAACTTCACATGATTCTGCAGCGCCTTGTGTGAAGAGGGAAAGGGGGAAAAAACATGAAAGGACTTTGCCTTTAATTAGAAATTTAGGGTTATGAAGTACTTTGAAGATTCCTGCTGTCTCCTCAGCAGTTTCTGGGGTGTAAATTTCCTTCCAGTCCTGACTAAAGTCACATTTATTTAGGGATGATCTCCATGTCAAACTCTTAATGCTCTTTCAGGCTTCCCCTCACCCATCACTGCTTAAAGACCCGAAGGGCCGACGGTTATTTTTTAACTCATTGAGTGACAGCCATTTTATGAAACCGAAAGTACCTTGTTCCAGCGTTTTTGCCTATTTTGAATCATATTTCAAGACCACAGAATATTTTATGCTACGTATGTCTCTGAAAACACAGAATAGCTCAAATGAAAGAAGAGACTCTCTATTTCATCATGAAAAAAATGTTTGTTTTCACCTCGTTCCATTCTTGTTTTATCAGAGGTAGAGTAGAGGACACTTTCACCAAAAACAACATATTTTTGTCCAGAGTCTGTCTGTTTTGCTCTCCAATCTCGATTGTCTCCACTTCCTGCTTTGATCTCTGTGGTGTATACCATCTCTTTATGCTCCAACTACATCTCCCAGAAGCCCTAAAATTACTCACAGGCTACAGGAGACTGCGATTGGAGACCCGCTGCTGAAAAAAAACTTTGACGTTGAAATACGTCAATGACAGTCAAAGAGTTAATGCTCTTTCAGGCTTCCCCTCACCCACCACTACTAAAAAGTATTCAAGAGGCAAAGGCCCGACACTGCTTTTATTGGATTTAAGATTGCTTTTAATATAGTTTGGATTTTTTTTCCATGACAGTGATAGTGTGAGCACTCAAGACACTTCAATTGTTTCATTCTGCCTACATTGTGATACGGCAACTTATCTTAATGACACTGTTTTTGTTTGTGTTTTATTCCAGCACTTAATGGGATTAGCTGGGTTGAATCCGCCATATCATTCCTTTAACAAACTACTACTAGTGCCATGAATGCTGCATGTCGATGTAGAAATCAATCATGGATGAAATCGATGCACAGAAAAAGGAAAACACCAGTTTTGCAGTGGTTTCTGGGTACATGGAAAGAGACAGAACATGGCGAACGAGTGCTTGAAAGCTTAAAACAGAAAAACCAACAGATGGGTATCAAGTAAAAAAAAGACTGTAAGTGAGTACTGAGGCTTGTGAATGAGAGAAAAAGATCCGAGCGAGAAGAGAAGGAGGCGGACGGTGTGACAAGAAATCAGATAGCGTGAATGAGAAAAGAGGACGAGAGGCAGAGTCAGAGGTCTGCAGGGTCTCACAAATGAAAGGAGAGAGCAAACGAAGAGCAGCTCATGAATGAAAAGAAAAATGGAGATAGGGTGAAATGGAACAAACAATGACAGCGGCAGAGAGACAGATGATGGCGAATGAAACAAGAGACTGAAGCGAGAGTTTGTGAAAGCGAATTAGTAAATGAGAGAAAGACGCACAAGGACAGATGATGTGAATGTGACAGAAGACGGTGGAGAATAAAAAGAAAATGTCAGAGGAGGGATCAAGCCTTTAAATGTAACACAGTTACAGTTACAGCCCTGCAACAGACTCTCATACGAACATCTACTGAATACAAAATGCTTTTTTTTAAAAGAAAACGTGATTATGATGAGTAAAATGGAAACAAAAAGTTACTAACAGGGAGTGTAAAGTGTGGAAAAGTGTAAAGTGAGGCGGGCTGGCTAATCCTGGATCGCAAAGACGACCACTTTAAGAGCTCGAATGGCAAATTAAAGAAGACCTTTCAATGCATCAGAAGTTCAGCTCATGCATTATGTCTCTACATGGTGATTTAATGGAGAGTGGGCATATTGTGTTTCATACTCTATGTAAAGTGGATTAGTATGAAAATCGTTCATAATTCACAATCTTTTACCCAGCAGGCCTTGTTTCCCTTCTTGCACTTTGAGTAAATGGCTCTAATACAGTCATAGACATCATAAAAGCTTTCATGGATGGTCGTCTGTGATGGCTACATTTAGCATGAAGCATTTTGGCTGGATGGTGGCACTGAGGAGGTGAAATGGGATATGAGATACATTAAAGTGGCTTCAGATGTGTTCATTGTATCTTCTAATGGGCACTTAACATCGCCCTTTCAAACTGCATTCATTGATTTTCTCATGCAGACCATTCGGGGACAGAGGAGCAGTTTAGCAAACACCTGTGACACTTCACTATTTCATAAAGTCGTTATGCCGTTTGTGTTGCGAAAAGCTACATGTCCGGCTGACATGGAGCAGCATTAGGTTGGAGTCCAATATTCAGTCTGCTAATAGCGCCTGTCTAGCTTTTTAGCTGGTAGATGTAGATTTGTCATGAGCTAGTTGCTAATTTCTTCTACAAACGCGCAAATTAAAGACAAAATGAGGAGTTGGACCAAACCAGAACTAATATTTGCCTGATGCAAAAGGCATATGTTAACTCTTTGAGTGGCATTGACGTATTTCAACGTCATTTAAAATCCGACGCTCGAGTGCTATCAACATAATAATACATCAAAGTGTTTTTTCGGCAGCAGGTCGCCGATTGCAGTCTCCCACAGCCTGTGAGTAACGTTGGGGCTTCTGGGAGATGTAGTTGGAGCATAAAGAGACGGCATACACCACAGAGATCAAAGCAGGAAGTGGAGATGATCATGATTAGAGAGAAAAATGGACATATTCTGGAGAGAAAGGGGCTATTTTGCTGAAAGTGGCCCCTACCTCTGATGGAACAAGGTAAAAACAAGTATTTTTTTCCAGTTCTTTCATTTGAGCTATTCAGTGTTTTCAGAGACATAGTACAAAATATTCTGTGGGTCTTGAAATATGACTCAAAATCTTGTTGAAAGTAATTATGCATAGATAATAGAAGCTGTGTCTGTTTTGGCAGGCATAGACACGTTGGCATCGTTCCACGTTCAGTGGGAATTAGGGGTCACTGTTGCAAACTTTTGTAACAGCGTAATACTACCTCCACTGTTCTTGATGGTAGGCATGGTGTTCTTGGGGTTAAAGGCCTCACCTTTTCTCCTCCAAACATATTGCCGGGCATTGTGGCCAAACAGCTCGATTTTTGTTTCATAAAAGAACCAAACTTCATGAATGTTTTTTTGACAAAGAAGTATCTGTCCCAATCTCTCTATCAGAGAAAAATCAGAGTTGTAGAAATAACTGGAAACTCAAGCGAGCCATGACATTATGTTCTTTACAAGTGTATGTAAACTTTTGACCATGAATGTAACCCAATGATGTTCAAAACAAAACATGACTATATATGGTAGAAGCTACATGTTACACTTAGATTAATGCAGCAGACACCCAGTTTGGCTTTTTGGAGTGCATTAGCCAATGTTGTATTTAACTGAGCTTATGAAATTGTTCCTGCCATTCTGCGATGCTCTCCATCAGTCAGCAGTCTGTGTGACTGGCTGGCCGGGGCTTTACTGTCACAGAGCAGATGGACTCGATCTTTGCATCCGCTGTCGATAAATGAAAGATTAAACATCTCCTCCTCCTTGCCGCCACAGGCTTAAGGACATAATCAGTGTGATGGCCGTCTAGATGAAGTCACCGCTATTTTTCTGCCGCCTCCTCAAACACTGATTCATCACAATCAACAGGTCTGTGACTCATCATATTAACGTTGCTAGTTGGCTCACGTCATAGCAATAACACTGAAAGCCAATGATTAAGTGGTGAGTGAGTTTGACAGGCCGTCCACTGACCACCACATCTCCCTCTTCATCTTCCTCTTTGCAGACCCTGCCTCTCCTGCTTCTCCTTCTCTTCCAATCACAATCTCACCCCTCCTCCCACCCTTTTCCATCCTCTCTTTCTCCACTCTTATTCTTTCTGACTCTGCCTCCTTCACTCTTTCTCACTCTTCCCCCTCTCTCATGAAACACTATTCACTTTCTGACGAAGGAAAAACAATGTTCTCACTTTGTAGCTCACAAAGCCAAAGTTTGCCAGGAAAATAAAGTGTAAAAAAAACACTTCTACTTGTTTTGTACTAATGTGTGAAGTTTTCCTAGAGTTTCACCTCCTCCCCTGCTGTCAACTGTGTTTCGAAGAAAGCCAACTTCAATTTTTATATTTCTGAGCGTGAATGTGGGAAAGCTGAATCAATAGTGGCCGCTCATGTAAACACCATGTAAAAGCCCTGGGCAGAAACTGAGCTAAATTGCATCAGCTTGGGCATTCAATCACAAGTGTACATCAATCAATAGAAACATAAATCAATGCAACTTTCTGACACGGTTACGCACAAAGCTGTAGTTTACTTTCAGTGCAACTGTTGGTGGGTTTGATGTGAGAGACTCCCAGTATGCAGACAGTTTTGAGTTTGGGTAAAATACTCAGCACAATAACCCTGCAGCTGCGCTGGAGTTAAAAATAACCTTTATCTTTGTCTTTGTTGTTGTGGTCCTGCAGCTCTATGTGAGGTGAGTGTGTGTGTTAAGGTGTGTTCAAACTGAACTAAATCAAGGAAATACAAAATCAGTGGAGAGACAGTTTTAATAATCTACTCCATGAAGAACCAGAAAAATAATATTTTTGTTTGTGTTCAAAACGTTCAGAGTCATCTTACTTAGTTCTTTCGTAAACCTGACAATAATGGGTTTTATTTCCTAATCCTAAAGCAGTAGTTCGCAGACTGGGGGGCACAGAGGCATGAGGGACCTCAAGGGTGAGGGGAAGGTCGATATTTTCTGTATAGTGGGTCGCAAGGAGGTGTGAGGCATATTTTTTTAATTTCAAAAGAATTTGTTAAAATTAATTGCAAATTTTAGCTTATTGCAGTTTACTTTGATTTTGTTCAAAGTCGGGCAAATTAGCACAACAGTAACTCTACTTGGACAAACTGCCTGAAATGTGTTGCCAGAGACATGCTGGCAGGTCATGAAGCAGAACTCCATTCAAAAAATCAAAGAAACTAACTACGCAGTCGTAATTAACGATCAAACATGCTGCTAAAATTAGATTAACCATCTTTTCTGAATCTTTCCAAGCTTCTCCTGTAATTCAGCAAACAAATAATCCACCAAAGTGGATGTCTGTTCTGTTTCTTCACCATCCACTGTCCAATATATTGTTGTTTGGCAAAATTACTCTTGCATAACAAGAGGAGCTGCTTTTGTTGTGTCCTTTGTACACCATGTCGTCTGTAATTTCTGTAATGTAAATCCATCCATGTAAATATGCTATGCTCATAGCTAGTGATGCTTTTGACATTTTTTTCTGTATTTCTGTTATTATGTTCCCATCCATATTTTACTTAGTTTTAGTGATTATTTTAAGCAAAACCATAATGTTTTTCTTGCCTAAACCTATGGCAGGAGGTTTTGTTGCCTGAACCTAACTCTAGCTGTTACGTAAGTAGCTTTTTTTTACGTGCCGTAAAAATGACATTGAGAAATATGTTCTTCTGCTATTTATACATCTTCCCATGAGATCGGGTTGGTGTGCATTTCATTCTTGAATTAGTTTATGATCAGCTGTCAGGCAGAAAAAGAAATGTTCTCGTCAAGTTTTTATATATATATATCTGCAACAGCAGCACTGTGGAGCAGCTTTTGGCTGATCAGCATGATTTTAAAAGTACGGGTGAAAAATTATGTCTCATTCTTTTGGACATGATGTTATCGTGTGTCCTGTTCGGGATGAGGATGGCAGTTAATTATAAAAAATGTAAAGTGTAATGAAGAAGGAGCAGTGAATCAGCATTCTGACTCATTCCTTCGCTCTTCATTCCCTCTCTCGCCATATTTTCACTGATATATTTCGGCAGCCTTTATCCAAAACGACACTCACACATTTTGAATCTAATCTCATTTGATTTAATAATAACATGATTTAATTATTTTTTTTTTTTTTTTGCAGATTCAAACATCAAAGCGTTGACTCATCTGTATTTTAAATGACACCTTGGTGAAAATCTTCACTCATGTCTGGGATTCATTCATATCTCTGCTGTCAGACAATTGTTTTGTTATCCACAAAATGTAGGTCTAATGGACTCGAATCACTGGAGTGAGTCTGTGCTCACACTTAAATGACACAGAATTTGAAACAATTTGTTTCTCTGTCTACATTTTTTCTTACAATGTTCTTCTCAAAATGTTATTATTAAGTTTTCTTGCTTAACTACTACAGACACCCCAATAGTTAGGCACCATCTCTGATTCAAATGTAAACCAGAAAGGTGTCATTACCAACATAATTTAAAACACAAATCTCACGAATCATTTTGGAAAGCCAGCCAAGTCGCAAGGAAAAGAAATGTTGGAATGATGTGTGTTTCTGCAAAGCATTTTGCTAATAGTCTGTTGATAATAACCGTCAAACATTTCTTCATCCCAGACCACGTAAATACACCTGTGGTACTACTCATAACAAGAATCTGTTTTATTGGGTACATTTACAAGTTTACAAAACTGTGATTTCACATTGTCAATAACTTTAAAAATGTTTAAAAAGAAAAATAAATATGTTTCTATTATTTTACATCAACAACATAATGTGGAAAAGGTGAAGTGTAAACCACAAGTGATCGCTTTTTCTGGGTTTAAGTGTCTTTTAAACCAATTTCAAAGTCATTTCATGGTAAACAAGGTATACATTATCAAGAATTAACAGACACAAATTTAGCCGTAATGTTATAGACATTTTAAAACTGGAGAACAGAAACATTTTTAATGGCCCATTTCCATCATCAGGGCCATTTCCATCACCTTGAATTCTTAAGGTAGAGCTTTGACCTTGAATGGTTAGGGTCAGGCATTGACCTTAAATGGTTAAGGTCAGGCTTTGACCTTGAATGGTTAGGGTCAGGCTTTGACCTTGAATGGTTAGGGTCAGGCATTGACCTTAAATGGTTAAGGTCAGGCTTTGACCTTGAATGGTTAGGGTCAGGTATTGACCTTAAATGGTTGAGGTCAGACTTTGACCTTGAATGGTTAGGGTCAGGCATTGACCTTAAATGGTTAAGGTCAGGCTTTGACCTTGAATGGTTAGGGTCAGGCATTGACCTAAATGGTTAAGGTCAGGCTTTGACCTTGAATGGTTAGGGTCAGGCATTGACCTTAAATGGTTAAGGTCAGACTTTGACCTTGAATGGTTAGGGTCAGGCATTGACCTTAAATGGTTAAGGTCAGGCTTTGACCTTGAATGTTTAGGGTCAGGCATTGACCTTGAATGATCAAAATCAGGCTCTGACCTTGAATGGCTAAGGTCAGGATAGTTGGTTGGACAGTGAGTCTCATAAGTTTTGCAGGTTTTCACAATTTGCAGGTTACCTTCTAGACATGACTCTTTGTATTTCCTGTTTGTTTGTGGGTGCTCACAGGAAATAATCTCACCTGCCTTCAGGTGGAACTTACGAACTTTAGAAGTCATATACTTGGTATTCAAGTGCTGCCACATGCACGATTTAGCTAGCTAGCAAGCAGGTAACGTGGCAGGAATTGCAAAGGCATGACGGAGGAAGTAGATGAAGTCATAAGGACAAAATACATTTTCTTCAGACATTTTATAAAATTACAAAGAAAAAAACATAAAAGGTCTTTACATTAACTTATCAACTATCCAGAAAATGAAATTCAAGAGCATGTATGAAAACTTGACATCACAACTTGCGAACACTGAGCTTTTATAAACTTTCCACTCACAAAGTTGTGAATAGTATGGCGCCTAGCAACAGCTTGCCAATGAAAAGGTCCATACAATCAGCCTGCTTCCTCTCGAACATGATACTTTACTTTGAAAGGACTTCTAGGTCGCAGTTATAGATGGTTAAGAGAATTTGACTTCACTGACTGCTTGTAAATCTAAGTCTCTTTGGCTCCGCTCATCAAAGTTTGTTCAGCCAATTAATTATTCATTAGTTGCTCCCTTGCTTGTTAATTATTTCTGCCTGGATTGTGCCCCCGCTGCACATAAATATTTGTGCAACTTAAATTGCAATCAACTCAATTCAAACAGCATGCCATCTGTGTTTCTTTGTCAAGCAAAACCCTCATACCTCCATTTAAATGACCAGCTTGTCAGTCATTTCCTCCACTTCTCTTGCAGACTAATGTCTAACTTTAAATGCATTATTTAAATATTTGCCATGGTTCTAGGGCACGCATCCTTCACATGAAACAAAGCTGTTAAATGCACCACTTGCTCCAATCAGCTGTAGGACAGCTCAAGGTCCTTTGTTCACCACCACCCTCCCCTTTGAAATGAATCATAAATATAGTGGACATACAAGGTTTTTGGCACTTTTCTTTTATTTTTAGAAAGGCTGACAATAGCCTTGAAACATTTTATTTTTAGCACTATGTGATCAAACACAGGCCACAGAAAAACAAATGCTTTGGTCCGTCCCACAAGTGTTATTTTTACAAAAGGCAATAAATTAATTCATTCTGATGATGCTGAGAAAGCCACAAAGCCAATCATGATCCATCATGACAAATCAATCGCTTTTTTCATCTCTGTTTAAGGTGGTTTTGCTTATAGGGCTCAATATACAGAGAGAAAATCAGTTGATGTTTATGGAATAACGAATACAGCTCAGCTTGAGAAAAACAAACAAAGCTTGTGATTTATTTCTGTACAAATGTATAAGATCAGTCAGTCAATCATTGTGAATGTGTTCAATTTAAATGCTGATCAGAACATGGAAATAAGGTATTCACATTAAAAGAAATCAACTAATTTATTTATTTTTTTTCATTTTAAGTGAAAATAACATCACATCACACATTTTCTCATCATAAACTGTACACACTGTAAAATGTATTTACATTTAAGCCATTGAAGGGCACAGTACTTTCATCATCACATGGTCCGTTAAAGATTGTCTGTCATTTTCTACAGTGATGATGATAGAGCACCACATGAAATGTGTTAGTCCTACACTGCCGTTTGGCAAATTTTGATTTATTACTTAAAGTTTTACTCCCGGTTTTGAACGTGTCATAGGTCACGTGATCGTAAAATTCTTTAAAAAGCTTGTTAATATCCTGCAGTTCAGGTGAATATTTTATTTTATTTTATTTTTTTATTTTTTTTTGGAACAACAAGGTTTCACCATGACTGCTAACAACATATTTTAAAAGCTCTGTAAATTATACAAGGGATCTGGGAACGTGATTGGTCAAAGATGCATTGCATCCCTGCAGATAAATCCCATCGTTAGCTGCTCTCGCCATGCTTTATGAGGTTGTTAAGCCGAACTGTTTTTGTCAACAGGAAGCAATGGAGTCACCTCATTTTATCACACAGTATGCAGAGCTTTTTTTCGCACAACACACATGTAGGTAAATGGTGTTTAAAGGGGATATTGCCCTCCCAGGACTGTTCTTTGATGCCACTGACATAACAAAGTCCTGCAGGATCAGTGTTGTGTGTGTAATCCCAGTAAAGAACATCCCATTTGGTACAAATACTCTATAAAAAGGTGATTAAATGCTCCGAAACAGGACTACATAGTGGTTTACTGTGGCCTCTAGGACAAAAATCTCAGACATTTCTAGCATAGCATATAGCAGCTATTAGCAGCAGACAGCAGTTTAAGCCACCTCCAGTTCAGCAACAGAAATACTGACTACCGAGAATGAAAAGTGTCTCATTTTTATAGTATCCATCAGCCATTACGAATGTTGTATTTTTTCTTTTTTGTTTTATGTAACAGTCACAGTCAGAGCATTTTAGGTTGGTTTCCTCACATGGAGGATATATACACGTTTTATCAGACAGACATCAGGTCTGTGTCATTCTATAATTTCATCTTTGGTTGCTGTGTCATTTTAGCTGCCATCCACACAGATCTCCACCTTTTTGTAGTTTGTATAACACTGGTTCACAAGCTTTTTGACCTCTGACCCCTCATCCCAGGTTGCACACATGTACCACTTGTGACCAGTTCAACCAAAGAGTTATTTTTTCCTTAACAAATCTTTATTATTTTTATTTTCTACTGGCACAAGTCGTAATATTAGACAAGAAAATGTTTATAAAAATATGAAAAGACAAGTGGGTTTGTGTAGCTGGGTGTTTAGTTTCTACTTTCCTTATCTCAGGATAAGGAGGCCCAGTTTGGGAACCACTACTATCAGCGTTTCATGACAAACACCAAAAGAAGAGAAATCAGTCAAATGCTTTGTCAGAACAGATTCTTAATTAAGATTAAAAGTGGCAAATTAAATGAGGAAATGCTCATTACCTCCGCCAAGGAGGTTATGTTTTCACCATGTTTATGTTTATGTTGTTTATTTGTTGGTTTGCAAAATAGCTCAAAAAGTTGTGGATGGATTTTGACGAAATTTTCAAGGTTGGTCAGAAGTGGCCTAACTTAAAACTGATTAATTTTTGGTGGTGATCGGATCCGATTCAAGTTCATCAAGGTCAAATGAATGGTTACACCGTAGTAATGTATGGGAGATTTTACATATTTCTGAACGCTCCAGGGTGTGCAATTTTCAACCAATTGTCACCTAATTTGGTAGATAAACTAATATAGGAATTCAGAAGTCACAGATTCAGTTTGGTCAAGATCAGTAAAAGGTCAAGGTCACCAAGGTCAAATATGCATTTTTAACCATAACTTCATGTAGGAAGGAGCTAGAGCAATGCAACTGGTCTCAAAATATCTACAAAAGAATTCTCTATTTATAATCTTAGATATTCCTGTCATCAAATATTAATATTGTCATGAAAAACTGTGCATAGTGGACAAAATCGCAGCTCAGTCTACTGGTAATTTGGTCTTTTTTAAAATTCAAATTCAAATGAGACAAAATATGAAATAGACAAAAAATAAATGAAAAGTACATGATATTAATGTGAATACAATGTTAAATGTGGGTTTCAAGGTGCATCAAAATCAACACATTCACTCTTAGGCGTTGCAGGCTTGCAGGAGTATGCACTCTGTCAGAATGCTGCCTTGGTGAAGGTTTGCGCTCTCTGAGTGCTTTGCTAGTTTTTTTCTGCAGTCTTAGCAGCTCAGTCTGACACCATCATTCAGCTAACAGTTATCTAATAGCCAGCAAACAGATAAGGAAGAGTGACATCTAAAAAGATCTGGGTGTTGTTCACTTCAGCACTGTGATCAGTGTTGGTGACTAGTTTGATCAGATCCATTTATGTGGCCACCAGAGTATTTTAGAGGCTGCAGTGGTGAAATGGAGTATGGGAGGACACACCTGTCAGCCTGCCTGAAGCTGAGGTGCAGGTGACAACCATTCAATGCCACAGGTGTGCTTCTGCCTTTAATTTACCGTTTAACACATCTCCCCTCATCCCCTTTCAGTGATGCAGCTTGTGCCTGAAACGCTCTGTCAACACAAATTGGGTTTTTGCCTTTTCACAACTGTGCCATTGTTTCCCTCCCGGTTTGTCCATTTTAGCTTCATTGTGCAGAGAGTTGGCACCCTGGATGTGTATGTATATCACCATGCTCCTCGAAATTTTTGAATGCTCTCTATGTTGAATTTTGGAAACATGTGCCCCTGCTCATATCCACTGGCAAGCACTTTCCATTTATTGTGCACCACGCAGGAAATGAAGCCGTGCCAAGACGGCACCGAGCCCAGAACGAGCACAGTTCAGTGCTTCTCAAACTATCAGCTGTCAGCCCCCAAAGTGAATCAATTCACACAAGGTTGAAAGGCATGAATGCACAGAACCGTGAACTATGACAGCAAAAGATTTCTGCATGGAAATGACCCCAGAGAGCCACGGTAGTTAACTTTTTTTAAAGAATTCTTGACACACTGATACAAAATGTGATCCCAAAAAGAGTTTGTGAGTATTTTTCTCTGGATTAAGTTTTGTTCTTCAGTTTGTTACATAAAATAGCCTATGGATACGATTGACCACCAATGATCAACGTGTTTATACTATTTTTTGGCAAACTGGGTGAATCTAGAGCATCACTGTTGCAGTCCCACTTGGTAATTAAGGCTCAGAAGCTGGATGTGTTTAAGAAATTTTGCACAGAGCAGCTTTAATTAATAATTAGAAAAATAATAAAGACGGCAATCAGAGTTCACACATCCGCAGTAATAGATTTTTATGAAATTGACCAGCTGCCCTCTGTTGCTTCTTCTCAGTAGTGGTACAAATTCAAGTTAACAAGGACACATTTTCAGCAGCACAGACTGGAAGGGGAGTAAAAAGCCCATAAAAAGCAATACTGCTGTTCCAACTCTTTGCTACTAATCTATGTACACAATATTAGAAAATAAAAATGGCAGAACTCGGACTAAGCATGTCCCAGCTGTCATGTTTGGGGTGCTTACACTCACAGTGAGAGCTTAGTCCTGTTATTATACACAGGATATGACATTACCATTAATTTATTTTGTGCACGTACAGTATTATGCACTTGCTCTAGTTAACTGAAACTGTGCTTTACAGTAATGAAACTCTGAGCTGAGAGACTCCTAATCTCTGTGGGAGAAACGCCAATGAAATACCGTCTACCGTCTGCTCGCTTTCCTCTGACATTAAAATCAGATTTCTGCTCTGAACCTCACCCTAGAAAATAATAACAGCCCTGAGAGACAATAGATGCTGTCTCTGTAATCGGTGATCTCATAGAATTCAATAATAGCACAAGGTGAACAGGTGAAATTATGATACTTGTTTGTAAAAGTTTGACACCATGGAAGATATATAATTAATGTTGGCATGATTAATTCATTTAAAAGTCAATTGAAAGAGATCTGATTGTCATCAACTGTGATAACTGATTGTTTAAAAGCTGTTATAGTATTTCACAGGAGAATGTTTTGTATATTTTTTGTTAGTGGTTTGACGTGGGCGGGGATAAGGTGGAAAAAGATGATGTCCCTTATTTCCACATAACAATCAGAATTCAGAAACATTTCAGTGAGAAGTAACAGGAGCATATTTTTACCAGCAAACACGGGACTTCAGGGAGACAAAGTCACTTTGAAAATATGTTAGTTATGTTTATGGATTTCATAATTTAAGCCATCTTGTTTGTTTCCCAAACCAAAGTGCCAAAAAATTACATTCTCATTCTCATGACACATAAAATGCTCTTGTAATGTTGTGTCAACCTTCCCATGAGATCGGGTTAAGAGAAATACTAATTTGAAACAATATTTTCAGGGGCTTTGAGTCATTCATGATGCAATGATTTACTCCTTCTGTCTGTTTTTGTATTCTGTAAAATGATTGTCTTTGGGGTTTGGGTTGTTTGACAACACAAGGCATTCTGGACTGAGAAATTAAGACGGACATTTATTATATATTTCTGATCATTTAGACTGAAAAATAGTTTAACATAAATTGATAATGACTTGACTAAAAGATGGATATGTACTGGGATGGTGTCACTGAAAGTAAGAATGTTTTAGAGAAAAGTAGGTCATTCTGAAAGCTCAGAGTTTTAACCATGATCCACTCCTCCATCAGCTTTTGTCTGGATACTGTGACGCACAACAAGGATAAAACTGAGCCATGATCAGCTCCGAAGGCCCAGGGGACGTCACGTATTGTGTCAAATTGAAAACATGAGGTGCATAGTTTGAATAGATAGTCGATTTCCATCCTATCACCTACTATATAGTTCCTCGCTCTGTTTCCCAAAAATACATGTGTGCTCATATATGAGCAACATCTTGATCAATCCATAAATAGTGTTTTAAGAAAGTAGTGATCGTGACTTGAATAGAGGCCAAAGGGTCAAGTTTTGGCACATTCGACACATAATGATATTGTTAAAAAGCAGCTTCCAAAGATATAAACTCATATCAAGTATTGTAGATCATTGGAGAAGCCATTTTCACCTCTGAAATAAGGTTTGTCCCAGAACCAGTATGGCTGTTGTCTTGTGTACAAATTTTACATGTCAGTGGAGTTTTGATCACAACTTGTCCACTCCGATGTTCAGAAGCAGTGAAAAACATTGTCACTGTGATGACCAGAGACTGTTTGGTGTTCTGGCCCCATGGGCCAACAGAGCTCCAACAACTCCTTCGTTTTTGTTTCTGAATGCAAGTTTTTCCTGGCTCGGTCTGAAAATTCAAGACACTGGCTGCTAAGTTGGAGAAGTGTCCTCTTGTGGTGGTGGATGAGTACAAAGTCAGTGTGTAGCACCACCAACTTTTCAAACAAAGCCACATGTAAAAGTTCAGTAGGGCAGTTCAGAATGAATCAAGGTAGCAACCATCATTACAACTGTTGGACGGTAGTTACACTGTAGCAGCCACAATTCAGACAACATCTATTTATTGCCAGCTAGACCTTCTTTCATTTTTTTCCCAATCCCCAGAAAAGAGAGACTTCTTCATGTGTCCATTTAACCACAGCGTCCTCATCTCGCTTCAGCAATCATCGTACAAATTTGGGGAAACATTCTGGCAGTGTGGTGGCCTCCTGCCACAATCTAAGACCCACTGGGAATTTCCCCCGGCTGTCTCTGCAGCATCACTGATTGGCAGACCTTCAGCTCTACACATCAGTATCTGGCTTCTCCACCAGTTTCAGAGCCTCGTGCATGCCAGCCGCTGACAACTTGCGATTGATGTTCCTGTAGCGGCACCGCAGGAGGTTACTGTAGGTGGTTCTCAGATCGCGGTTGAAAAATGCATAAATAAAGGGATTAATGAGGGAGTTGGCGTATCCGAGCCACAGCAGAGTTCTTTCCAGCCAGAGTGGCACGCAGCTGCACTCCACGCCGCAGACGAACGGCCTGGCAGTGGACACCAAGAAGAAGGGCAGCCAGCAGAAGGTGAAGGCGCCGACCACGATGCCCAGAGTCGCTGCAGCCTTCTGCTCCCGTTTGAAGATGGACTGGTTTTTCCTCTTCCGGCGTTGATGGTGTTCACCAGTCTTGAGGAGGCGGGACACACGTGTGCTGCACTCCTCCTCCACCTCGCGCTGGAGCTTCAACGCAGCTGCCACGCAGTCCAAGCTCTCCTCCTCTTCCTCAGCTTCCTGTTCAGCCTCTGTCGCCTCCACACTTCCTGTCTCTCCTGATACATCCGTACGCTCAGCCTCCTGCCCTCGTCGTCCCCCTCGAGGAGCCACAGCTGCATTGTGCTCCCCTTCCCTGGGGAATCCGGTGATGGTGTGCTTGGCGGCGCTGAGTTTGGCTGCACGGTAGATCCTGTAGTACATGATTAACATCACTGACATGGGGATGTAGAACGCCACGGCTGTAGAGTAGACGGTGTAGCCAAAGTCTTGGCTGATGAGGCAGACCCTGCCATCATTGACGTTCTGCGCCCAGCCGAACAGAGGAGGGAGGGTGATGGAGGCGGAGAGGAGCCACACTGACAGGACCATCTTAGCCATGCAGCAGCCGTTTTGCCGGACAGGATAAGTCAGGGGTTTTGTGATTCCCAGATACCTTCAGAGACAAATCCAAATGAATAATTTCATAACCAGGCAGACAAAAACCACTCAATTTATTTTGAATTTCTAGCCCAACCCAATATTCTTGTCTTATTTCATCCTAAGTGATGCACCCTCCACCTAAACAAGGTGCCCTTGAGCAAGATGCTTAACAACAATCTGTGTTTGCCTTATGCAGCTCTAAAATGCTGAGAGAGACCATGTGTGATCAGCAAACCTGTCAGTGTTAAATAAAGCTTAGGTCCACAGAATTATTCCTTCATGCTCAAAAAGCTTGCTGGATAAAAAGCACATTTACAGTCTTGATTAACTCATTAGAACACAGCAGGTATGTGAGACAATTTCATAATGGGTTTAAGTTATGAAACCACATTATAAAAAATTATTTATAGCAATTTTCACTCGACGCATTTTTATAGTTATTTACTGCACGTTGCTTCAAATTCCCACTGGGTATTTTAAGTGATTCAGTTGAGATGTTTGTTAGGAAGAAATCGGGAGCGTAGTGGACAAAGAACCAAGCCTAAAGGTCACAGGTTTGATCTCCACAGCTTCTTACCAATTTGTCCAAGTGTCCTTGAGAGAGACTCTCCAAAATATCTCATTCCGACTGGTCAATGGCATTTCTATATGAAGATGGTGTGAATAAAGAATAGGAATAGGCTCTTGCCCAAATGTACGTATATGTGACATCTAAATCATGTGGAAAGTCTGGTATCAAAACTGCGATGCGTAAAAGTTAAATAAATCAGTATAAAACAAGGTTCCTAATATATAAAGTTATATGTCCTCTTTTGCTTCTATAGATAACAGTCAATAAGCTTTGTATAGTGTGATTGATTTCTTATAAAGCTAAGTTTATCTCACCGGTCAATGCTGATTACGCACAGAGTCATGATGGACGCGGTGCAGCACATCACATCCATGGCAATAAAAACGTTACAGAAGAACTGTCCGAATATCCACTGGCCGCCAATCAGGTCCGTGATACTGACGAAGGGCATCACGGCCAGAGCCACCGACAGGTCCGCCACGGCGAGCGAAACGATCAGATAGTTGGACGGCTGGCGCAGCTTTTTAACGAAGCACACGGAGATGACCACCAGTAGGTTCCCACAGATGGTGGACAAGGTGAGCATGGTGAGGATACCGCCGATCAGGACTTTCTCAAACCTGCCGTAGCTCAGGATCTGCTCGCCGCACCGGGTCCCGTTCGTCTCCATGACCTGCGGCTGACTGGAGGTGGACGGAGACGTCGTTGCTGCCGCTGCCGCTGCTGCCTCTGCGGCGCCCTGCGCAATCTTCAGCAACCGGGGCGCAAGAGCCTCCGAGATCATCATGTTGGTGGAGCCCCCGGGATCTCCGCCGCCGATTCTATCCTCTATCATGAACGACGACCTCATGTTGCCACTGCCGAAAGTACCGTTACTTGCACCCACAACAACCATTCTGCTGCCTTCTGTTCCTTTTTATCCATGGACTTGGAGACCCGTCCGGTGGTGACATAAGCGCGCACGGATGTGCCAGTGCTGGTGTGAGAAATGAGTAATTCCTTTCCACACACACCCCTAAGGGTAAACTACTATGACATGTTCTCTTTCCCAGACGCTTTAATTCTTCTATTTAGAGGCATAGGCACTCGTCATTACGCACGTGGCACGCTGCAGGCATATTCCCAAAATACATGACCTATAAAATACGATTTTATTTTTTGTTCTCCATCCTGGCAACCATGCTATCTGCCTGGTGTAGAAAGATAGAAACCCAAAAAACCGCAGTGCGCGCTTCTACATCTCACAAAAAAAGTTGACGTGTGACGTCAAAAGACATGTTGGAAAGCCAATAGGCTGCTGAACACTTGTCTAAACATGCGAACAAAGGATCCACACAGAAAAGACTATCTATTGGGCCTTTTTGGAGTTCATTCGACTGAAAATATATTGGCAAGGGCAAACTGTGTCCACGGATAGGCGTGCGTAATTGGGCAGAATGACAAACTACTGTGTCTATTTCAAATGAATTTTGGTATTTGGCTGTGTTGTTAAGCATGTCCCTCCACACACTCACACACAAACACATAATAGAGAGAGACAGAGTGAGATTACACAGAATCTGAATGGACAATAAATGATGTGAAGGAGTCAGCTGCCTACTATCATACAACAAATCCATCCAAGAAAAAACTGGAGCCCTTTGTTATATTTCAAGATGATAACAATATTGTAGGACTGTATTCTATTTATGATGCCATTATCATTGTCATTTTTAGAGGAAAATGTTCTTTTTTTTTCATTGTGACAGGTTTAATTTATGAGAGCAGTTGGTTCTAATGTAACCAATGTGAAGAAGCTGAAGTGCTGATTTTCCTCTATTGCCCTTTCAATCATTCTCGCTACTTACAGTTCAAGAGACATTATTCTTCATTTTCCGACATGAGCCCAATTATTGTATAATACCCCCTTCCCTGTTTCTGAAACTGCTGAGAGTACCCTTGAATAGTAGCGCCATCAAGCGGTCATAATCCTCTACTGCCTGTTGTTGCTGCTGGCGATTTCTGCAGTCCAGTGCTGGAAATTCAGTTTCATCCATCCATCCATCCATCCATTTTCTACCACTTATCCTCACATAGCTGGAATATCATGTTTATATATTTATTCACATTCAGATTGTGCAGTGTAGTGAATTGTATGTATCTTACAGGCCTAAAATGACGATATTCACCCATGTTATGTTTTATGACTAACATGAGACCTGTGGTTTTCAGAGTGGGTCTTCTGGCAGACAATATTTCACTTTAATCCGCTTCTCCAAAACAGATAGATAGATAGATAGATAGATAGATAGATAGATAGATAGATAGATAGACAGATAGATAGATAGATAGATAGATATTTTAATCAGCTCACAGAGAAATTCACAGTTTCAGCAGCTTGAAAGATGGAAACACAAAGAGGCATGCAGGGTTCAGGAAAATAAAGTTAAAAAAAATAAAGTAACAAAGTATATGCTAATAGATACATAAGAGGAATGCAAATACGAGAGATAAAAATTAGAAATTTAAGACAAAAATATAACAGTTATAGCTTTACCATACAGTGTGGCAAAAAAGGCAAGGCAACAAAAAAAAACCTGCAGCTAAGTTTCACCCAGTGTGTTTTATTTGAAGGATTCAGTGTTAAAAACTGCATTAGCATCTTATTACAACACTAACTTACAACTTAAAACTTGTTGCAGCAGTAGCTCAGTCTGTTGTGACTTGGACTGCTTCAAGTCCAGGTTGAACCATGTCTGGAGAGTTGACTGGTAGCTGGAGAGGTGCCAGTTCCTCCTCCTGGGCACTGCAAAGGTGCCCTTTAGCAAGGCACCAAACCCTCAACTGCTCGGGTCGCCTGGATACGGGACAGCCCCCCTCACGCTGACACTTCTCCTCTAATCTCCCCTGCATGTGTTTCTTAACCTGTGTGTGATCTGCAACTGAAAAATACCACCAGAGTGAAAACTGAAATTTCCCTCACTGAGCGATTAATAAAGGAATTCTTCTTCTTCTAATATCCAAGTCCATTAATTGCAATTGTGAGTCTGTAACATGAAAACATGTTATTATTACAGTCACATTATATCATCGTACATACAAAAAGGGCCAAAACAGCCTTCTACACAATTAAGACCCATCATTAAACAAGTGAGACTGCTTGAAAGGACGTCAAAGGATCATTTTAACCAAAAGCATCAGTTTTTCAGTGTAAAATATCGGCGGCTGTTATCGAAGCAGAATAATGCTTTGGAATGATACGTTCAACTGTCAGATGTGGAGGTTATGTATAGGAGTCAACTTACGGTGTAAATGCATTGTGTTACATGTATATGTATCCATTCTCAAAAAGTGAGTTCAGCCTGAAGTATTTATCGTGGTGAGTAGAGATGATATAGAGATGAATGAGGACTGCGTTTTTTCTCCTCTCACTCAAACCTTTGTGCTATAACTCTTATATATTAATCTAGAGTTTGGCACTTTAGAGTTTAATAACTGAAAAGTGTCCTGCTTGATTGTTGTCTTCAAATAATCGAATCAATTTTATAATTAAAACCACGGCTGAATGATGGAGGAAAACCTGCCAGACGTGTTCATCACACTCATCTCTTTGCAAACCTCAATTCATTGTTTTATGAGCAGGTTGTATTAATCTGCTGGGATTTAATATAATGACCTTTTCCACCTCCTATCTGTGATTATTACATTCATTTTATTATCTGTCCTTCTTTTTTGTCTTATTCTTGTATTGCCCTATTCCACACTCCTGATAGGAAGGCAAGCCAATGAATATATGAATATCAATTGCCCCCCTTCCTCCTGCAGAGTTTCAAATTGTTTACCAAGCACATAAATTTATGAAGGTCATGTGTTTGAGTACATTTTTAGTTTTAGGAAGAACAATGCAAGCTTTAAGGGGGAAGGCCAACATGTTGGTCTAGTTCAGGGGTCTGCAACCCACAGCTCTGGAGCCTCATGTGGCTCTTTAGCCTCTCTGCAGTGGCTCCTTCTAGCTTGGAAAAAAATATGTAAAATTACATGTAAATATTTTTATTTTATTTGTATTTATTTAGTTTAATGCACAGTTATCTTATAATATATATATATATATATATATATATATATATATATATATATATATATATATATATGTTGTTTTTTGTTTTTCTTTAAATTGTCAATTAAAATATGTGTCACTTATTATGTCTATGGCCGGCACCTTTACCTGCAGACGGCTGACCTTGAGTTTCTGAACATAGCCTCTGTAAACTGACCATGGATAAATCCAAAAAAGGAAGGTCTCAGGAAAACAGAGAGTTTAATCTGATTCTGACAGATTAATTTGCCTTTGCTGAGAAGTGGTCAGTGGGCCACATCTTATTTTATTAATTCTCCACAAATATGAGGAGGACTCAAATAGGCCAGGACAGCTCTGTAATGAATTTATAATTAATATTTTATCTCATCTTCATCAGAGTTGTTTGTTAGAACAGATAAAAATAGACAGTAAAATATATCAGTGTTGTTGTTATATATTCTCATAAATACAAAAAATGTACATGCAGTATAACTATATATAAAACTATATATAAATATAAGCTATGTAATGTATTGTGGCTCCTTATAAATATTACAGTATTTGGTGGAAGACAGGGCAAAATGTCTCTGTTGATGGAAAAGGTTGCAGACTCCTGGTCTTGATGATGAACCTATGGAGCTGTCCGTGGTGCTGAAGTAACAGGCGGGTTATACGCACTCATGAATTATCCCTATATTGACAAAAGGGGAAACCTAACCAGCAGCCTATCCAGACAAGTCATCTGCAAAGAAAGGGATTAGCTTCCAACTAATGAAGTCCACCCTTCCTCCATTTCTCTGTTGGCTCCTTCCACTTCCTGTCCTGAAAAGGTCGTTTCTGTCAAGTTTCAGGTGTTTTTCTGGAGGAGCAAAGTAAGGTCAAGACGAACCACTCAAATCCACCTCCCAAAACCCTGAACTGAATAACGTCAAACCAAACACTATGGGAAGTATTAGTTTTTTGTGACTGTCTAAACCCTGGTGGACATCAGCATTTGATGTTTAGACACTGCATCATATGACATGGAAGCCACTGAAAAATGTAACGTGTTGTTTTCCCATAAAAATATAAATGTGAAACAAAAGGAGTAAATAAAAGAAGGTGTAGCAATATAATATTTCCCGTAGTGATTTGGAGTCAGTTTGACATAACTCTTTACTTTACTCATAACACATAACTTAATAAAAAATAAATTTTATTAAAATATTTTTGAATTATAAAACATTTGCATATTACCAAACAAAATGAGTGTGTGACTTCAGTCCTTATTAATCCTCCTTATTTTTGTTATAATTGTCACTAATATGTACATGGACCAGGTGGAGTCACTGGACTGGGATCCAATCACTGGACTGATCCCAGTCCAGTGATTACAATCCAGTGACTCCACGTATCCCAGACCAGTGACTTTACTGATCCCAGTCCAGTGACTCCACTGATCCCAGTCCAGTGATCCCAGTCCAGTCACTCCACTGATCCCAGTCCAGTGATCCCAGTCCAGTTACTCCACTGATCCCAGTCCAGTGACTTTACTGATTCCAGCCCAGTGATCCCAGTCCAGTGACTCCACTGATCCCAGTCCAGTGACTCCACTGATCCCAGTCCAGTGATCCCAGTCCAGTCACTCCAATGATCCCAGTCCAGTGATCCCAGTCCAGTGACTCCAATGATCCCAGTCCAGTAACTCCACTGATCCCAGTCCAGTGATCCCAGTCCAGTCACTCCAATGATCCCAGTCCAGTGATCCCAGTCCAGTTACTCCACTGATCCCAGTCCAGTGACTTTACTGATTCCAGCCCAGTGATCCCAGTCCAGTGACTCCACTGATCCCAGTCCAGTGACTCCACTGATCCCAGTCCAGTGATCCCAGTCCAGTCACTCCAATGATCCCAGTCCAGTGATCCCAGTCCAGTCACTCCAATGATCCCAGTCCAGTGATCCCAGTCCAGTCACTCCAATGATCCCAGTCCAGTGACTCCAATGATCCCAGTCCAGTAACTCCACTGATCCCAGTCCAGTGATCCCAGTCCAGTCACTCCAATGATCCCAGTCCAGTGATCCCAGTCCAGTCACTCCAATGATCCCAGTCCAGTGACTCCAATGATCCCAGTCCAGTAACTCCACTGATCCCAGTCCAGTGATCCCAGTCCAGTCACTCCAATGATCCCAGTCCAGTGACTCCAATGATCCCAGTCCAGTCACTCCCTGCCACAGTTTCCAGCACCCCCACCCGGAAACGGTGTAGATACTGTGTTGCCTGGTTACAGAGAAATCCTCCTTTTAGCGGAAGACACTCGTGTGTGTGCCTGTCCAGCAAGTAGCTTGATTTGAGGGACAGCAGGAACCGGATCTGGAACACCGAGAAGAACCGGAACGGATTTCAAACCACGGTAGCACCGGGACGAGTGACGGAGATGAGAGAAAGCCGTTTATTTCTCCACCGATGGACGGATGACAGTGTATGATGATGGCTTGTCATATGTCAGCTGATCTCCGCTGTTCTTCCTGGAGGCCATAGCGGTGGATTTATACAACAAGAACAACACAAAAAGACACATCAGCTTCCTCCTTCCTGCTCCAGACAGGACTGACGGCTGGCCTGACATCATTGGCTGGTCGCTGGGAATGAATCATCGCCTTCATCGGGGGGGTCAGCGGGGATGCTGTCACTGTCACTGCACCCTTTAAACCACCACAGACACAAACCCGCCCTGCCCCGGCGTGTCTCCGCTCTGTGACACAGTGACAAAGCCGCTTGTTTACTAGGAGCCAGCATGGAGGAGATCCTGCGAAAGCTGCAGAAAGACGCGTCCGGACACAAGCACAAAGCTATCCGCGATGCCTGCGTCTACGCCCGCGGTGAGTGTTCAACATCCACCCCTCTCCTCTCCGGCTGTAAGGCTGCAGGAGGGAGGCGATGGATGGAGGAGAAATCTGCAGTTGTGTTCACCTGCTAGCCCTGAAGAAACATGGAGCAGCTACGCTAATCCCACAGGCCTTTCAGGCTTTAACGGTGGTGGAGAAATCCTGCAAGAAAGCACGACATGTTAATGACTAGCACAGGGTGTCTGTGTCCATGTGCTGGAGATTAATAGGAATAAAAGCTGCAGTGGGAAGGGACTGCCTCTTTGGGATTAATTTAGCAATATAATGTCAGGGTCAGGAATTAAGAAAAATCTAAAAAATCTTTCCTCTGTGCAAGATAAAAACACATTTCTAGCTTTAAACTGCTCACATCAGATGACTGAGAGGCAGCATATACTCCAAGAAACAACTTAAAATGTAAAAAACTGTGACCTAAGTGTGATTTTTAGGCACATTTCATCTATAAATATGCAGTGATTTTGATAAAATGTAAATATTGATACCCCTGTCTACTATGACAATAGTCAACCAAATAAATAAGAGATGCACAGAGATTAAAAATGCACAGTAAGATCAGTATGAGCACCAGGGATATGCACTTCTGTACAGGAATATGTATGTTCTTAAGGAGTTTTATGCATAATGCTAGAACAAACTCATAACAAGGACAGCATAACAATCATCACTGCTGCCATGTTTGCTGACTCACTAGTCCTCCGTTTCCTTACTAAAAGCTTTGTTGTAATTAAAATGATTCTCAGTAGCATGACTCAGAGGATCCAGCATGCACACAGTGCTTTCACTCCTCAGTAAAGTCTCTGAGAAAATATATCAAACAGCATTTAAGCAGTTTCCACTGACGTCACTGGAGATTTCATTAGTATTAAAAGGCACGGCGGAGCAGGCCTGACCTTTTGGTGGCAGGTGAGACAGCAATGGGTTCAGATTGTGCTGATGAAGGTGCACTCATGTAATTCTACACACACACACTGAAAGGACTTATGTAAACCTAACAGGGCATGGACCATGCATGGACCTGCACACACAAATGCAAGGTATAAACTGCCCTTGTGAATGGACTTCGTCATGTTTTCCAGACACGCCCATAACTGCAGCTTACAGTTGTTAAGAAAATACGTAAAGAATGTCACTGAATACCACCTTAGACACACACACATACACACACACACAGCAAAGATAAGGGCAAAAGGAAAATGCAGCAGCATGTCCCTTGTCGGTTAAAAGTAAGAAGCCAAGGTGACACTTGGGTACTCTTATCGCTGCTGCACAGCGACACTTTGAACAAGTGGTTTGATGTTTAGCTGTGGAGGAGTTACTCTACATTACAAATATACACAAACATGTAGTTTAAAAAGCCTCTGGAATTTCCTAAAGCAGCTGGACGCTGTAGTTTTAAAACAAGCATCACTTAAACTGGAGGATGTAGTGCATTCGTTGGGGACTATTTGCAGCGGCGGATTAATCCACACTTGTTTTGGATTTGGATCAAATTCAGTAAAAAAAAAAAATCAATAAAAATTCTCTAAATATATTTTTATGTGATTTTTGTTCTGTTTCTTTCCTCCTCTGTGACATTAAACTACATGTCTTTGAGTTGTGGATGAAGCAAGACATTTTAGATCTTTTTCTGACATTTTCTAGACCAAACAACTAATAGAATAATCAAGAAATGAATTTACAGATTAATCCGGAATGAAAGTAATCGTTACTTGAAGCCCTGAATCAAAATAAATTCCATTCTTTATGAAGATGAAGGAACAAATAATAATGAAAATGTCATTGTTGAGATAAAAAAATATAACATATCACCAGCTTGTCCTTTATGAACACCTCTGTTTGAAATGCAGCTTGAATTCATAACTTTCAGAGCTAATTTTCTGTGCTAACGTGCTAAAATTATAACCTGCTACTGACATTAGCGTTTGTCTGCTTAACAGCAGGGAATGTTGTTGTTGTTTTTGTTTAGATTAATGTAACGCAGCCTGTGTGTCAGTTAATAGCAGTAAATAATATTTTCTTTGTTCCATTAAATTGCAGAAACCCTGGAGTCTCAGAATGGATCAGCCAAGTTTTCCCCTTCACAACTTCGGTGAGTTAAACAAAGGATTCAGTTTCATTGAGAATCAAAGGCATTAAGTCAGGATTGTCATGAAAACCATTGAGAGCTGGTGATCAATAGGTGCCAGAAGGTCTGTTAGACCATTAAATGCTTGAATTAAATTTGCCTTCCAGCTACAAAATTCACTGCCTGTGTGTTTACTGCAGATACAATTTTGCATCTTTCTTTAAAATTTATATAAACAAATTAAAAATCAATATTATATCAGAAAAAAAATTGCAATATATATTGGCATCAATATTTTTTGACAGATGATTTTATTAACAATATTTTTTTCATTCACGCTTTCTACAAACTGCAGTGCAAGATCTCAAAAACTTTACGAGTTGGTAGAAGCTGTTGCAGGTCTGCTGTTTTATTTTTTATTATTTAATACTTTCATGTCCATTAAATCATGCTAAGGAAATCAAACAGGACCTTAATAAAAGCACAGTATCACTCTGATACTGTGTGTTTGCCAGAAGCTGGGTTCATTATTTCCTTCTTACTCTTTTCATTCTGCTTCATTACAGGAGCACAGATTATTTTTTTTAGGCTTTGAATGTACAACATGTAAAATGGAAAGTGAATGACGAGTTGCAGCTGGTGGACCTTGTATCGTGGTGAATGTGTTGTAAATTCTGGAAGCTCAACACATTGTGAATTATTCATTCAATAACCTCTGTTGCGTTATTAGGGCTTATTAGATTAAATATTGATGATGATGTCTGTGTAATGCAGTGTGATGGTTCTCAGCCAGTGCTCTCCTCCACCCCGACAAAAGCCTCTCATTACAAAATGAGCTCAGAACCTCTGAAACAAAGAGGACACCTACTCTCACAAACTGACTGACTGAACAAGACGGGATAAAATTACATTTTTGTATGTATTCTCTTATCATTTATTAACAATTAATTAATTGTACAATAAAGGGCATCCTATTCTATTATATTCCTGAGCTGTGAGGATGGATTTCTTGCTGTGAGGTGACAGTGCTAACCAGTACACCACCGTTTCGCCCCATGTATGTTACCCAATTACATCAGTTTAAACCTTAAACATAAGAATATTCTACAATTGAATAAAATAAATAAAATAAAATAAAAAAAAAATCTACAATTTAATAGAATAAATAGACAATAAATTGGAAGCCCCTGAAAAATAACCTCAATAAATCCAATAAAATCAGAGCTGCTGAATAGAAGAGCTGGAGTGGAGTTTGGAATGGACTGCTGGTATCAGAGATTTTAGATGCAGGCCGATATAATTTAATGCTCATCTTTTTGCTGATATCGGACCGATATCTGATATCAGTATCAGATTGTGAGACCCCTAGTTTTTAAGTACAGCTTCTCACCCTGTACAGATTCTCACTCTTTGAGTGCCATCGATGTAATAATACGTGAAAGTGTTTTTTTTGGTAGCCGATCACGGTTTCCCGCAACCTGTGAGTAATGTTGGGGCTTCTGGGAGATGTAGTCTGAGTGTAAAGAGACAATATACACCACAGAGATCAAAGCAGGAAGTGGAGACGATCATGATTAGAGGGTAAAACGGACGGATTTTGGTGAAAGCGTCCTCTACTCTACCTCTGATAAAACAAGAATGGAACAAGGTAAAAACAAACAAAAAAAAATCATGATGAAATAGTCTCATCTTTCATTTGAACTATTCAGTGTTTTCAGAGACATGGTACAAAATATTCTGTACTCATACACCCCCCTACCCGGTGTAATTGAGGCAGCTCTGCAGTGAAGCTCTGCTATCAGCAGCAGAGCACGGAGACTCAAACAACTGGAAATAATGAGAGGGAGATAGAGAGCGAGCGAGAAAATGAGACAAAGAGTGACTGAAGGAATTCAAAAGATAAAATCACACACACTTGCTGTGTTATGTAACCAACTCTGCCCCACACTGTGTTATGTTTAGGCACAAAAAGGATGTAGTTACTAAGATACTGAATGTTAATTAATGTTAATGTTAGTCTGGAGTTCACGATGGAGGTCAAGACTGGGACCTTTATATTTTGCTGATCTTTTTCTCTGTTTTGACTGGGTTTAAAACATCCTGTATCAGACATCATGGGATGCTGTGTCATGGAAGAAGGCTGAAGGCCTTTCTCATTTCCCTGTCTGACATCCTTGATTCCTTTCCTCGCCTCCTCTCCTTGCATATCTGAGTCACACATGAGAGCGGAGGAGTCGAGGAAGAGCCGAATGTTTTTCCATTTTAAATGACATCAAGTTGTCGCCGTAGTTTAATTTTTTTTTTTTTTTGTAACCTGTTGTTGTTTTTGTTTGTGTGTGTCCAGAGAGCACTGTCTCCTGCCTCTACAGATGGCACTGGAGTCTAAAAACACCAAACTGGGACAGACGGCGCTCACTGGGATGCAGGTACTGTAAATATCCATCTTCTACCCTGTTCATGTATCCATGACTACGTCCTTTTATTCGTCAACTTGAATATGTGGTTCGTGATCAGAAGCTCCTGTGTGAGGACCGCTTTGTGGGTGGAGTCGCCGCGGAGATGGAGGTCCTGGAGAAGCAGCTGCTCAGCCAGATGTTGGAGGCCATCAGAGTCACCCCATCCCTCCATGAAGACCTGCAGGTGGAGGTGATGAAGGTAAATCCAGAGCATGTGCAAACACATTGCTTTATTTCTTGCATATGTTCTCTATGTAGAATGTGAGCTGATCTGTATTATGTAATATTTATGATGAGTGAAGGCATATAAATATACTTAGCAGATGAATTACTGTCTATGAAGAACATTTGGAGTTTTTTATGTGATGCTTTCCTGTAATTTGGCGTCTTCTGAGCTCGCTTCATGTCCATGTGATTGTGATTAGGTTACATCCATTGACGTCCTTGTTCCTAAGCTATTAAATTTATCTCAGTTATAACACAAACATTTATCACAAACATGTGTCTTTTTTTTTCATAAAATACAAAAACTGTGTTTGTGTCTGCTGTGTGCAGGTCCTGCTGTGTATCACCTACTCACCAAACTTTGACATTAATGGAGACTCCATCCTGCGGATTGCTCAGGTAGGATAACCTGAGCCTTTGATGCTGCTTCACCATCAGATATTTGAGATTTAACATGCAGCAACATCCATCCATCCATCCATCCATCCATCCATCCATTATCTACCACTTATCCTCATAGGGTCGCGGGGGGTCTGGAGCCTATCCCAGCTGACTTAGGGCAGAAGGCGGGGTACACCCTGGACAAGTCTCCAGTTCATCACAGGACACATAGAGACAGACAACCACTCACACTCACATTCACACCTACGGACAATTTAATTTAGGCAATTATGCAGACACATGGAGAACATGCAAACTCCACACAGAAAGGCCCCGGACCGGGAATCGAATCCGGTACCTTCTTGCTGTGAGGCGACAGTGCTAACCACTACACCACCGTGCCGCCCTACATGCAGCAACAATCAGGGACTTTACATTTGCTTCAGCAAAACTAATCAGCAAAAGGCAAAATGTGTATTTTGGGCTCTTCAGCTGCTGTTGGGAATGTTGGAGGCATCTGTAGTTGAAAATGCATCTGAGGAATAGCCGAGGGTTTATCCTTTTAGGTTTTATTTCTTCATATGTGATGTCATCTCCCAACCACCTGTTTCTGTTCAAATGATCAGATTAGGCTAAACTAGGGGTGGGCATCGGCAAGGACTTCACAATATGATGTGTATCGCGATACTTGAGTCACGATACGATACATTGTTGCAGTGATGCAATATTGCAATATTTTACATCGACCACTGTGAAATTTAAAATGCAGCTTAAAATATAATCTGTACATGTAGTATGTACATATGTACCTTCTATTTGCTTTATCTTCTGTTCTGAACTTTTACCCAATGACGAGGCAAAATTGAAATAAGGATTCTTTTTAAAGAACAGTGAACTGTTTGGCAAAGCAAGCAGTACATGAGCTCGGTGTATTTTTAAAGCTGAAGCTTTGCTCTGTCCCCACTCACCCAAAGGCCTAATCTCATGCTGTAATGTCATCAATTATTCAGCGTTGAGATGAGTGGTCGTGCGTGTTTGCACACACACACACACACACACACACACATTCATGTATTACTCAGGTTATGGAGGCTTTACATTGACTTACATTCATTTCCTAGAAACTTACCTTGACCCTAATTATAACCAATACTTGCATAATCCTAATCCTAACCAAAATCAAACTTTACACTGACATTAAATCTTCTCAAAGCCTTTACTCTAAAATGTACAGCATTTTGTCCCCAGAAGGAAGATGAGTCCCCACAATGTGAGCGTGTAAACAGATGTAGTCCCCATAACGTTAGTAATACATGTACACACACACACGACAACGTGGAGAAGGTTTTGAGAAATTTGCTGTGATTAAAAAAAACTGTTTCCAATGCTCGCCCTCTTCTTGCTTTGATTATTGCCTCATGTAGTACTGATAGTGAAAAATGTTTATGATTATTCATTTTGAGAAATAAAGAATGACCCATGCTGCCTGTGCATGACCATGCACAATGACAATGACCCATGTGCAGCATATGTACACATCACTCTGCACTGAGCTGTAAATAAGCCCCTAATATAAAATAACATACAATGTAACCAGCATCACACCTTAATACATGCATTGATCAAGTCTTCCTGTCCTGCAGGGTGCACAGTGAATCATTTATACCTGCATGTAACTTTACAATAAAAGATTTTAATATTAGCTCCACTGTATTCATTTAAATGAATGCGAAAAAGGAGGAATAGTTCTCAAGATACCAGTTTCATGTGTCCTCAGTTGATCCTGAGCTGATCTTGCTCCTCTGTAGCTCTTTTGTCGAGGTGCTCTCTGTATTTGAGGAGTTTTTCTGTTGTTTTTTTTTTTCACACAGCTTTAAAGGGATTCTCCAGGTTCTGAATATCTAAAACTCACCACATGTTGGCTTGAAAAATGATAGCTGTAGTCAGAAGTTAACAGTGAAATCCAACTCTTAAGATTCCTGTGCCGAAGCAAGTTAGAAACTGTCCACAACCACCTTTCAAGAACATGTGAGTAAGTGACACTGAGGACAAAAAACATTTATGGAAAAACATGATGAACTCGTGATGTCATCTCAGTCATTAATTTGCATTATCGCCACACATAATCCCAAATGCCAAAACTCACAGTTTTCCAAATTGCACCTGTTATCTGTGGAGTGTTTTTCCTGAAACATCACTCCCCTCAGCAGCAGCAGCAGCTCCTGTATGTTTGTTGTCCATTAACAGCTCATAAAAACCTGGTCATCATGTTGTGTTAATGGTCTGTGTGCTGCCAGGGCCATCTGGTGTGTTTGTGTTGGGTCATAACTCAGTGTGGCTGGAGAGGTTGTCATCGTCACTCCATTATCAGTAACATCCCATAGTAACAGCAAGGCTCCATACTGGTTTTTATGCAGACACTGGCAGTGCTGAGGGAGTTATAGAGCTGCAGCCAGCAGGAGCTGGAGCTTAATACTTTGTCATACTTCAGTGCCAGCCTGTTGGTTTCATGAATTTGCACCATCAGAGATCAATCACTTTTAGACTGTATTTGTAAATGGACAACAGCTGGATGTTTTGATGTAATTTGGAGCCAAAGTCTGTGATGTAGTGAGCTGGGCTTCATGCATCAAAGTAGCGTACGCCAGGAATCGTGGTGTACACCACGCTCATGTTCTGATGTATCGACAGTGAAATGAATATAGAGAGTGCCAACTTCATAGCTGCCGTACATCAGGTTCTGATGCTTTTGTTCTGTTAGCGACACTTAGATGGGATGCTGGGAAAGTGTCACTAGTTGGTAAACAGCTGTGCGTGGAGCTGTGATGGGCCTTGGAGCACCACAGGGAGGAGCTGAGCGCTGCCAGATCCCACACAGATGCTGACCACGCTGGGCTTCTTGGCCACGGGGGCTGGCCGACCGATCGGGAGTGAGCCAGTCGACCCTCAGCTGGATCATAACACCTGTATTGGACATTAATGCACAATTTGCAGAGATAGCTGGATTCCCTGATGTAATCGGCGCGATTGACTGGATTCATATTGCAATAAAAGCACTATCTCAGTGTGCAGATTATTTGTGATGCACAAATGAATCTGACCAACATCGTTGTGAGGTGGTCTGGCAAAACGCACGAGGCTGCAGGGGAGCAGGGTACGGGGCGGCTGGAGTAAACATTGACTGGTTATCAGTCTTCTACCTGGTTTGCATGTGTGCATCCCAGAGTATCATCTAAACACATGCATTAAGTCAGAAATAGCATCAGCATCTTTCTTAAATTGCAATGCTCCTTCACATCATCCAGATTTTTGACAGCACACGCCACTTTCTGGATTATAGCATATGCCAGCTCTCAGTATAAAATCCACACAAGTATTGATACATGAGGCTCCAGGTGACTGGAGCTGCAGTATCTATGGCCTGCCCATACACCTGAATGGGCCAATCACAAGCCGAGTACAGCCACATCTTACTAGCGTGAGCCACCTAGCTGCTACGTTAGCACCAAGGTAGCTGTTTGGCTGCAACAATACAACAACAAACCATAATATCGCTACCACTAAGTTTATGATGACATTGACAAACTGTTCTATTTCATTTTGTAAATTAAATCATCATTTTCATCCTCCTCTAAACACCTATGTCCAACCCTCATTTACAGGACTCTTTAAATCCTCACTCACATTCATATTTTCACTGAAGTGTAAAAGAGTAACATTGATTGTCTGTAGGTGGTAAAACTGCTATAGCTGGAAGAAGTCTTAATTTTGGGAGGCAGGTCCTTCCTCTCTTGTTCTGATGATGCGGAATGTATTGATCTGTTATTGATGAGGCACAGGTGGTGGAAAACATCCCTGAGTCCTCAACATCTGAATAATAACTAGCAGAGATTTTATTCTTTATGTGGTGCTCACCATGAGCCTGTTAACTCTGAGAGGATGAAACAGAGACTACATGGAGCTCAGCTGCTGACTAGCTGTCTTACCTTCCACAGTGACCTTCTAATCTGGATGAGGGATGTTTGAAACATTGACATTTCCCCGTGCCCCCTCCCTTTCATTAGTCTGGTAACCACGGGAACCTTTGACGCCATGGAAACCTCCCTAAAATCTCCCCGATAGCTCAGTGATATGTCATGACCCGATCTGCTTTTGTGACTCAGACATTAGACACTATCACACACTGACAGGTGTTATTGTGTGCGTGTGTGTGTGTGTGTGTGTGTGTGTGTTTAGGTGTGTATCGAGACCTACGTGTCCAGCTGTCACCAGCGCAGCATCAACACGGCGGTCCGAGCCACGCTGAGCCAGATCCTGGGAGATCTGACGCTGCAGCTGCGACACAGACAAGAGGTTGTATACAGCTGTGAATCACAGCAGAACTGAAAATGTAATGGCTTTTTTTTTTGCACCGTATTGCACTAAATCAAATGCTGCACTGTTGAGTTCAAGGAGTGTGGGACATTACAGCACAGAAAACTTCAAATCTCAGAAGTCGACCTGAAACTGGTTTATTGTCAATTTCAAGATATCACTGTGGGCATATTTAAAATGATGACAAGTTAACATTTCTGATTGCATAATGAAAAAGTTTAATTACAGGCATGATGAGAAGTCATCTGATAAACAATATGTGGTATTATATTGCATTGTGTTGTGTTGCAATATTTCTTTATACTGTATAAGCAAACACATGTAAGACGTGGTTGAATGACATCACTCCGTCATATACACTATCATATTTGTGTTGACACAAACTCTGTTTTGGTCTCCTCCACAGGGTGCAGATGGCGACGAGGTGACGGCACCGCCGCTGCATAGAAGAGGTACATCACTACCTGAACTATCTGTCACATCATCTGTTACAGAGGCATGAATAGGATGACTGTTATACACTGGACATAGACTTTGAAGAATCTAAAATATCAAACATTATGGTTTGCTCAACACTTTTTTGTTAAATGCAAAATTCCATTTGTAGTTTTGTTGTTTTCAGTATTAATGTAAATGTAGGAAATGATAAAAAATAATAAAAAATACATTGAATAGGAAAGTTTGTTTCCAAACTTTAGACTTATACTTTATTTATTCCTAAGGTCGTAGTTCCACTGGACCACCTTATATAGAATGAAGTTTTGACGGATGTGCACAGCCTTAACACTGCTACTTACAGGGCACGCTCAGTCCTTTAGTGGCACCTTTAGGACCAACTGTGTGTTGCTTTGTCATCTGAAGTGAGCATTATAGTGTCAGCTAGTGGCTGTGGACTTTTAGTCTTCTTTAGTGTTCAGTGCAAACTGTTTTATAGCAGCTGTAAGCGATCCTACAGGCGTCAACCAATCACACTGTGCAGAGCAATCTTGAGAGACCCACTCATTCCGTTCTTTATTTTCCACAATAAAATAACAATAAAAGGACACACTCACAAGGCTTCAACAATTTGCCCAAACACTGGGTTTGTGAATTTATTCTACAGCACCTTTCATATTTGTATCCTTGTATCAGTCTTCTCTACTATATGTGGACATGAATACATTGTTTACATTCTGTTTTTGCAGATGTTTCTCCCACCAGCCAGGCTCTGTGTGAAGATGTGGTGACGGTTCTGACAGTTTTCTGTGAAAAACTGGAGTCGGTGGACAGGTAGCACTGCTGTTTGTTTTTGTTTTTTTTATTATTTTTTTTTTACCAGAGGTAATATTCTTTCTTGTGTTGCTATCATAATACAGTATGTATATGAACAATAATGATCCCTCTGCTCTGACGTTCACTTATAGTGCTGCATGGTGTCCAGTGAGACGTTCATGTAAATCGAATGTGTTTTCGTTCCTCTGAATCAGTACTTTTCATCCTGCAGTGATAACCAGCTTGTGCAGCTCCTCTACCTGGAGTCCATCCTCTCCATGCTCAGCAGCTGTCCTCCAACAATGCACCTGTCCAGAGGTTTCACCGACCTTGTATGGTGAGACATGTTATGTGACATTATTGGGAGCCTTTTTTTCCAGGTAAAGCTAGGGTTGGTAATGTTTAGAAACAAGGAAGACTTGTGTTTGGAAGAATGCAGTGAAACACGTGTATTTCTGCATTTCCACATTACAAATAGTAAAAATATATTTTATTTATCTAATAATTGTAACATTTCATTTGCAATTAAAAATATATTTTCTTCCTTTTTATCTGTTGCATATTGTAAATATTCATTTCATTGCTGTTGATTATTGTTTCTTTGTTACTGTAATTTGTCTATGCAGCTGTGGTGGGATGAATAAAAAAAATATTCTATTGTAATGAGACAGGCTGGTAGATAAACAGGCAGCATTCGTGATGAATGATATTACCAACCCTGGCTTTAATGATAGTTACAGATATCTCAGATACTGATCATTTTTATGTTTCACTTTTTGGTCTTTTCATTAATCCCTCACCTCACTTTATTGTAGGTTTAGGTTACTGCCATATAATGTGTCCATAATCCTAAACACCTCTAATATTCCTCCACCCAGGAAGCAGCTGTGTCCGTCCCTCGTGGCGATCATGGGAAATCCTGTCAACGACAAAACAATCGCTTCCCACCACGGTTACACAGCGACACCAGACCGCCTCTCAGACAGACTCAGTCTAGGTAACAGGATTTAAACACTGTTGGTGTCTGTCATCATTGTTACATTTATACAGAAAGGGACAGATTGAGTCATTTGGAATGAAACAGAGAAGTCTGTACTCCAGGCATCACAACAGAACATAATCTGCTCTGTGCTGAATTCATTCGCCATGCTCCGACGTCCAACTAAAACAGAAGCTCTGTTGATTTGTTTCGGCAGGCGTCAGCACATCAGCAGAAATTCAAACATTGATTTGTCGGGTCCGACAAAACATTGGTGTCATTCTGCATCCAGTGGAAATTAGGGTTTAGGGTTGTGAAAATGAGCATTGGCAGCTCCAAAGTCATGGCAACATGGTTGAAACCGCTTTAGGACAAGCTCATTGGATTATATTAAATAGATAATTAAATAACTTATCGGGCTATGTCCATTTTGAACAACAAAATCCTCTTAAAAAATCTAGAAACAAATACTATATATTTACCTTCCTGCCTGCATCCAGCTTGATGGTACCTTCTTCCACACAGTGGAAATCTCCTTTTTTATTCGACATCACAGATAATTGAAGGTGAATTTGATTTGAAGGCTTTTTATAAACATGATTTTAGCGGCTCAGCTTCATGTCCTCCTCTGCCAGGAATCAGCCAGGAGGTGGACGCCTCTGGAGGAGGAGTATCTGATCAAGGCAGGGGTTCTGGCTGCTCCTCTAGCGCCCCCGCCAGGATTGCACCGGTGGTACGGACCGTCTGTTACATCGCCGCTGAGCTTGTGCGCTTGGTGAGCTGCGTGGAGTCGATGAAGCCGGTGCTGCAGTCGCTCTACCACAGGATCCTGCTGTACCCGCCTCCTCAGCACCGCACTGAGGCCATCCGCATCATGAAGGAGGTGGGAGGAGGTTACCACTGACCTTTTTATCCAAAGCATGTTAGAACTTTTCACATGGATTTTCTACCTACAGGCAGCCATTGATTTCCTCTCCACTTCATTAAAGTGTAAGAAAGTGATTCATTATCTGTTTGTGTGTTAGATTCTGGGCAGTCCGCAGCGGCTGTACGACCTGGCCGGTCCGTGTGTGGCTGAACCTGAAACCAGGAAGCGCTCCTTCTCAAAGAGGAAGTCCCACCTGGACCTGCTAAAACTGTAAGTAGCTCCTCTCTCTTTGGGTTGTTCATGTATTCAAATGAGCTTTCTCAACAGTAGACACTTTCTGTTTCACAAAGCAGCTGTCACTCAATGAGTTTAATCTATAAATATTTCTCCCAAACATCAAATTAACCCTTCCCTTTGCTTACTTAGGTGTAATGATCAGACTGTGTCTGTTGTTAAGTATCTGACTGATGACTATGCCCAAAGGAAAAAAGACCAAACACACGTAGTATGATTTTGTTTTATCAGTTCAAGAGTTGTTTTCTCTTGCATTGTTGATAACGATGATTTGATTACTCTTATGTCTTAAACATGGCGTCCAGTAAACACGTGACTACTTTTGAACCAATCCCATGACAGGACTGTCCTAAACGTTCTAAACAATAGTTTGGAACGAATGCTCTCTCTAATGCATGACACAGGCTGTGTGAGAGCGCCCTCTTGTGCCAGCTGGCGAAAAAACACTTTGACGTAAATGTGTGTCTGTGGCACTCAAGCGTTCAAAGAGTTAATAAGAAGTGATATAATGTGTTCTCTCAGTTTATTTTGCACAGACAATCTGACAATAGAGATAATCAGAATCCGAATGTTCCACAAAGTAATTATGTCTACTAAAGAAGAAGTGAAGGGGTTAATAAATAATATATTTCTGCTTCCTGATGAAGAGTGATGGACGGGATGACTGAGGCCTGTATGAAGGGAGGAATCGAGGCATGTTACTCTTCAGTTTCCTGTGCCTGCGCTCTTCTCGGGGCGCTGGATGAGCTGTCGCAGGGCCGCGGCATCCAATCAGAGCAGGTTCGCCAAAACTGAATAAGTACAGTAAAAAAGGATGGATGAAACATCTATGCCATGCCCCTTTCCTTACTGAAAGCATCTCAGAGAGCAGAATCTGTGGATTTTAGTGTGAGAGAGTAACATAGCAGCTGTTTCTCAGGCTCGGCTTCTCCTCAGACGACTGGACGACCTGAAAGACGGGACGGAGTCCATGCGTGAGTCCATGGAGATCAACGAGGCAGATTTCAGGTGGCAGAGACACATCCTGTCCTCGGAGCAGCCTCCCTGGGACCCCAGCTCTTCCAACACTGGGACCACCGAGCGCAGCCCCGACATTAGCATCAGCATCACCACGGAAACCGGCCAAACCACCGTGGATCTGGATGTGGGGGAGCTCGGCGTGGGTCTGGGCAACACCACTCCTGATGAGTGCGGAGAGGAGGCGCGACTCCCTTCACCCTCATCCTGTGGCGGCCAGGAGGGGACCAAAGGTGAGCCGAGCCTTGAGGCAAACCAGAGGAGTCAGTGGGAGGAAGGAGGAGGTTCGAGGGAGGTCGAGGGGAGAGGGGAGAAGGAAAGAGCAGGAGGAGGTGGTGGTGGTGGGGGAGAGAGAGCAGCTGTAGTTCCTCCAGATGTGGTGCAGCGGAGCCACGGACTCGTCTACCCTGACATCACCAACTTCCTCTCTGTGGAGTCCAGGGCCAGACCGCACCACGGAGGAGGGTCACGGTACAGCGAGAGCAACTTCAGGTACTATTATTGCTGTATATGAGCCTTTAATGTTGGGTTCTTTATTTTTTATTATTTTTTTTTTTATTATTAAATTTTATATGTGGCTGGAATGTAAAAGGAATGTCAAGATGTAAGCTGGTATATCCTCATAATTTATGTACGACTTTTCACTTTAACCACACTGTGCTCACTGGTTTTATAGAACCATGAATTTCATGGTCTTCAGCAGTATATAAAAAGAATATAACTGTTCATCCTGTTCGTCCATCAGCATGGAGGAGCAGGACTTGTCACGGACAGAGTTCGACTCATGCGACCAGTACTCCATGGCTGCAGAGAAAGACTCGGGCCGCTCCGACGTGTCCGACATCGGCTCTGACAACGTCTCGCTGGCTGACGAAGAGCAGCAAACCCCTCGTGACTGCCCAGGCCACCGCACCCTGCGCACCGCAGCCCTGTCCCTCAAACTGCTCCGCAACCAGGAGGCCGACCAGCAGAGCGCCAGGCTGTTCGTCCAGTCGCTCGCGGCGTTGCTGCCTCGGCTGCTGGGATTGGAAACCGCCACAGAGGTGGACCTGTCGCTGCAGAACTTCTCCTCCACCTTCTGCTCCGGACTGCAGGCTGGTGAGGAGGGGAGGGGTGATTTAATGTGGCTGTGTTCGTTTAACAAACAGGATTATTTGCTGAAGGTGGAGCGGTCTGTGCTGTAGCTTCTTCTTCTTTTATTTCCCTTATTAATTGGTACAGAGAAGCCGGGTTGTGTCCAGAGTGAGGCACTGACTGAACAAAAGTAATTATAGAAAAAATACTTCACACTGTGGGGGCATTCTGGGATATCCAGTAATATAGTGAACAATAAAATCAAATATACTATGTTCTCTCTAATCAGGTGAAATTAATACAAATAATTAAAGCTAGTTATGAACACAAATTCATTCATCATAAACAAACTGAGTGAATGCATACAGGGATTTTAAGAAATAGCTGGGTTTTTTTTTTTAAATGTATACAAAGTGAAGCTCCTCTGTATTCACTTCATCACTTTAGAGCCATTTTAGTAAAACGTTTGGCCTTTGAGGCATGACCCATAATCCATCTGTAAAAGCAGCAAGGCTTCAGGGAGTTTCAAAATTATGAATCAAATTAAACCAAACGATTAAGTGACTTAATGAATTTGGCTGAGGCTGCAAATCCCCAGAGTGAGTTTCTCATTCAGACACTTGACCTACCATCAGCTGACTCATCGTGTCTCTCTGTCCTCTCTCACTCCCTCACTTGCTTACTTACTTTCCTCATTTCCTTTCTTTCTCCCTCTCTCCTTTCCTCCTCCGCTCCTCTTTTTCTTTTCCCCACTCCTGCCTCTCTCTACCTGTTTCTCTTCCCTCATCTTCCCTCCTTACCTCCTGTCTCCTCTTCCCTCTGTCTCATTCCCTTCCTCATTCACCTCTCTGTTTTGCACTCGCTTTCTGGATCTCAGATCAAGGCTGTGTTGGCATAAATGTTGGTGTTATCATCAAAGCTCAATTACACGTCACCGAATAGTCAAATTTTTTAACAAAATGAATAAATCAATAATCACAAGATTACAAATTTCTTTAACAGTAAACTCCTCAACCACTCATAGATTACAGAAAATAATAGTGACTGGGATTATGCATTTTCAAGATTAATGATGATTAATGGGTGTTTATCAACACAACTGTGCATACTTTTGCGTTATTTGGTGGGAATTGGAGACAACTATAACTCTTTACAGAACTGACTTTTATTGTTTATCTGTCATTTCTGAGCAGCAGAATCAAATTTAGCCAGTTAGCAGTCAATCCAATTGAAAATTAATTTTGTTTGTGCACCAGTGATTTGATTTAAATGACATAACTGCTCTCCTACACCTACCTGTTCCTTGGTAAAACAACGGAGGCTTCATGTAACAAGCATATGTTTTATTATATATCCTTTTTGCATTATATTGTGCTTATCTTTCTCTGAAAATAGGAAATTTCCTCCTGTTAAACACTGATTTCCTTTAATCTCGCTCTGTTATGGAAGATAAAAAGGAGCCATATTAGAAACCATGACAATCATTTTGGATGATTTTAAGTTTGTTTGTGGTGCTTTGCACCAGTACTGAGAAGTGATGGCGTTTTATTCTTGTGTAATTGCGTAATGATGATGTCTGTATAAAGGGATGCCTGCTGTGTCTCCAGGTGGGATCCACTCTCCGGGTTTCGAGGCAGGTGACACTCTGAGCTGTCAGTCTCTGATGAACGCAGACGGCCTCTACCTGGTGTCGTACTACGCTCTCCTGCTCAACCTCAAACTCTGCTGCTGCGACTACTACCGACGGCGAACACTCACACCTGTCCTCGGCCTGGTGAGTCTGACGGCTGCACAAAAACAACAACAACAACATGGAGTATTTGCACATAGTTCTGTTGAGGGGTGTCACTAGGTTTTAAGGACAAGGGGGCTTAGCCCCAGGTAAGCCTAATTAGTTTATATATAGCTATTTATATACAGCGGCATGCATAGACGTTTTGAAGGGCACCTACAGCAAGTTCTTGCTACGCACATTTTTGCCTCCCAAGAGGGCACTTAAGTGTGCATTTTTGCCTCCCAAAAGGACACTATGTCATGTTTTAATCAGCCAAGAGGGCACTGTAGCTCACATTTTTCAAAAAGCTGGGGGTGTGTTTTGCCAAACGGGGGGGCTCTTTAGTGTATGTTTTTGCCTCCCAAGAAGGTATTAAAGTGCATGTTTTTGCCTACCAAGAGGGCAGTTAAGTGTGTATTTTTGCCTCCATAGAGGGCGCTTTATCATGTTTTAACCAGCCAAGAGCTCACTTTTGTGTGCATTTTTCAACAAGCTGAAGGTGACCTTTTCAAGTGTGTTTTGCCAAACAGTTGGGCACTTTAGTGAGCATTTTTGCCTCCAAAAAGGGCACTTTAGATCACATTTTTGCTTTGAAAGAGGACATTTCAGTGCTTTTTATTACCTCCAAAGAGAGCACTTAAGCACTTTTTTTTGAAAAAAAAAAAAAAAAAAAATGAAAACAACAACAAATTATTTAGGGGGGGCTCAAGAATATTTTAGGTGGGCAGAAGCCCCCCTAAAACAGGCCTAGTGACACCACTGGTTCTGTTGCTACTTTCAGTTTAATAAAAGAGCTGCATGCTTCACCCACCACTGCTGATAACAGTAGGAGAAAAAAGTGAAATAGACAAGAAAAGAAGCAGAAAAGAAGTTCTGTAGAGGAGTCTGACAGGATCTTTTTCTGGCATGCCAGAAAGTATATTGGAAATAGGATAAAATGTGATGTATTTGCAGCCCTGAGCCAGAGTTGAATTGATTTTGCTGTGTGGTGTGTGTGTGTGTGTGTTTTTTGCAGAAGGAGTTCGTGCGTCTCATCCAGAGCAGTGGAGTCCTGGTGGTTCTGTCTCAGGCCTGGATCGAGGAGCTCTACCACCAGGTGTTAGAGCGCAACCTGCTGGGCGAGGCGGGTTACTGGGGCTCACCAGAAGACCACAGGCTGCCGCTCATCACCATGCTGACAGGTGAACACAGCAGTTTGTACATCCAGCTAGTCCTTGCTGTATTACTCTTTACCTTGTGGAATTTTTTTTTTTATAATTTTCATATTTTTATTGAGATATATTCAAGAAAAAACAAGGCAGTAACAAACAAAGTGTTCGCACGAACATGCAAATAATTAAAAGTAAAAAATAAATAAATTAACAAGGAAAAGGAATAAAGGGGAGAAAGGAGAGGGAAAGTAAAAAGGAGTGTGGTTACATCATTGCAAAAAAGTCCATAAACGGTTGCCATTTATTGTAGAATTACTGTCTTTAAATCAAAACTCTCACAATAATTTCTATCTGAGCCTTTGTCATTGTTTTTTCCCTTTAAGAGAATTTAAAAAATGAAATATGAAATTTGAAAATAACTTCCTCCTCTCTCAGATATCGACGGTCTGGGCAGCAGTGCAATAGGAGGTCAGATGATCCGGAGGGCATCCAGCCAATCACCACTCTGCTGTAGCAACGATGGCAGTGACACTGTTATGGCAGGTCAGTAGCCCATTATAATTAAAGCGCTGGATATATGATTATTATTATTATTATGAATGGATTACTGAGCGATTCATTCACCCATGTACTGTGAATTATTCACGATTGGTTCCAGGTTGCTACAGCGTAATGACTGTGGGGTTTTGATACTGAGACATTTCTTTTCTCTCGAGTCAGCGGCGTTTTGTCGCAAAGGTTTTTCATCACTGTGGTATTTTGGATCCAAGCTTTCCCCCCCCCTGCTCTGCCAGATCAGCAGCTCCACGCCTCTAAATAAATAGAGTTCACTCACCCTGAAACTGCTGCTGAACTGCTGCCTAATCAGTTGAAAACGCTGCGCCGGCTGAAAGGTGAAAGGTGAAGCATCCCAGAACGGTGCTCCTTTTTTCTGTTGTACCTTGAACATTACGAGGCCACAGATGAGCAAAGCAGTAACAGATGAAAGGTTGAATAGTGGCAGGGGCTTCACTAGGTTCTAAGGACTGGGGCCTTAGCCCCAGGTGAGGCTAATTAGGCTATATATATTTATATACAGTGGTGCATAGACTTTTTGAAGGGCACTTGCAGTGAGTTCTCGCCACTTAAGCGCATTTTTGCCTCCCAAGAGGGCACTATGTCATGTTTTAGCTCACATTTTCAACAAGGTTGGGATGATCATATTTAAGAGTGTTTTACCGCTTTCCTGCATGGCTTTTGATTGGGTTCCTGAGTGGACTGGACTCGATAAGGTCCGCTTTTCTCCCAACTGCTGTGGTGGCTAACACTTATGAGCACTTGAGGTCCACCCCAGTGATTTTTACTCTCGTAGTAGAGGGGGTCTTTCGTGTACATTTGTGCCTCCCAAGAGGGCACATTAGCGGGCCCATGTTTTTCAGTAAGAAGGGGGTGACTGTCTTTAAGTGTTTCGCCAAACGGGGGTACTTAGCGTTTTTGCCCATCAGGTTTTATCCAGCCAAGAGAGCACTTAAGCGCGCATTTTTCAACAAGCTGGAGGTGACTTTATTCAACTGTGTTTTGCCAAACAGTTGGGCACTTTAGTGCACATTTTTGCTTCCAAAGAGGACACTTCAGTGCACGTTTTTACCTCCAAAGCGCTTTTTTTGAAAAAAAAAAAAAAAAAAAAGAAAACAACAGCAAATTGAGGGGGTGTTTAAGGATATTTTAGCCCCCCCCCCCAAAACATAAAGGGGGGGCTTTAGCCCCCCTAAAATATCCTGGAGCAGCAGACCAACATGCTAAATATCTCACAGTTGGAACTAAATCCAACTACTGTGATCACACAACTCTAGGTTCAGACTGACTGGCTGTCAGTTATTACATAGAATGAATTATTGTATAATAATTATTGATATGTACAAAACAGGGCTTATTTTTGTTTAGTGTTTAAATTAGTCTCTTCTCCTTTGTATGATTGGGTCCAATCCTTGAAAAACTACAAACTGTGACACAGGTTAGATAGATGGAGAAAGTGAGTCAGAGATCAGCTGACCACCTCCCTCTACAGGACAAAAGATTGGACCAAATTGCCATGGCAACTGCTGCTGAGTCACACCTGATGACTGTTGTCAGTTTCTGTGTTTGCTGTGTATCCACTGTCAGACTCTTAAAGGGGACGTGTCATGAAAAACTCACTTTTTAGAGTTCCTACCATCCCACAACCTGTGAAACAAAAAGCATCGGATTACAAACATGTCAATGGCACTCACAGAATTAGTCAATTTTGTGCCGTTGTTTTCAACATCTCCCTCCTCCCCGGTTGAGTATTTGTGTGTTTTTCAGGCGCCGTGTTCTCTCGCTTCATCCTCACCGGCGTGTGGAAGAACCTGATCGACATGCTGTCCACGCCGCTGACGGGCCGCATGGCGGGCAGCTCCAAGGGCCTCGCTTTCATCCTGGGAGCAGAGGGCATCAAAGAGCAGAGCCAGAGGGAAAGAGACACCATCTGTCTGAGTTTAGACGGCCTACGCAAAGCTGCCGCACTCAGCTGCGCCTTAGGTGGGTGGAACATTTGTGTCATGCATCTGTCATAAGGAGCAAGGAACGCAGAGAGGTCAAAGGTCAGGGTCAGATTCTCAACAGCAGCCCAGGAGCTGGAACAGATTCAAGTCTAAATTGAAATAGGGGCATCTGTGCTTTCAGTTTTTCAAACCAAAAAAAAACCACAAAACTGAAATCTGAAGCATGTTTTTGTTCATTTTTTTGTCTATATCCAGTATATAACCTGTCTTTAACCAGGTAAATGAATTTTAAATCTCACCAGACCAGCAACGCAAAACACAAACAATACAAACAAATGCAAATACATCTGTCACACACTCAAAATGAGTGAGCACAATATTCAATTATGCAATACAACAACATGGTTATAATGCAGTAGTGAAAAAGAGCAATCATTTGTGTGGTCCTGCCACACAAATGTTTTTGGACTTTTTGCTCATATCACTTTATACTGTATGTGTAGTAAAGTGGAATAATCAGCAACAACTGTTAAATAAAGCACAGACAAGACACACTACTTAAAACCGATGTGATGTTTCCTACATTATCCAGCTGTAGTGGATGAATAAGAAGGCAGCACCGGGGCCGACATGCTGCCAGAAGGTTTTATTGTCCACTTTGTCTCCACACTGAGTTTGGGACGGCTCTATTTATAGCCAACCCTCCACATGAATGCACAGACAGAAGAGGACGGTCATGACATCAGTCATAGACAGAGTTTAATGTTTCCCAGTTTAGTGTCGCTCAACCTGAGCAGATGATCTAATTAGCCAGAATAACAGAAAGCACCAGAGAGGACAGACTGGGCTTTCACTTAACATTCAGTAACCTCTACTGGCAATAAAAAAAACATTAACGCTCACACAGATGAAACACCAGCAGTCGGTGTTTGTCACATGAGGTCTCTCATCTCAAATTAGGACCACAGTGACCTCGCAAACAGCAGTTTAAAGTAAAATATTAAAATTAACCTGAATCAATAGGAGGCAAGGACTTCACGATACGATACGTATCGTGATACTTGAGTCATGATACAATACATTATTGCAATATTGTGATATTCTGCATAGATCACTGTGAAATTTAAAATACTATACTTATATACTGTATGTACATATATTCATATATACATACATATACACATGCATATTTATTTATTTTAGGGCTATCAAAGGTACCGTATTAATTACCGTATTAACGGTAATGAAGATTTTTTTTTTTTTAATTTAACTTTTTATTTCAACGTGCAGAAGTCGTTCTGAATTTAGAATCATATCATGACTTTTTGGGTGGGAAAAAAATCGATATTAAGATATTAAAAATAAATATTATATCAGAAGAAACCGTATCGCGATATATTGTCATATCAATATTTTTTTTCCCACCCCTAATAAATAGTAATACAAATACAAATGCAAATAGATAAATATTTTATTGAACAAATGTTAAATTAACATTTCAGCTTGCTGAGTGTTGCTTAAACATTGAGCTGGGTTGGTTGGATGCTGCCATTGCGAGACATGTATGACATTATAGTCAACTTTTGAATTTTACTATAATTTACCACTTTCACTCGTGACAGGTGCCCAGAAACCAGCTCCACTGGAAGTTAGCACAGTCATTAAAGTTTTCATACAGACTGTTAACTGCAGATTTTAGGGCAAATATCAAGAGGAAAGGCATTTTTACAACATCCCCAACCAGGCACGAAACCTGATTTTGAAATTATAGGCAAAGAAGCAGGAGTGAAAATGAATGAAGACCTGGAGAGAGGACAGAATGTAGGGAGGGATGGTTCAGCACTTTACTGCCAGTTAGAGTTAAAATACACCCAAAAGAGAAGAAAACCCACCCACTGCACACAAATTATCATTTTTATCATGTGTATGAAGACATGACAGCTCTCCAATAGTGAAGCCAGAATGCCTTGATTGCCCCCTGGTGGCTGGCTGCAGTTTAGCTCATAAACTGTTCATTTCCATGTTAGCAGATGGGCTGAATAAAAAAGGCAAATTACATGCCAAATGTTTGGTTTCTGTCCTTCAGGTAGTTCTCATCACACTGGTGTATGTTTGAATGTTCATTTGCGTGCTAAGTTTGACCTTTATATATTATGTGATGCCATAAAAAAGGAATGAGTCATGATTGGAGTGTTGTGCAGCCAGAACATGCAGATACATCTCCTCTCTTGTGCATCTTAACTTTTTATCAGTAGAGTCAAAGTTTGGATGAGAATTGATAGTAAATGTTAGATTTTCATCGTGCAGTATTTTATAGGATGACTCTGTGTGTGTGTGTGTGTGTGTGTGTGTGTGTGTGTGTGTGTGGCTTTCAGGTGTGGCGGCCAACTGTGCCTCAGCTTTAGCCCAGATGGCTGCAGCCTCATGTGTGCAGGAGGAAAGGGAGGAGAAGGAGGTGGGAGAGATGGGCGACGCCATCACACAAGGTAACGAGAACAAACACACACACACACACACACACACATATTTCGGTTGACAGCACAAATGATTAAGTGCTGAAACAAATATATATTACATTTTGTAGTCATTTAAAAGGAGAATTTTGAATGGTAGCATTTTTTATTAAAGACATGACAAATGACAAATATATCTGAAGGCAAGGACAATGTTGAGGTTAAAGAAGAGCTTTTAATGATATGCATTATTCATTTTTATTAAGTGTAATTAAAGCTAATTGAAAGCTTCATTTAGTGTCTGTAATTACTGTATTACGCAGTAAAGTTTTATAAAATGGTTTAGTTAGTGGATGTTGAAAGCTTCGTCCTCTGTTTGAAACAGAGTATGGATGGGCAATATATTTAATTGTGTGTGTGCGTGTGTGTCTACCTGCCTTATGTCCACATTGGGGTCACACACTCGACTCAAGACCAATTGATTGTGGATGACGTGCAATTGAGGACAAAGTCCATGTCCCCAATTGTTCAAACCTTGATTTTTGGTCAGTGGTTAGGGTTAGGTTGAGGTTAGGGTTAGGGTTTGTTATTGTAGTTTGGCTTCGGGTAAGTCTTCCGGAAATCAAAGTTTGTCTCCAAAGGGAGGGTAAAATGCCTAAATACCCCAGAGGTGAATTAAACAAACGTGTGTGTGTGTGTGTGTGTGTGTGTGTGTGTTTGTGTTCAGTGAAGCAGCGCGTTGAGCAACGTCTTGAGCAGATCAGTCGTCCTCAGGGAGTCCGTCTGCACACGGCTCATGTGTTGTGTATGGACGCCATCCTGAACGTGGGGCTGGAGATGGGCAGCCACAACCATGACTGCTGGCCACATGTCTTCAGGTACGTGCGTGCACACACACACACACACACACACACACACACACACACACGTATATTTTAAAATATAAAATTGTAATTTTAACTCATTTTTTTTCAAGACCCACAGAATGTTTTGTACTATGAAAATACATTATATCTCAAATGAAAGAAGAGACTCATCATGAAAAAAATGTTTGTTTTTATCTTGTTCCATTCTTGTTTTATTAGAGGTAGAGTAGAGGCCACTTTCACCAAAAAGCTGTTTTGCTCTCTAATCTGGATCGATTCCACTTCCTGCTCTGATCTCTGTGGTGTATACCATCTCTTTATGCTCTGACTACATCTCCCAGAAGCCCCAGTATTACCCCCAGGCTGTGGGAGTGTGCCCTCATGTGCCGGCTGCTGAACAAAAACACTTTGACGCACTCAAAGAGTTAACATTGTTGGAAACCCCTTTGGTTACGTCCTTTAGAAGATGGATCTCTGGAGATGACGTGCCAGTACAAGATGTTTACTTTTTTTGTGTTTTACTTTTCTATTTTCCTCATCATTTTTTCTTTCTGCCCCTCTGTCTCTCTCTCTTCCAGGGTCACTGAATACATCAGCTCATTGGAGCACACCCACTTCAGTGACGGATCCTCACAGCCGGCCTCTTTAACCACCATCACCCAGCAGAGCCAGCAGGTGGTCGGCGTAGACCTGGGCATGGAGCTGAGCTGCGAACCCAGCCCGGAGGCCTCGGAGCTGGGCCTGAGCCAGCCGGTCATCCAGCCTCTGTCCATCCAGGAGCTGCTAAGGGAGAGCAGCAGAGGCCGAGGCCTGGACCTGAAGAGCGGCAGCCTGATGACTGGGACCAGCGCTGCCAAGGCTGTGTGTACGCTGTCAACACAGGCTGACAGGTGGGGCACAGATACCTCTCTATGTCATTGATTTATTACATAGTTGATGTATAATCACACATATAGCTGTCATTAATTTTAATTCTCAGATATTCATATCTCTTTTGTAGTTAAAATCATTATACATCTCAACTCATCAAAATATGTATGACATTATTAACAAAAAAGCCATTGTCTTTATGCTGTGGCATTGAACATGGAATATGTGTTTTTGAAATATGTAGTTTAATCTTCTCAAATTTTGGAAATGTTTCTCATGTGTGGGAAAGATATTTACATTTGTAAAATGGAAAAAAATAAGATTAATGTTAGATTAATTTAGATTTCATTTAATTTAGATTTATCATTATATTATTTGTTATTATTATTAGAAGTAGTGGCAATAATTAATTGCATTAATATTATTTTTATTATTAGTAGTTGTATTATTCTTATTAGTACTATTATGTGGTTTGTTTTTCTTTTCTTTTTTTATTTAAATTTTTATTTTAACATGTGGCAGTTGCTCTGGATTTACAATGAAATTAACTTTTAACAAAACATAGACACAGAAAGCAAGAGAACAAATAGCTAGGTTATATCAGAAAAAGATGCAAAGTGTGAAAAGTACAGCTCCATCAGGTCACTTTACAGGTCACTGCTGCCATCTACTGGTTTTCTTACCAGTAGATGGCAGCAGCAGTACAGAGCCGCCACAGTGTTTAAATTAAGGATTACAAATAGAGTTGGGTTAAAGTCAAAGTCCTCACAAGTATAGAAGTCCAAATGTGTGTATATGCATGCGTGACAACAGTTCTGGACTTATTATAGTTTGGCACAACCAGAGAATAAACTGTGTTTATTTCAAGGATGATCTCTTATGTAACCACTTATCCAGGCTGCTTTTAGGAGCAAATAAAACACACAAAAAAATAGAAAAGTTCCTTCTGCAACAGATGAACCGAACACGTTTACAAGCTGAAAGTAATGCCAGGACATAGTATAAACACTCTTCTGCACAGAACTGTCCCAAAAACACTGAAATTAAAGGGCAACAACGCTGCTTTTCTGCCTTAAAACTCTGCTCTCTGAATGCTCACTTAATTCACTCTTTCATCCTTCTTTACAAGGAATCGTTTCATGTACAGCAGGCAACACTTCTGTGTCCTTTTAATGATTTGGGGTCATTTTACATATCCATACATACTTTAGATGTGTGTGTCTGTTCCAGGTTGTTTGAGGAAGCAGCTACCAAGCTGAATCTGGTTGGTCTGGTCGGCTTCTTGCAGCAGCTCAGGAAAGCTTCTCAGTCTCAGCTGTTCGACTCTGTCACTGAGACTGGAGACTATTCGCTGGCAATGCCAGGTACACACACACACACACACACACACACACACACACACACACATACACACATACACACACACACACACACACCTTCACCTTATTTCTTCAGTTAACACACTCATTCCTTAACTAAAACCTTAACCATCACCATTAACCTTAACGTCTTTAAAAGATCCTCGGTCCGGATGGTTGCCGATGATACAGATCTTTCTGACACATTGAGTGATAATGTAAAAATGTTCAGCAGATGCTGTGTTATTATATTCAAAATTTGCAAACCAATTTGCACAGATATATTTGCACTGCTATTGTAGTTTATTTTATTTCTATGGATCACGTAACAAACAAAAATCTGCAATTAAAAATACAGTATATTTTTCCTCCTTTGTTATTTAGTATATATTGTAAATATTTATTCTGTTATTGTTACTCATTCTATTATGTCTTTGTTGTTGTTTATTGGGTTTTTATTAATGTAATTTGTCTATGCTGCTGTGGTGAGTGAATTTCCCCCAATGGGGGATAAATTAAAAAAAAAAAATTCTATTCTAAATAACCAGTTAGGCTGTGTTGATTAAAGAAGAAAAGGTTAAAAGGCTACATGAAGCCATGGAAAGTATTTTTTTATGAATTAATGATAGCATACATTTCCACTAAAGTGACAATAACTCTAATATTAAACGTGATTAAACTGTAAACACTATAACTATATAACTATAATATAATCCATCTAGAATCAAGAGGTGAAGAAGCACGCTTACTTTTTTTTTGACTAATTACAGGTTAACAAATGTAAAATTGGGTGACTAATTGCATCACATCACAATTCATAGATTAATATTAGACTAACATGAAGCCCAATGTGTCTCTGTAGGGGAGGCCAAGTCAACGCTGGACAGACGCAGCGCTCTCCATCTCTTCCGTCTGGGCGAGGCCATGCTGAGGATCGTCAGGAACAAGAACCGACCTCTGCTGCACATGATGAGGGCGTGGAGCGTGGTGGCTCCACACCTGGTGGAGGTAAGGAACGGCAGACTAGGAACATTATGATGTAAAGAATAGACAGCATTTAGTAGTAAATGTTTCTTCTTGTCCCAGGCGGCGTGTCACAAGGAGCGCCACGTATCCCAGAAGGCCGTTTCCTTCATCCATGACGTTCTGACGGAGGTGCTGACCAGCTGGGCAGAGCTTCCTCACTTCCACTTTAATGAGGCGCTGTTCAGGCCCTTCGAGCACATCATGCAGCTGGAGCTGTGTGACGAGGACGTACAGGACCAGGTAAAGGCAAAGCTCAAGCCCTGAATATACTTCTCCAACTACATAATACATTATCCAACTCCGTAACCACGGAGACCCCTCCAGCCTTGGCAATTAAAAGCACATACTTTTCAACCTAGGAATTGCAAGGTAAACTGGATTATATTTAGCCTTTGTAAAACGCAAGTCAAATACATTCAACTTGCTCAAAAAAATCCATTTAATTCATTTAGTAATTATGGCTGGGGTGTATTTCCACAGAACATACCGAAAGGTGTTTGTTTGCATTCCCTATTATCCAGTTTTGTGTTGAGAAGAACATCTGTTATTTGTACTCTTTAGAGGAGCTTTAAAGACTGTAAGCAACCGATGTTCTGCTCTTCTATCTCCCTCACAAATAATTAAATAAAATAGTATTTTCTCCTGCGTTTGTCTGCAGTATTAAGGCGAATTGCTCACTTTCACGGCAGGGATGCTTTCTGTGGCACAACACCTGAAAAGTAGTTTCGGAAGTGGTGTTTTTAGAGAACCAATCGCAGGCCTTGCCTTCTCCATTTTCTCTTAACGGACTGACAGAAAATATTTCATGAGCACGGAGAGGCTGTCCGACAGGCTCTCCCGCAACGTAGAGGGCACTCCGCGTCCACGTACAGCAATTTACAGAGTGTATGTCATCAGTCAATGTAGCACTTTTAATTTGGCCACACTGTTTAGAAGATGTGTCTCTGTTGGTCTCCCTGCAGGTGATAACATCAATCGGCGAGCTGGTGGAGATGTGCTCGCCTCAGATCCTGTCAGGGTGGAGGCCTCTGTTCAGCGCTCTGAGGACTGTCCACAGCAGCAAGACCGACATGAAAGACTACCTGCTGGGAGAATACTCCATGGGTACGGCTCTGATCCAAACCAAAATTAATACCTCAGGTTCATCATCTGAACAGAAACGACCAAAATGTTTCACTGTGGAGAATGAAAAGGAAACCAGAAGGTTTATATTGTCCTGTAAAAACAGTGAACGTCAGCTAGAAATAATATCCCTTCCTTCCTTCCTTGCGCTCTCTCTCCTCTAGGGAAGTCTCAGGCTCCAGTGTTTGATGTCTTTGAGGCTTTCATCAACACTGACAACATCCAGGTCTTTGCTAATGCTGCCACTGACTACATCATGTGCCTCATGAAGTTTGTCAAAGGCTTAGGTTAGTCTCACCTGGTGGTTTTTTTTTCAGTTTGGTATTTTTACCAACCAAAGCATTCTTCAGAATTGTTTTATACCAAATTATGATTTTCTGTGTGGACAGGAGAGGTGGACTATAAGGAGATCGGAGACTGTGTCCATGCGTCAGGTTACAGCTCTACTGACCTCTGCCTGCCTGCTCTCGACTACCTCCGCAAATGTTCACAGGTGGGGACGTCTTGTTTGGTTATGACACGATTAGTGTTTGTCGTCAGGAATATTTTGTGCATTTGTATGTTGCATGACAAAATTGCACCATTATCAGATTTTCTACACATTAAGGAATGTACAGTACTTTCAGATTATTAGTGCAAGTAGCCACATATAAAAACAAAGGCTAAACTAAAAGCTGACTTAAAATTTCTCAGTAAATAAAATTTTTTAAGACTTCCAAAATGTAAATAGATCCTGAAATAAGCTCTAATATTAATTTAATATTATTCCAATCAGGGCCGCCCCGACCAAACTGGGGCCCAAAGCAAAATTTTATTAAGAGCCTCCCCCATGATCTAAAAAAATAAATTCTAAAGCCATCTATTCTCTGTGCATGCTGAGCCGCATGCCTCATGGTAGCGTATATGTGCATCCTCAATAAAATTAAAATGCAGGTAATGCAAATACTAGAACTAATGGCAATACTACTACTACTAATAATAATCATCATCATCATTATCATCATCATAATAATAATGATAATAATAATAATGATAAAAAAAATACTACTGTTACTATTTCACTACTATCTATTATTACAGACTATAATACAAAATACCACTACTGCTGCTACTATTATTACAACAGTAACAACATAAATTGATAGGCTATAGGTGAAATGTGTTGGCTAAAGTTTATATTCTGTCCGGATTATAACATGAGTTTTGTCAGTCTTGACAGAGACTGGAGACAGAGATTCCTATCTAATGAGTAGCAGCTAATAATAATAATAATAATAATAATAATAACAATAAGTCCCTATATCTCACTGAAATGCTACTTGTTAGGTGTTTGTGTCTTATATTAAGTGTTACTAGTACAGTAATTATACTCGGTAAGGATTTTCATTCCTGCAGATATTTGTTCCCCTTCTTGTCTTAATGAAGCATTTCATCGACAGCTGTTGGCAAAGATCTACAAGATGCAGTCCAAGCCGGTCTTTCTGGGTGCTCGGCTCGCCAGCCTGCCAATGAGATCACAGGAGCGCTCGATCAGCACCGAGGACGGGATGGACTGTGTCCTGCAGGAGTTTGATGACGACACAGGTAAAGTGTTCTTCTTTCACTGTAGTTCCCCTCAATTCTTGTGTCTTGTTGTGCTTTCTAGCTGAGTCCTGCTGGACTCTCTGTCCTGCAGGTCTGATCCAGGTGTGGATTTTGTTACTGGAGCAGCTCACAGCTGCAGTGTCAAACTGTCCTCGGCAACACCAACCTCCGACCCTGGAGCTGCTCTTCACTCTGCTCAGAGAGGTCACCGCCGTGCCAGGTAGCAAAATCAGTTTTAAACCGTAAGACAGTGATCCTCAACATATTTTTACAGTTCTTGAATGGTCAAACCAGTCATGTGACCTCATTCCAAAATAAATTTCTGCTCACCTCCAGGTCCGGGGTTTGCCATCTTCTCTGTCATCCAGCTGCTGCTTCCTGTGATGTCACTGTGGCTGCAGCGTAGCCACGGCGACCACTCCTACTGGGACGTGGCGGCCGCTAACTTCAAACATGCCATCGGCCTGTGCTGCGAGCTGGTGGTGGAGCATGTCAACAGTTTCATACACTCAGGTGAGACACAGCTGTGTGTAGAAAGGGTTGCTCAGAGAGTTTTGATTGGAACAAAGAAGATTAATTTCCACAGGAAGCGTTTGGAGTGATGAGTTATGTTGACATTACGAACGACAAAAACAACGAAACAATGAGGCGTGAAACTGTGTTGGCCCTGAGTTGTCGTTGAAGTGTTGCTCAGTCACTTGTTGATAAAGTTATGTCTTTAAATAGAACTTTGAATGCCACTCGTAAGATGCAGAGGAACAGGATGAAACAGAAACATATGATTCACTTTACTTGGTTTAACTTGTTTCAGGCATCAGTTTGTTGCGTCATGTCACTGACTTCCATTGAAAATGACCTGGATCTGTGTCAATCCATGTGTCATTCATTCATTTTTCAAAACAAAACTGAAACTAAAAAAAATAAAAAAAATAATGACTTGTTTTCTCAATATTCGTTCCCAAAACCCAAATGAAAAAACGGATCATGACTCTTTTTTCTGATTTTGTGCACAAATGGAAAATGGAAAAAAAATGGAGAACAGGCTTTACCAGCTTGTCATCCAATTCAGATGTTTTTATTTGCTGCAAGTTGCGTATTGCGTTCCACCCAGCCCCCTTTTGCAAAGTCATGGTCAAATGAGCCACTCCTTTTCTAGAATAGGCATGTTTGTGCTCTCTGCAAGAGACTTTGAGAATTATTACTCAAAAACTACACAGTAAAATTACTTCATACTACTTTTGGTAATACTCTAACATGTACTAAGTCCGAAAATAACAGTTTCATACAGAACTTATGGCAAAATTCCATCATCAAAGATAGCAGAAGAGGCTTTGTTATTGTGTTTTGGAAAGAAATATATCCATTAATTTAGAAATATTGTCATTCATATTTACAGTAAAATTCAGCAAATAATGCCAGGAACAAACATTTACTTTATCCAACAAGTTTAATAAATGATGTTCTTCAGTAAAGCTCCTGTCTTACAAATGAAAATATCGGAATTGGATGATACGCCAGAATCGCCCGTTATCCCATTTTACCATTTTCCATTGCCTAAAATTGGAAATCACGAAAACCAGTCGTTATCCATTTTCTCATTTTGGTTTTGTGAACAAATATTGAGAAAACAAGTCGTAGTTTCATTTTTTTATTTTCGGTTTTGTTTTGAAAAACGCACTGTGAACTCAGCATTACTTTAGGACACTCTGCTACCTGAATTTTCCACATCACTCACACTGCCCCCCTTAAATCTCAGTGCCATATGCTAACATTACACCCTGTGTTGTTGTTTTGTGCGTTCGTTTTTCGCAGATATCGGTTACGAGTCTCTAATCAACCTGATGTTGAAGGATCTGTTCAAGCTTCTTGTGTCTTGTGTGTCCGAGCCTGCAGAGACCATCTCCAGAGTGGGCTGCTCCTGCATAAGGTGACCACGCAGTAAAACACCTGACACCACAGTGACACAAGAGAAACACAAAATACTATCTTTTTTCCTCTGTCTGATGGAATTGTCTCTCTCCAGGTATATTTTGGTCACAGTGGGTCCAGTGTTCACGGAGGAAATGTGGAGGTTGGCCTGCTGCGCTCTGCAGGACGCTTTCTCTGCAACATTAGAGCCTGTCAAGGTATGTGCACGCACTAATTCACATATATATCCAGTCGCATGCAGATACCAAGTGGTGTACAGACATGAAATGACATATTTAGATCTTCAGATCATGGTGACATACAGTATCTCACATCACATGTCAGCAGACACACAAAGAGGAAATAAGCAAATAAGATAATGAACATATATGTGCGCACACACTCAACAGGTCAGTCCATGTTCAATCTGAAGCTGCTGGTTTTCACAGAAGTAATCTGAAAGCCTTTGCTGCTAATACTGGCAACATGCTGACACTCCACGTTAAGCTGGAGGACCCCAGTTCACCTCACACACACTGCTGCTAATTTCTTCACTGTGTCAGGGTTTTATTCTGTTGAACTGACAATAAAAAAAAGGAAGTGTTGCTTTAAATCTTTCATACCTTCTGCAGTTAATCCAAATCTGTGTTTGATGACTGCAGCTCAAAGTTAAGCACATTAGAGGTGCCACTTTTTTTTTTTTGTCTCCGCGAAACCAAAAACAATGGTGTGGATTTATGGGATGGTTTCCCAGCGTGCTCAGCATCATGAGGAATGAGGCGACTGCGTGTTAATCTGTGTTAATTTGTTAATGATGGGATCTGATGTGTTTTAGTAACGTGGGAGATGACAGATTTAGAGAGTACAGCTGTGTGTGTGTGTGTGTGTGTTTGGTAGAGGTGACATCGATGGGCATTTTATTGGTGGATGTGTCCTGCAGTTCTGTGGCAACTGACTGCAGCTAAGCAGCTTTACAGCTTAGAGCCGTGTGTGTGTGTGTGTGTGTGTGTGTGTGTGTGTGTGTGTGTGTGTGTGTGTGCGTGCGCGTGTGTGTGTGTGTGTGCGTGTGTGTGTGTCAGAGAGAGATGATGACGATCTTTTTAGGACTGTTAACAGAGAAAATCACTTCTGGTTATTTGCTGGTCTATAGTCTAAATATCATCAGGAAAGCATTAAAGGTTCCCTAAATGACATCTAAAGCTTTAACTCTTTAACACCTGAGCCTCAATTTCTGTCTGCACCTTTTTTTTTTTTTGCTTATCCAGAAGACTTGGAAATTAGATTATCTGGTAATTATTTACAATTTACTGCATGTTACAAGAGTGTAATAACAGTTTCAAATGATGAAAACAACAAAACGGAAGTTTAATTTAGGAAAAACAATACAATTGAACATGAATAAGAGATTTTGCATTTTCAATTTGAAAAGTATAAAAAGTATTTACGATACATTTTTGTGAGTCTTTGTCTGTAAATATGCAAAAATCAGCTATAAAATGAAAAAATATATAGAGGCAGGCATCTTTTTACTGCGCTCCGCCGGTTTCAACTTCGCAATTGTCGCCATGCTGACAGCTGCATGGACACAATCTCACTGAAAGCTCCTTTAACAGAAAGATAAGATGAAATGTGGTGGAACTTATCTCACAGATGAGCAACTGCATCAAAGGTTGTTTAAAAAAAAAAACTCTTGTGTTTATCTCCATGATGCATCGGGGCTTTAAGTTCACAGTTTAACACAAAGCTTCACATGCTCTCAGCCACATTGACAGACGTGCAGTAATTTTGTTTATGCAACAGCTTTTGTGACTGGGTTGCATGTTGGGGCTCATAGTTTTGTTTTATGTGGCACATCATATTTATTTAGGTCTTGGGCCGTTTATATAAGAGCTCTTGTAATCTAGAGCAGCCGTGTGAGGAGCTTTTACAGCTGCAATTACAGACCTGGAACCAGCAGTTCTAGACTTAGAAGTCATAGCAGTATTTTATTTACTTTCCTTACTGTTTCTTGGTGCATTTAATTTAGACTTTCTGAACTTCAGAGCCTGTTTAAATATAAAAATAGTAGAGACAGAGTCAGGAATATTTGTTGTTTTTATATTTGAATATTTGTTATATTATTTAAAAAAGTATAGATATTTTTTTATTTACAGGAAGAAAATAAAACGGGCTTTTGAATTAAAAATATTCGCTAAAATATAAATGTGTATATGAAATCCAAGAGACTGTGTGCTGTTCATAGGACACTAAACATAAAGCCTTAACATGTAGCTTATGCTTTCAGACACGTCAACACGTGACCTTTGACTGGGTTTATGGAAAAGCTGTTTTTTTTTTTCATAAGCCCTGCATTCAGGTCACATCCTGTATAATGTATAGACTATATTAAACTGTGTAATACTTCATCAGTCAGTGGAAATCTACATATAATATAATGTTAAAATGTTATTGTAACATGTGTTACAAGTTGTAGTTGTGAGACTCCTCATCATCCTGGTTGCCCTGGCGATGAAATAATTCCCCTTGTTGCATGTTAACGCCTCTCTTTGTGTCTCTGTAGAACCTTCTGGCATGTTTTCACAGCGGTTCAGACAGTTTTTCTGGAGACGCCTGCGAGGTGAAGGTGGCGGCTCCGTCCCACTCTCCTTCAGCCGAGGCTGAGTACTGGAGGATCAAAGCAATGGCTCAGCAGGTTAGTGTGACTTCAGTACTGAATGACAACCATGACAGCTGGACTTTTGAGTGGTCCAGCTATGGTCAAGTCCAATTTGTATTTAAGATAAGATAAGGGATAAGATTGCACAGTTGCACAGTTGAGATTTACAAGATTTAAAAATATATATATACAGTGCAGAATAGTGCAAAACTAACAATCTAGACAACAGTATACATTTTTGCATATTTATTCTTAGTCACTTTATCATCATCAGTTCTTATCTCCACACTATGTTTACATGTTTATATGTATATAGGTTTATGTGTATATGTCTACATGTTATGCACCAAGTCACCAAGTGAAATTCCTTGTTTGTGTAAACTTATTTGGCAATAAATGTGTTTCTGAATTCTGATTCTAATAGTAAAGATAAAGATGATTCTAATTATAAAGATAATAAAGTGAAATGAGGTCTCCAAGAAGAAAAACACGGCAACAACCATCCACAGCATCATGTCCAATTAAACTTTATACACAGCTAAAATATAAAAAACAACTAACAATAAGTAAGAATAATTAACTTAAAAGTTGGAAAAGATAGAGAGTAGCTATCGTTGGCTGCCATCTCCAGCACCACTGGATGTGAGGGGTATTTGCATGTTAATCGGGCTGTTCGTAAATTAATTAATTAGTTTTATTTATGGCCAAATATGACAAATCAAAAATGTGTGTCAAGGTGCTCATGTGTGCATCGTGAGACACACGCTGACCATCAGATTATCTTTTTTAGACAGCTGTGACCTGAGACGTTTTAGAGACACTCTGAGAAAATTTCTCCAAATTTGGCACAAACGTCCCCTTGGACTCATGGATCAGCTGGTCACCGTTTTTCTTTGAGTGCTAGTCGTTTTATAAAACGGAAAGTACCTTGTGCCAGCGTTTTTGCCCATTTTGAGTCATTGTTTAAGACCTAAAGAATATTTTGTACTATGTCTCTGAAAACACAGAATAGCTCAAATGAAAGAAGAGACTCTCTAGTTCATCATGAAACAAAAAGTTTGTTTTTACCTTGTTCCATCCTTGTTTTATCAGAGGTAGAGAAAAGGCCACTTTCACCAAAAACACCACATTTTGTCCAGATTGCGTTTGTTTCGCTCTCTAATCTCGATCGTCTCCACTTCCTGTTTTGATCTCTGTGGTGTATACCGTCTCTTTATGCTCTGACTACATCTCCCAGAAGCCCCAAAGTTGCTCACAGGCTGTGTGAGAGAGCAGTCTCTTGTGCCAGCTGCCGAAAAACCACTTTGATGTATATATACGTCAATGGCACTCAAAGAGTTAAGTTGACTGCTAGGCAGAGGCAAACAAGCAGAGTTGGTAATTCTAGTTTGGGGTTGTTTTTTGGGTATACACATTTAAATTTGACATATGACACTGTAAATGGGACAGAGAGGCTGCAACAAAGCATGCACTGTAACCACTCGGCTTCCAAGATGCTGTAAGAAATATGTTTTTACCTCTTGAATCTTCTTCATGTGAAAGTGTGTTTCTGCAGTAACATAATTTTGCTGCAGATTTGACCAATGCTATCTCAAAAAAGTAGCTATAATAGCTAACTATGTAACCTTTATATGTTACTTAAACTTCCCCAAGTAAAAATTCCTACACAGCATTAATGTTACAGATACTAACTACAGCACACTGTTAGGTTGTTGACATGTCCTCTTTGTGTCCCAGGTCTTTATGTTGGACACCCAGTGCTCTCCGAAGACGCCCAACAACAAGGAAGGCTTCGAGCACGCTCAGTCCTGCGTTCTCATCATTGAGCTGCCGGCTGACCAGCAGTCCAATGGACACACTCAGAAGAGGTAGACAGCTCACACACACACACACACACACACACACACACACACACACACACACAATAATAATTAACTGGCATGGTTTCTCTCCTTGTCTTTCTGCTGCGGTCGCAGGAAGATTGGGTAAGGCTGTTTTCTGTGTTTTATCAGTTTAAAAAGTATGATAAATGGCTCTGCATGATATCTACAGTTAAACTAACGCATTCACGTGTAGAGCTGCACAATGTGGGTAAATTGTGGTGTGATGCGTTTATTTAACTCTTTGAGTGCCATTGACATATTTTTACGTCACTTAAAATCCAACGTATATACACGTCAAAGTGTTTTTTCGGCAGCTGGCACCAGAGGGTGCGCTTACACAGCCTGTGAGCAACTTTGGGGCTTCTGTCAGATGTAGTCAGGACATAAAGAGGCGGTATACACCACAGACATCAAAGCAGGAAGTGGAGATGATCAAGATTAGAGAACAAAACAAAAAGTGGCATTTAAGGTGAAAGTGTCCTCTACTCTACCTCTGATCAAAACAAGAATGGAACAAGGTAAAAACAAACATTTTTTTCATGATGAAATAAATTCTTTCATTTGCGCTATTCAGTGTTTTCAGAGACATAGTACAAAATATTCTGTGACTCAGAATGGCCAAAACACTGGCACAAGGCACTTTCTGTTTTATAAAACAGCTGGCACTCAAAGAGTTAATAATGGTGTTCTGGGGTTCTGAAAGGCTTAGGCTGAATTTTTACATTTCACAGATTATATGTGTAAAATGTGTGAGTCCCTGTTGATCCTTTGTTGTGTCAGTATGTAGTGTTTAACCATGTGTGTTAAACACATTTATATACCGTGGTTTGTTGTATCACAGCTCAGTTCCAGTACTTTTCTTACCTGAGACAACAGCTTGTCCTTACTCACTTAAAAACTGATCTTTAAAATATGCAGGATCCCGTTCCGGACCATTGTGGTGAGCCTGCTGTCCCACCAGGTCTTGCTCCAAAACCTCTATGACATCCTGCTGGAGGAGTTTGTCAAGCAGCCTGAAGGAAATGACAGGGTCACACCCGTGACCTCTGACCCCAGCCGGGCCACGGCAGGCTTCCTGCGCTACATCTCCATGACTAACTTAGCCATAATCCTGGATCTGCTGCTGGACTCTTACAGGTTACTGCAACAATAAAGTCAGTCATATATGCAGATGAGAGTGTGATGTGGATCTGGAGTTCTGCTGACACTCTGTTATTAATAATAATAATAACGCTGAGTAATCTCCTGATCGCTTTTTCTGCAGGACAGCGCGGGACTTTGACACTCGGCCGGGTCTGAAGTACTTATTGATGAAGGTGTCGGGTGTTTGTGGAGCGGCTAACCTTTACCGTCAGTCTGCCATGAGCTTCAACCTGTACTTCCAGGCCCTGCTGTGCGCCACGCTGAGCCAAGCCGACAGCATGACGGCACAGCAGGTAGAAACCAAACATCAAGTCTCTTCCATTGTTTCTTATTCAAAGTGAAAATCCTGCTTTCAGTCTAAAGTCGGTGGAAATCCAAGCAGCTAAAGGGAGAGTGAATGTTAGACTTAAGTTCATCATTTGTCCAGCAACGCATCTCCAAATAAATACCGATGTTGCTTTTTGTCTCCTTAACATGTAAAATATTTGCTGTTACATTAGACATGTTAACTTTACAATAAATAGATGCCTGATTGTCATCTTAAAAAACATTCAGTTTTAAGCTGGTTTTCATTTTGTCTTTGTTAGAGTTAATATAGTTACTTTGTTTTTGTTACGTGATGTGCTTTCTTTTCTTTTTATGTATTTTCCATGGGGATGCTATTATGCACATATAAATTGATAAACATAGAGTTAAATTGAACTGGGTATCCATATTGAACCAGTATCTGCATTCAGTCAGTTCTATCTTTTATTGTTAGCATTCAAAACTCTTTTTCATCATTTGAACCTTTGATCGTATTTAGGTGAAGAGGATGCTGTATGAGGAAGAGGAGGGAAGCTCTGACTCTTCTCACCCTGGCTCTGCTTCCTCAGAGGACGAAGACATATTTGAAGAAACGGCACAGGTCTAGTGATGTTCTCGTGTCACTGATTAATTGATTTTGCAACACTGACATTAACTTATTCTCAGTTAAAGAAAGTTTTAACAGTTTCAAAGGAAAGGAAATGTCATTCATTTCATAAAAAATCTTCCCTTTATTTGATGTAAGAGCTGAAGAGCAGAGCAGAAAGGATGGTTAGTGATAGCCATCATTTTTAACTCATTGAGTGCCAGTCGTTTTATAAAACAGGAAGTACCTTGTTCCAGCATTTTTACCCATTTTGAGTCATATTTCAAGACCCACAATATATTTTGTACCATGTCTCTTAAAACACTGAACAGCTCAAATGAAAGAAGAGACTCTCTATTTCATCATGAAAAAAAACATTTGTTTTTACCTTGTTCTCTTCTTGTTTTATCAGAGGTAGAGTAGAGGACGCTTTCACCAAAAACACCACTTTTCCTCCAGAATCCGTTTGTTTTGCTCTCTAATCCCGATCCTCTCCAATTCCTGCTTTGATCTCTGAGGCTAACACTGTCTGTTTATGCTCTGACTACATCTCCCAGAAGCCCCAACATTACTCACAGGCTGTGTAAGACCGCGATCGTAGACCTGCTGCCAAAAAAACACTCTGACGTCGAAATACATTAATGGCACACAAAAGAAAACAGCAGGTGCCCTTTAAAGCGAACCTTTCACCTACACTACACTTACAATGATGTTGATCGACGTGCATTGTAAAATAAATAATAAATATATAAATAAATCCATAAGAAGAGGTAACAGCAATTGACAGGTGACCACCAAAAGCCCCCAACATCCATCCATCCATTATCTACTGCTTATCCTCATAGGGTCGCGGTGGGGGGGAGCTGGAGGCTGGAGCCTATCCCAGCTGTCTTAGGGCAGAAGGCAGGGTACACCCTGGACAAGTCGCCACCTCATCGCAGGACACAGAGACACACAACCACTCACATTCACACCTACGGTCAATTTAAATTAGCCAATTAACCTAATGCATGTTTTTGGATGGTGGGAGGAAGCCGGAGTACCCGGAGAGAACCAACGCAGACACGGGGAGAACATGCAAACTCCACACAGAAAGGCCCCGGGCCCGGGATTTGAACCCGGTACCTTCTTGCTGTGAAGCGACAGTGCTAACCACTACACCACCGTGCCGCCCAGCCCCCCAACATAAAGAACAAAAATAAAAGATTTTCCTGGATTAGTGCTGCTCTCTTTTTCATTTGTATTAATTCGCTTTGCTCCAGTCATCGGAGGGTTTCCTGAACTTTTCACCCTCCTAATGTAACAAGGAAGATGAATTACTAATATTGTAACAGAAAAATCAAATCATCCACTTTGCTGTGTGTTTCCTTCGGCAGGTCAGCCCCCCTCGCGGCCGCGAGAAACGGCACCACTGGCGAGCGCCCATTCCATCTCTCAGCGTGCAGCCGCTAAACAGCGCCGACTGGGCGTGGCTCGTCAAACGCCTCTACAAGCTGTGCATGGATCTGTGCAACAGCTACATCCAAATGCACTGCGACCTGGAGAGCACGCTGGAGGAGATGGCGCTGCTCAGAGGTGGAGGAGTAGCAGCAGCAGGAGGAGGAGGAGGAGGAGATCACGTCTTTTTCCTTCCTCTCTTCCAGTCAGAGACTTCCACCCCGACATCAGCGGGCGGGCTGTCGGCGAAGGGGACACCATCAGAAGAAGGCGGGTACAAGTGTCAGGCTGTAGACAGCGCAGCATCACCAGGAGACACACCCACACCCAGTCCAGGATTCAGGTCTGACTTCAGTCATATCACGAAAGGCGATGGAGAATGAGTGACTTGACATTTATTGTTGATCAGCACAAGCTGTGCAATCACCTGTCCAATAAAGAGACCATGTCCTCTCTTCTCTCTCTTCACAGCTGCACAGGCAGTCTTCCTCACCACTTCCGGACCGGAGGCGAGAGGAGGGACTCCGGCATCACAGGAAGCTCTCTAGGAGGCATTCCCAGCAGCACTGGAGCGGGAAGGAGAAAGGAATGGTGGGAAAGCGCCGGCAACAAACTGTACACCATCGCCACGGACAAAACCATCAGCAAGCTGATGATGGAGTACAAACGCAGGAAACAGCAGCAGCAGCAGCCGCAGCAGAGCCACGTCAACCTGTTCATGAAGGAGCAGGGCCGGGCGGCGGCAGGAGGAGGCAGCGGGGAGAGGAGGGGCCCCGTGGAGCCTCAGAGGCCCCTGCAGAGGCCTCAACATCTGGTGGACCAGCAGGGTCCACCTTTGAGGCACTCAGTCAGTGCAGGACCTGAGGTTCTCAGGCAGGACAAGAGACCACGATCAGGATCCACCATCAGCTCCCACAGCATCTCACTGAGGGACTCTGAGGCTCAGATACAGGTGCAGGAACAAATCCACTGTCACACAGTTTAACCTTTGATGTAGCTCGTCTGGAAAATCAGAAACTATTTTTGATTTTTTTTTTTTTTCTTCAAAAAGAACATTTGTCAAATTTGCTTTTTTCTTTCATGAGCAAGTTAAAGGAACAAGGTATCTGATACCTCCCACAGAGAAAAACAAATCAATCATTTTAGACCTGCTCACATTTTCAAAATTATTTTTGTTATATTATTTTTTTGAAAATCATTCATCTACGTAAAAATGCTACCACCAAGACCTTTAAAGAGGATTTGATTTGTTTTAAATTAAGAAAATAATAATAATTTCGACCAATAAAAGTTATATTGTGGACATGATGATTAGGGCTAGTTTTAGTGTTACACTATTATTGTCCTCATACAAAATCTGCCGTCTGCTCGTGTCTTTGCTGAAATAGTTTTTTCTCTCCTCTTGCAGGCGTGGACCAACATGGTCTTGACTCTCCTCAATCAGGTCCTCCTCCTGTCAGACGCCTCCTTCCTGGCGCTCCAGCCGGCGCTCTATCCTTGCCTCAGCCAGCTCTCTTGCCACGTGACGGATGCCCGAGTTCGCCAGGCGCTGCGGGAGTGGCTGGGCCGCATCGGCAGACTCTATGACATCATCGTGTGACGTCGCAGTGAAAAAATGCAGAAGTGCTGGACGAAGAGCCTGTCGGTCAGTGAGGGACGGAAACAGATGAGAGGTGACGGAGAGTTTGATGCAGGAGTGTGAGGGCGCCGCTGTGCGGTACATCAGTGAAGGGTTTGATTGGTTGATAATGCAATGCAGAGACTGAGACACGTCACCACAGCGCCAAATCACTAGCATCATAGATCCTGCTGAAATGAGGTCAACTTTCAAATATTTATTTCCTTTATTTCTTTATATCTTTTCTGTTTCTGCTGGTGAAGTCGTGTTTTGCATTTGAACCCATTGAATATGAATGTTTGTCTCTATATCCAGCTTTAAATCCTGTGCAGTCTCATTCACCTTCAGCCAAATGTCTTTATTTATTATTCACTATTAAAGCTAAAACTGAAATGCCTCCCGTCTGTGTAGGGGAACTACAGTGAAAACATGAATGTCCTGGGCTACCGTAGAGAAGACCTGCTACCTGTTTACCGATATAAACAGCTCAGTCTACAGTAACAAAACCCAGCAGTTCTTATCTTCAGGTGATCATACACTAAAGAAAATATTAATATTCTATTTCTGCAAATAGATCACACTGACCCTTTAATCAAACTTGAATGAGGAACCAAATTGGGACAGTCAAGTATTTATTTTAACCAAATACCACATTCATTATGTGTATTTTAAATGTTGAATGACTATAATATACAACAAGTTATTTGCTGTTTATGTACAGTATGTGTGTATTTATGCAAGTGCTTTATTATTTAAGTAATGTGTCATGTTTAATTTTTTTTTTGAGAGTTTTTCACACCACTTGATGAAAACGTAGGTATGAATATTATAAACTACGTGACATAAGCAAAGCACTGTGGTATCTGGGTTATTAATATGATTTGACAGCAAACTATTACAAAGCTGTTTCAGCTGATTAAACTTTAAGAAATTTATCATGTTTTCATCCTCAGTCACTAATTATCCACCTTCTTTTGTGACCAAATCCAACCTTTTCACATTAGGCTCCAGCTAATAATCATACTGACTTCTCGTTTTTAATGAGTCCATGAATCTTTTTGTATCTAAAATAGTGAAAATCCCCACCTGAATGTCCCAGAGGACAAAATGACGCTTTCAAATTGTCTGATCAGCAGTCCAGAGCCCAAAAATATTGACTTTGCAATGTTTTAAGAACAACTCATTCTTACATTTGGCAAAAAGATATTCATAAATGATTTAAAGGAAGTAATCACAACCCAACTGAATCCAACATTTTGATGGCTACCCATAATTCTCACATTTTCAGTTTTTTTGTTAATGACCATGTGACCTTACTGAATGTAACCTTACCCTTAATTTCCCCTGGATGTGGAACAACGCCAACCTCCGTCATCCATTGTCCGTCCAGATCCACTTGCTACGGCTCCTTCGGACAGCTTGGAATTGCAAAAATGAGATCTCAAATTCATGTACAATCGTGCAGTATAGCAGGTTGTAGCAGGGCGTCAGTGAAAGAGAACCACCCTTTGTCCACTGAGTAGAAGGAAATCGATTTTACGATCCACCGCGAACACGTATTATTTTATTTTGAAAATGAACCGGATTTATTTTGTGTATGTACACAACTTCTTGTCCCGCACGATCTGCTCTGTGCTACATTCATGTGCTGACATCCGACAAAAATAGAAGTTCTGTCGATTTGTTTTTTCGGCAGGCATCGGGACGTCGATGACGCTCCACATTCAGTGGAAATTAGGGGTTACACTGTAGGTTGTATGTCCTTCAAAAGAATAATGTCACATAATACTAAAAGTACAGTAATGTTATCAGGTATAACTGCAGGTTTAATCACAGCCTGAAAGTAAAACACCGCAGATCATTTACTGTAACAACAAGCAGCAGCAGAATGAGCTGAATCCCTACTGACCTCCATTCATGCTGCTGTGCATTTCAGGACGGATTATGACTGAATGAATGGAAGAAAAGTGTGTTGCTAACTTGGGCAGCTCGGTCCTTATTGAGGGCAGGCAGGCAGGTCTACATCTGAATCTCCTAAGAAGATTTACTCTTTTTTTTCACCCACTTTGACAACATCAGAGGGTTTGTGGCTTTCGTTCGTACTCATCGCTTTCTCTTCCTTAAACGTTGTGTAGCTACCTCGTGTGATATATATTGGTGGAATTAGTGTTAACTTGAACCCCAGATGTGTTTTCATGGAGTTCGGCTCATGCACGCCAACACTTAACACTGAACCTCTTGCACATTTGTTCCCACTTCCGACTGTCCAGTAAATGCCAAGCAGCTTTAATCTGTCTCGTCTCTGTCCTGTCCTGTCTCTTCTGTCTCCCTGACCTGTCCCTGTTTGTCCTTATTCCCTGATGTTTGAGGGCGAGCAGCAGTGGACAGATGTTGTCGGCCGTCAGTGTGATGAGCAGCAGTGAAGGGAAGGATTTAGCTGGTGTTAAGTCCATGCCCACGTTTTCCATCTAAAAAAAAAAAAGCAGTCGACTAATGTGTCAGTGTCATGCAACAACAGTTGATTTCTTCTTCCCCTGGTTTTCACTCAGTCAATCGTCCTGCTTTCAGCCTCTCGATTTGTTTCTAATGTTCACGATGACTAAAGATAAAGCTTCTGAGTTTTACTCCTCATGTACATTTTTCATTAAAGCAGAGAGATTAAGATGGGATTGAACCACAAATGTAGAAGCTCTGGCACGCTGAAGATCACCAGCAGCACATTTGATGCACTTGGATGTATAGTTCAATACTGATGAGAAGCTCCAAATCCATCCATTGTCATATGTTTCATCACGAGAAAGATTTTATTGCAAAGTCTTCGATTTTAAGCTCTTAATGCTTTCCGTGTCGCCAACATAGAAGCTCCTTTGTTTGTCCTTTTGCTGGGAAACTGTAATCGTATTTGTACCAATAATTTAGAGTAAAATCATCTCCAGTTTTTTTTCCACAGTCTTATTGTGCAGTCAAGGGATTATTGGAGCTCTGAACAGATTGAAGGCACTGACCTACAGTAGTATACTTGCTTTGCTCAAAGCTCAGACGGATTGCTAGTTTATCTTTCAAAAAAGCAGAACTTACAGAAAAAGTTTTTGTTTTTTTTTCACTTGTCTTGGAGAGATTTGATAGTTTGCAGAGAGGCTGAGTGTCTGTCTGGGTGAAAGTAAAGCTGCTTTGACTGCTTTTTCCTGTTCCTGCCTGATGCTCATAGAGAAAGTATATATGACCCAGACATCTGACACAGTTTCCAAAGTGGAAGATCACGTGAGATCTAATAAGCAAAGCTAATAAGCCACCAGCTGAATGGAAATAACTCTTTTTCCAAAAATGCATTCTAATCATTTAAAAAAAAAAATCACGCCTGATTTGACTGTTATCAGGCCTACTACATTGTGAAAGTGAAAGTGAAAGATTAGATTATACCATGTTGTCAAACCGAACTAAAACTGATGTTGCGTTTTGAGGCAAAACAAAAAATACTTCTTTAGGATTAGGCAACAAAACACAAGTTTTGGGAAAATGTTTTTGCTTAGATATTTGTGTATCTAATAGTGACCAGCTGTTTAACTCATTGAGTGCCAGCCGTTTAATGAAACAGAAAGTGCCTTGTACCATTTTTTTGTCCATTTTGAGTCATATTTCAAGACCCACAGAATATTTTGTGCTATGACACTGAAAACACTGAATAGCTCAAATGAAAGAAAAAAGTTTGTTTTTACCTTGTTCCATTCTTGTTTTATCAGAGGTAGAATAGAGGACACTTTCACCAAAATCACCACATTTTGTCCAGAATCTGTTTGTTTTGCTCTCTAATCTTGATCGTCTCCACTTCCTGCATGGTGTATACCATCTCTTTATGCTCTGACTACATCTCCCAAAAGCTCCAGAATTACTCACAGGCTGCAGGAGACCGCGATCAGCGACATATTATTTTGTCGATGGCACTCAAGCGTCGGATTTTAAATGATGTTTGTTGAACGTTGCATTATGTGAAATATCGGATTCAGTGGATTTACACACTAAATATCAGGATATCTTGGCCTACAGTGCTTTTGATTTTGATTGTGACACCGAATCACTGAAGTCCCCCCACCCCTTAAAGTGAACTTTGATTAAACATGCGGTAAATAAAAACAAAGAAATAACAGTAATTTAATCCATTAGTGGAATGTGTATTAGTTAATACATATACAGGAAAATTAAGTTTGCTCTTTCTACATTCCACGTTTAAACTTTTTGAGCTCTGCTTGGTGCACTTCATTTTGAACCACTTCATACAGTTAAATATAAGTGTGTTCTTAACTCCAAAGATGAGGTGTTACTGTGTGTGACAGCTTTCTGTACTTGCGGCACAGAAAGTGTAAATGTCTCGCTCAAAGTGGAGTATTAATTGCAAATGTGTTGCCGAGTGTTTTTTCCCCTTTGAATGAGACTGCAAATGGTTTGTGTGTAATCATCAGACTGTTTCTGGAACTGTAAATATGGAAGACGTATCCGTGCAGATGAATGTGCAGAAGCTCCCTGGCTTTCTTCACACCCATTCAGGTGGTTAGTTTGACTGTTCGCTTCCTTCGCTGACCTTGAACGCTCCGCTGCTGGACCGGCATCAGCAGATCAGCAAATGTTGTGACTGTGATTTCTAAAAGTGTATTTTTTTCTGCCTTTGATATATAATAATGTATCCTGCTGACCTTTCTAACCTGCTCTGGCTTTACCCGTCTGCTCTGTGTGTTGTACAATAAAAGCAGTTTATCTCATGTTTGGCATCTTGTTGTTTCACATCTTCATCAATGATAACGGTAATAATCTATTGAATTCCTCCCACGGTTACTATTGTTCATCTGATAATTGTTAACCTCAAAAGGAGATCAAGGTGTGAGAATGACTTTAACTCTGAGTGCCGGCCGTTTTATAAAACAGAAAGTGCCTTGTTCCTGCGTTTTTGACCATTTTGAGTCATTTTTTAAGACCCACAGAATATGTTGTACTGTGACTCTGAAAACACTGAATAGCTCAAATGAAAAAATGTTTGTTTTTACCTTGTTCCATTCTTATTTTATCAGAGGTAGAGTAGAGGACACTTTCACCAAAATCACCACTTTTTGTCCAGAATCCATTTCTTTTGCTCTCTAATCTCGATCATCTCCACTTCCTGCTTTGATCTCTGTGGTGTATACCATCTCTTTATGTCCTGACTACAAATCCCAGAAGCCCCAGTATTACTCACAGGCTGTGTGAGAGCGCCCTCTTTTCCCTGCTGCCGAAAAAAGGAACAATACAATGAAATCAGTGCTGCTTGCTTATGTCAAAAATTGGTACACTCCTCGTCCCAAGTTTCCAAAAGTTCACAGTTCACAAGATAGTGATGGCCAAAATGCCAAAGTTGAGGCTAACTGGTTACCACACAAACAAGACTTTTCTCTGAGTCATACTGAGTCAGGTGTCATGAAGTTGAGATGTTTCTGAGACACCTGAGGCCTCTGTCTGTCAAATATCCTGCCTCCATTTATCAATGGTTTCTTTTAACCATCGATGGACCTTTACCACAGAACAGCATGTGAATCATCTTTGTAACTGTCAGGAGGACAGCCTTATTTGTCACGTGTTGGTGTCCCCTCAGTTGCCTGGTCCAACCTGCTATTATTCTGTATTTTCTTGCTTTGCAGAGCCACCACACATGCGCTCCATCCTTGTCTCTTTTACTCACTCACAGAGATGTGTTGTGCTGTTGCTGACCAGCTTCCAGCTGCTGAAAATCCTCCCATCAGGACCATGACGTGGCTCCTCTCAGCTGTCTGCTGCCCTCGTTTCTTCCCTCCTCCCTCTCACTGTTAATATTTCACACTGATCACTTCAGCTGTGCAGCCAGTGACCCTCTGAGCTCACACTGGACTCGTCGTCCTCCAGCCATCCTCCACCTCCTCTGAACTCTCTCTGCCTGTAGCCCCTGGCTCCGGCTGGGCTTCAGAACCTCCACCCATCCACCATGCGCTTTCTGCTGGAGAGCAGCTGGACCAGGTTTGGACCGGCCGGTCGAGACTCTCTGGACTGGTCTCCTGGACCCTCAGCTCTTCCCTCCACAGATGGACAGGCACCGGTGAGTTTATCCAACGGATGCACTCCTAATTCTACATCATGACTTAAATTATTGCTATTTTTGTTGCATTTTACTAGATAAAGTTTGTACAATAGCAACATGTGCACCTGCTAAAGATTAGTAAGGACAGACAGTTCAAAGTATAGGCTTATATATCAGCAAAATGATGACATTTGATCAATTAGATTAGAGGTATATCGATTAATTAAGAAGTCATTATCTGGTTATTGAATGTTAAAGGCAATCAGGGAAACGTAGAGTAAAAATTGTCCCATTTTATGATTTTTTTTTTTTGACTTGTCTTTTCATGATTTTTCTCCATTATATTTTAACTGATAATTACATGGTTAATATGAATTTACTTTAAGACGTCCGGCGGGTTTCCACTCTGTGACTTCACTTGTGATGACCAATTTTGCAAAAATGCATTTTTAAATAGAAACAATTGATACAATAAAATGAAAAATCTCAAATCTACTCAGTAAGAACAAAAGAGAATTAAATTACACTCCATGAAATCCCACTGCTGCTCATCTAAAACTCAAGAACCAAAGCACAATCCTTAATAAGATAAGATAAGAAAATTCTTTATTAGTCAAACAACCGGGGAAATTTGCATCGTTACAGCAGCAAAGTGAACAGTGCAACATTAATAGAAGGGCCTATATAAAAAATAACATCAGTAGAAAAACAAGTGGAAAAGGCTGAGACATTATATATACAACGTAAGTGAACACAGACTGGAGTAAATTGTGTAAATGAATAAATAGCACAATAAAACATAAAAGATGTATATAAAAGTATTGCACATGTACATTGTCTGTATTATGAGAGTTGCTGCACTCTCAACACATTTATGACGTATTAAATTTCAACACAAACATGCAGCAGTTTTGATGGTGCAGATTTATTCATATACAGATGCTCACCAGATGTTTATGGGTGGCAGCGCCCTCTGTTGGCCAGATGATGTTTCTTCTGTTATTGTGAGTTTATTATTATTACCACAGGGAGGACACTGAGGAGCTCACACTGCCTGACAAACTGCATGGTTGCATGCACTGTTATCCAATGACAATTTGATTTGATATCAAGTTCTGTGTGGAGATCACTGGCTTTTCTGAAGGAGAAGAAGGGAGGAGCTGAGGACTGTGCAGAAACAACTGAGGAGGAAGAAACTGAGCTACAGGAAGAAGATGGAGGATCAGCAGCAGCAGAAGTCTGGAGAGGACTTCTCTGACCATAGGGATCCTTTAACTGCCAGCCATCACCTCCACACCACACCACACCACATCCTTCCCTGCCCCCTCTCCTCTCAATCTTCAGCCTCAATCATTGGTCTCATCAAAGATGATGATGATCAGTGCAGAGAACTGACACTGTCACTGGTTCTTATTTTTCATTGCCCCTGATTGTAATGTTGCACCATCCACCTCACTGCTGTAATGATGCAAACGATTATCTGGATATTCAACACTAATTCTGCCAGATTTCACGTCATACAATATGTGACACTTTGTATGTAAATTGTAATGTGATGGTCATGTATTTAATCTGATCTTTTTGCGCTTTACTCGCAGGGCCAGAGCTCAGGTGAGGGCATCTTCAGCGCTAGATCCATCACCTACATCACCATAGCAACCGTCTCCTTCCTCCTCCTCTTCAGTGTCCTCGGCTTCCTGATCTGGCGGCGCAGGCACATCTTCAGCCTCCCTGGCAAACTGGGATTAGCCAATGTCATCGCCCTCGAGGACCTGCAGGACCCAGAGAGGAACTGCGAGCTGCTGTCCTCCATCAGACGCAGCAGGAGGCAGCACCAGATCCCCAGCTCCAGCTCCGAGCAGGACGTGACGGACGGAGTGTTCCTCATGGTCTACCTGCCCTCGCCCTACGAGCAGACGCTCACCAGGATCGCCAGAGCTGCCAGCACGAGTAGCTCCAAGGACCTGGAGCTACTCCCTCCAAGTCCTGGACCAGAGACAAGCAGCAGAGATGAAGAAGAAGGGCTGAACAGAAAGGCAAACATAGAAGAAGAAATCAAGGACTGAATCAAGACAGGATGATCAAACCTCCCTACCTTCCAAGACTGGACACCAAGCTAGGTCTCCAGGTGAAAAACAACGAGTTAGAAGAAAAGACTTACATTACCTGGCCCTGTCCTGCTGCTTCAACACCTCTTTTGTAGATTTGTACAGATTTTGGGATGCGGTTTGATTGGCTGGGATCCAGAACACATTGTCTGTCTTCAAACCTGGATGATATACTCAGTGATTCAAGAGACAAGTTCAGTGGTGCTGAACACCCTGATACAGAACGACCTGTTTCATTTGGTGTCCCTCTCTTGACAGCGATTATCTTTTACAGAAATCAAACCTCTGCTATTCCAGTCCCAGTACCACCCTTGATGGTCTTTGCTTGGCTGAATAATAGAACAAAGAGCCTCATAACTGTCAGGATTTCTGTCCATCTGTGATGTCACAAATCAACAATATTTAGACCAATGTTCTAAATAATGATCAGCTGACAGGAAGTAAACATGGACCCAAACTGTTATCTAGCAATGCAATTCTGTTGAAATGCATTAAAACAGAGTGTTTCAGAAAGAAGGGAAATACAGGAATATTCAATAAGTAATAAAATACAAGCATGGACCTCAAAATGAGCGTAATATAGAAGTTTCACCCAGCCTTATACGGCACATCACCTTCAGACACACTGAACAAAACACCAACCAAACGAGTCGAACAACTTTACTACCATCCTGCAGTTTGTGCTGTGTAAACGTGATACATTACATAATGATTGACATTGTTCTTTCTACTCTCACAATGTATACAGTATGTTATCGGACACATCCGTAGCATCCTTTTAGAGATGTATTTCTTTTTGCTGTGTGTTATTCAGTTAATTGCCGTCTCATTGTGTGACGTCTGGGTACAATGGCTGACAATAAAGTGGAGGATTATGACAGTTCTCTCTCTCATGCTCTTACATGTAGTTTGCTACAGTGCTTGGTATATCTTATTTCTCACATGCCACACTAAACCTGTAACACCACTCTGAGCTGCTGGATTTCAGTTTATAGTTCAAGCTAGGTCAGGTCAAATGTTATGAATGGTGATTGCACAGAACATAATCCAAATAATAGGTTTTAAAGTTACAGGAGAAAATGTGTGAAGTTGTATCAGTTGTATTATAAGCACACAATGAATCAGATTAATTTTGATGTGTTATACATCCAGGTTAGATACGGCGCAATAAAGCAGCAGGGAACTGTTCTTCATAGTCTTTATCTCCTTGTTTGCACTGAGCAAAAAATATCTATCTGTCTTCCTGGTTTAATGTAGGGACAGTAAATGTGAATGTACAACAAACTAGTTATTTTCTTGAAAGTTTGAGAATGCACATTATGGTGTACTTTTGATGTACTTTATTCTACCAATATTTTTCTGTTTTTTGGCTAAATGATGCATTTTCTGCAGTTTTATTTTTAAAAACATGAAGGGAATCCCCATAAATGGCTGCTCTTTGTCTAGTAAGACACGTAGGGCTGTAACTCACAGCTTGTCACTCCTCCAGCCTCAGGCTTCTCTGGCAGACACACCCAGCTCACATACAGTTGCACACAACGCTTTACATTTGGTAACTCACATTTAACCAGTTGAGAGCCAGAGGAAAAGCTGCGCACTGTACTGAGGTCTGTGCGCTCCTCCTGTGCGTAAACATGGCTCTCAACGTCCCGGGACTCATAGCCACCATCGTTTTCTACGTGCTGGTTCTTGGGATCGGTATCTGGGCATCCATCAGGTCCAAAAGGGATGAGAACCGGACTCGGGCAGCCCATGCGGACATGGCCCTGCTGGGCAACAGGGACATCAGTCTGGTAATGGGGATCTTCACCACGACCGGTGAGTGTGCTGATGTAGCCTGCAGGGTCATAGCCTGTTATTAAAACTGCTTTTATTTAGAATCAAAAATGTACATTATTCAGACAGAATATGTTTTACAACTTCACAGCTAGCAGTGGTGGTAGGTATTAGTTATGAACTACAGTTAAAGATGTGGAGTGAAACCCATGATCAGAATGATCTCTCTTATGACTTTTGCTCACATGTACGACGGAGAATTAGGGCCACAATGAGATTTTTTTTACAGACTTCGAGAATAAAGACATTATTTACGAGATTAAAGTAGTAATTTTATGAGAATGTGTTTTTTTTTTCTCAATGTGGCACTATTACCCCACCATACACATGAGTCTCACTACTGTCATGAATTTAATAGTGAAAATAAACTATTCCTCATGTTTCTGGGACCCCTGCAACCCCCTCAAGGACCCCTGGGGGTCTCCAGAGGCCAGTAGGTCACCAACTATGTTTTATTGTGTTGTTGCATCCTGGGGAATGAATGACACAGCAATGAGGTTGCATGAGTAAGTGTTAGTTATATTGATATTTTACAGTAACACAGTAGAGTACAAATGACTAATGTTAAAAACATGAAATTAATTTAATATTTATACATCAAGTGTTTGTTCTGCAGTCTAAACACACAAACAGCTTTATTTTTTCTTCTTTACTTCAAGCACATTTGGAAGGACTGCTGTGTTAACAAGTTGTAAATGAAGTGAATGTGTGCATCATGCAGCCACCTGGGTTGGTGGGACCTTCATTATCGGCACAGCTGAGACGGTGTACGATCCCAGGTTTGGGCTGATTTGGGCTGTGATGCCGTTAGCGGCAACGTTGGCCTTCATTGTTGGTAAGATTCTCCTTTCAAACTCTTTCTGTGGTTCAACTCAATTTCAGCTTAAGCTGAATTCCATAGAGAGTTTTGTTAATTTTAAAGGTTTCAAATAAGCTTCTTTTTTAAACAGTTAAAATGTAGGTTTGGGGGTTTTGTAGTGGGGTTGTATGAGGTTATACATGTATTTGTTAGCTCAGACTTGTCATCCACACAAAATATTTTGTCCTAGTATCTGCAACAGTGTCCTTATTTGAACGTTTATCCCTTAATTAACAACATTCACTGTTCAAGCTTTAACGTGAACTTGGCAGCTTTCCTTGCAAGCTGCATGTCCTTCTCACACAAACCAAACACTAACAGATGTTTTTTATTGGTGCATAAATCTGTTTCTCATTTTAATATATATATATATATATACGTATATACGTATATATATATACGTATATATATATACGTATATACGTATATATATATACGTATATAGGTATATATATATACGTATATACGTATATATATGTATATACAGTGGTTTGAAAGAATAAACAGAATAGAAGAGACAGATTTGAGCTTTAACGGCACAGTGAAAACTAACTTTTGTCTTGAAGGCGGGCTTTTCTTTGCTGTGCCGATGAGAGACAAGAAGTACGTTACCATGATGGACCCTTTCCAAATAAAGTATGGGAACAGACTGAGTGGTCTTCTGTCTGTGGCGCCGCTGCTGTCAGAAATCATTTGGGTGGCATCAACGCTGATAAGCTTGGGTAACAATTAATGAAAGTACATCTTAAACTGAATGAATATGTGTCTCTTACTGTGTCTGTTATGGTTGTGTTCTTCCTCAGCCTGCAGTGCTTTATGTTGCTCATGTTTGTTTGGGTAATCTTTGAAATGTTGGCAATTTGTGTACTATAAATGTGCATGGCAACTGCATGTGTGTTTCGTAGGTGTAACCATGAGTGTGATCCTGGATCTGTCCTACGCTGTGTGCATCTGGATCTCTGCTGCTGTGGCCGTCACCTACACCCTGCTGGGAGGTCTCTACTCTGTGGCCTACACAGACATCATACAGCTCGCTCTCATTTTTGTCACCTCGGTAATTTGGTTTTTACAGCAGTTACAAATCTAGTGGTGAATCATGATCATCAAAACCTGCAAAATTAAAGACATCCCAGTGGGTCTCAGCTGTTGTTTGTATTACATAGAGCTAATGCTAACATGCTAAGCTAAAGCTGAGTTCCAAATTGCATACTTTTTCCTTTTACTTTTAGCACATACTGCAGCTGTCATTATAAAACAGAGTAGGTACCACAGCAAGCATATCATTTAACATTGATCTGTCACTCTTTTGCTCATATACCATGCAGAGGATTGTGCTTCCAAACAACTGGACTAGCGTGCATGCTTGCATAATGCAAAGCATGAGTGACTACACATCCTGGTATTTTCAAGTCTTTGAGTGCCATCAACGTATTTCAACATCAAAGTGTTTTTTTTGGCAACTCCCGCAGCTTGTGAGTAATGTTGGAGCTTCTGGGATTTGTAGTCGGAGCATAAAGAGACAATATACGCCACAGAGATCAATGCAAGAAGTGGAGACGATCGAGATTAGAGAGCAAAACGGATGGATTCCGGACAAAAGTGGCTTTTAGAGTGGGAGTGTCCTCTACTCTACCTCTCATAAAACAAGAACGGAACAAGATAAAAACATTTTTTTCATGATGAAATAGAGAGTCTCTTCTTTCATTTGAGCTATTCTGTGTTTTCAGAGTGAAATATGACTCAAAATGGGCAAAAACGCTGGATCAAGGCACTTTCTCTTTTATAAAACGGCTGGCACTCAAAGAGTTAACGTACTGCATTTGTCAAACTATGTCTAAATCTGTCACCATAACAAGTAAAGTAGTACAGGTATTGGAACGCTCAGTAAGAGAAAGACATGGTGGACTACTATGGACTATTTTAAGGACAGAAATGCAGTTGGTTAGAAAAAGCTTGTTTTCTTTCTTCCCTTGGTGCCTTCAATTTTACTACTGCTCATCGATAAAGTGTGCGATTCAACAGGGTCTTTTCTTATACCCTCCCTGCCTTTTCAATGGACATTTCTTTAAAACCTCTTACCTCCACTCTGTAAATCAGGCTTCTTATTAAAAAATCACATGCTGAGGCAACTCTGGTGACATCACTATGACATCACCAGGGGTTATTTGCTCAGACTTCAGAAATCTGCCCCCAGGCAACACTTACACACCTATACATATCCAGTACATATAATTTCTACTCCCTAGTTTTATGGACATGCATTTGCTGTGTAAGCAAACTCTAATTACACATGTGTGTCTATGGCGTCCCTCTGTCTCCTCAGTGGCTGTGTGTCCCTTTCCTCCTCATGAGTCCCACCTCCGTTGACATCACCACCACGTCTTTCAACCACACCTACCAGTCTCCATGGGTGGGCACTCTAACTGCAGACAGAGCCTGGTTGTGGATCGATGTCTTTCTGCTGCTGGTAAGGTATAATGAAAAGCATTTGATGCTTTCTGACTAATCAGGACAGATTCAAGTTCGATTTCAAGAGGAGCAGAAGTAGAAAAGGTAAATCACAAAGTGTCGAGCAGGTGTGACCCAAATACAGATGTGAATAATTCAGTGTTTTACTGGGGAAAGAATGATACAAACAGAAGCTTACAGGACATGGTAGCAGTCAGTCACGCAGGTGCAGGTCAGGGTTCAGGTTCAACCTACAGATTCCAGACTGGAAAGCAAAGATATGAAGCAATGATGATAATCTGTCAGAGTCACGTGACTGGTGTCAGGTGACGTGGGCCAAAAAAAAAAAAAATGGACAGATGGTTGCACAGCTCCTAAGAAATGAATAGATCCTGTCATGTCTCGTCATTTTGGTTAAGTCTTAGTTTTATTTACATTCTGTCATGTTGTCTTGTCATTTCCCTCTTGTTACAGCCACGTCACTTCCTGCCCTCCTGTTTTCCCGTGTCTGGTGATTGTCTGCCACTCCCCTGATTGTTTCCAGCTCTTTCCCACTTCCTCATGTATTAATAGTTTGCATCTCCCACTGTTCTGTTCCAGTTTGTCTTGTTCCACATGTCAAACCAACCACTCTGTCCATATCAGCATTAGTAAAGATACAAATCAAGTGTACGTCTGTTGCTGTTATCTGTGTCTGTTGCTGTTTCAGTGCAGATAGATTTGTTTGCTACTTTGGTTATTTAACACCTCACCTTTTGTGAGCGCCTTTTGTTTGTTACCTTTGTTTAGTTATTTCCTCATTAGAGTGATTTTCTGTTTCATAGTCAGGTCTGCCTCAGAGAGAGAGAGTTTTGTCCTTGCCAAGCCAAGTGATCTTTTGTTTGTATTTGTTAAAATTGTATCTTTTATTTTGAAACTTTTTCTGAGTTCTTTTGGATTCTGTTTGAGTCTGAGTTTTTACAGATCTGAGGAAGTTAGAGGCAGATGAGTATCATGAGTAAAATAAAACAACTGATGGAGACGTTAACATGGTTTAGGTGGTTTGATAAATCTTGACTAGCTGTCCCTCTGTTATTGTCCTGTTTCCTCCAAGAGTATAGGAGATCTCGGTTTCCAAGACTTCCACCAGAGGACGTTATCGGCCTCTTCCTCAGCCACAGCTAAGCTGCGATGTTACGCAGCAGCATTTCTCATACCGACATTTGGAATTCCTCCTGTGCTCATTGGGGCAGTGGCTGCATCAACAGGTAAATATAGACCTTTTATAGAACTAGTGTATTGAGCATGTTATAGCATCATCATATCCTCATCAGATTTTCACTCTTCCATCATGACAAAGCTAACTGGATCTGGATCTTGAACCTCTTCTGTTTCCCAGACTGGAATCTGACCTCCTATGGTTCTCCACCTCCATTTGAACGAGGTCAGACAGGTTTGATTTTACCCATCTCCCTGCAGTACCTGACGCCGCCCTTCATCTCCGTCGTCGGCATTGGAGCGGTGGGTGCTGCCGTGATGTCATCAACTGACTCGGCACTGTTATCGGCAGCCTCCATCTTCTCCTCAAATATCTACAAGAAGATCCTGAGGCCCCAGGTAAAGGTGGAGAGGAGGAGGTGGAGGAGGTCACATGGATGCTGTCAAAGATAGATGGGGATGTCAAATAAACATTGAAAAACAATTGGAAAGTCACACCAAATCATATTCATGGGTGGCCACTGTGGGAACACAACTTAACTTACTGAGTGCCGGCCGTTTTATAAAACAGAAAGTGCCTTATGCCAGCGTTTTGAGTCATATTTCAAGACCTGAATCTGAAAATACTGAATAGCTCAAATGAAAGAAGAAACTCCCTATTTTATCATGAAAAAAATGTTTGTTTTTACCTTGTTCCATTCTTGTTTTATCAGCGGTAGAGTAGAGGACACTTTCACCAAAAACGCCACTTTTTGTCCAGAATCCGTCCGTTTTACTCTCTAATCTCGATCGTCTCCACTTCCTGTTTTGATTTCTGTGGTGTATACCATCTCTTTATGCTCTGACTACATCTCCCAGAAGCCCCAAAATTACTCACAGGCTGTGGGAGACTGTGATCGGTGACCCTCTGCCGAAAAACCACCTTGAAGTATTATCGATGGTACTCCAGCGTCGGATTTTAAATGACATCGAAATACGCCAATGGCACTCAAAGAGTTGTGAAGCAGGAATCAGAATATTAACTGTTCTTTAAAAATACTCAAACTGATTATCAAAATGGTTAGCAACTACTCGCAAAATGTTGACAACTAATTGATTAATTGTTGCAGCACTACTCATTTCTGACTTTTTCCCCCTCTTACTGTTTCTTTCCCTTGTAGGCATCAGAGAATGAGATCGGGTGGGTGATTCGTATTTCCGTGGTTTTCTTCGGCCTGGCCGGTACGTCGCTCACCTTCCTGCACACAGGTGTCATGGCTTTCTGGGTCCTGGGTGGTGAAATCGCCTACATTATGATGTTCCCGCAGCTTGTCTGCGTGCTTTTCTTCAACGTATCCAATGGTTACGGCGCTGCTATGGGCTTCCTGCTCGGGTTTCTTTTAAGACTTTTGTGTGGAGAGCCTCTGCTAGGGCTGCCGCCGGCCATCCATTTCCCGGGATGCACCCTTGAAGACGGTGTTTACGTTCAGTATTCCCCCATCAGGACCATATGCATGCTGGTGGCTTTTGGAACCATATTGCTGTTCTCCTACCTGGCTTCTCTGCTCTTCAACAAAGGACTCATACCTGAGAAGTGGGACGTGTTTCAAGTTAAAGTCCTGAAGACACAAACAGCGAGAGATGGAGCCAGCAGCAATGAAAATCACAACTCAGGACCTCTCTGTGAGGATGGTGGAGTATCAGATCCAATGTTGGAATCAACATGTTGATCAAGAACAACAAAATAACATGACATTACCTCAACTAACAAGATACATCTTTAAGAATTATGGTGCTTTGAATCAGTTGGTGGAACTAGAAGATGAACTATTGTGTCTTGCATTGTGCAAATAAACATTGAAATCCAATACCTCCTCAGCATCTCAAACAGTCAGTCCTAATGAGTAATGAGTATCTGTCACACAAAACTACAAGTACAACTGTGGGTGCTTCCAGAAAATTCAAGTAATCAACAAAGTTATTAGGAAAGATACCAAAATTAGTGGCAAATCAAGATACAACAAAATATCTGCTTGACAAATCTCTATTGCCTCATGGTGCATGTCAACATATAACCTCACTGTTACCAGCCAGTCATTTTGCAATTTCTGTCACATTATCAAATGATGCTCCCTTTCTAGTTTTCATACATACTGTACAGTATCTACATTTATTAATTTGGTGGTAGATGCTTCAGTTCAAAGTGTAATATGGAGGCATTGAGGAGTTTGACCCTTGTTTTTTTGTCCAAATTGTATGAAGAAGCAAAAAAAGGAAGGTGCTGCAAAGGATCACTGATACCATCTGACATCATTACCAGTGACACATCTCTGTGGCACTTTGTTTTTTGTGTTGTTTGTAGCATACATTAAGTGTATGCATTTACAAATGCCTTAATTCAAATTGACTGCGTTCTCTTTCAGAATTTGATATTTAAAACTTATATTTTTGTAAATGAAGATTGAGACTGTTATCCTGACAATATAAGTGCAGTCAGGGCCGCTTAATGTCTATCTATACTTGTAGTAAAGAGACACTTATAGGACATATTGTTCTCATGTTTCAGATTCATAGTGTTTATACTGTCCCACATGTCATCCCTGTGGAAGTGTAGGGTAAATTAGCTGGGATGCATACTCAATTTGAGTAATTAATCTACTTAGATATAAAGGCTAATATGAATTAACAGTACAAATATTTAATGTGCATAACAAACAACAAAATATCCATATACAGGATTAATATGTAAGCTTGATTGATTTGAAGTTAACAGGCTGTTGTGTCAAAGCAGCTATCAGATAAGGATGGGAGGAAACCACTGTAAAGTCACATCATCACAGGCCTGCAACGTGAACCAATAGTAATACTGAAAACCCAGAATTTTCTTGTATTTTTCAAATAATTTTTCAGTTGCTTTTACTCAACACTGTAGCCATTTTTATCCAAAGTTTGTGTAGAATATATAACCAAAGTTGTAGCAACAGCACTGGAGCAACAGTCATGAGAGCGTGAGAAAAGAAGCTTTGCGTTTTCAGGACAATTATCAAAGGAAGATTAACACACGACAAAATCAAATATCAACTACATCTTCACAGGAGGAAATGCACATGATACCCAAACAGTGATTAACAGGCTGTGTTGTGTCACACTACTGTGTGCGTACATACGCCAGACAGGACAGCAGATTTTGGCAATGAGTCATTTTGTTTTGCTGAAGAATCTCTAACTTCAATGTGTCTCTTCAGAAACCAAACCAAGAATCTTGTGTAAGGCATGCAGACGGTACAACAGACACAAGTTGGTGCTTATCAATCGCTTTTGTAGTAATGCATCATGTGCTGAGGGATGAGAGCACTAATATTGAACATGTTAGTGTTGTTGGACACTAAAATCAGGTTATGCAGGCCCCATTTAACCAAAAGAACTCGAAAGATCTCAGGTATTACAAACTGTCCTCAACGGTAGTACATTTATAGTTATAGGTATAGTTAGATTTATAGTTACATTTATCTAAATTAGCATGGATAAGATAAGATAAGATAAGATAGCCCTTTATTCGTCCCACAGATGAGGAAATTTGCATCTTTACAGCAGCAAAGTGCAACATTACAAGGAGGACCTATAAAAAAAATAAGAATCATAATATCAGTAGAAAAACAACCAAGTGGAAAAAAATAGGCATCATAAGTGACAAAATTATTGACCACATCAGACAGAGTGGAAATAATATTACAGCAGGATCAACATTATGATTGTGTGTATTGTGTGATGAGCGTATTCAAACCTTGAAAACCTTGATCATATACAGACTGAACATGCATGGGCTGATAGCTACTTGCTTTACAGCATTTTATCTCCCACACTGATGCTATGTACGTGCCTGACTCATTTTTTTTCTCTCTTCCTCAGATGAGGAGATTATCATCGACTCACCGCATGTTATGACTTGCCATATTTATCATACATTCATTCAGGGACTCATCCTGGTGGAGTCTCACAGCTTTCAAATAAGGTAAATTTTGTGACGTTATATTAAAACGTAAAAAATGAATATGCAACTTTTAAAAAGCAGACTTTTTTCCTTTGTTTTTTTTTTTACACTCTACTTGTATTACCTGTATCTGAAACTGTATGATCTGATTACATATTACTAGCTGATTATGTGACATATTTCAAATACTCTATTTGATTTGATTCTGTTTTAGGTATACTGTATTTGTACATTCATATTATGTATTACATTATTGTTTTTATAAGAGTTTGGTCCCTTTTTATAACCTAATCTCTTAAACGACAGGGTTTCACTGTGAAGAATGGACAATTTCTGCAACTCCTCACAGTACAAAGGCTATAATTACAGCAAAATCACCTTTGACTACTATGGTTATAATGAAGACCATAAATTTATATATATGGTGACATGCATGATCACTTGCATCGGCCTTCCTTTGACCCTCATAGCCATCTTTGCTGTTTATTCTCTGGTATGTACATTCTGACTGAGATCTTCTTTCATTGTATGTATCCTGTCTGTCCTCATAAGATCTTTCCTGTTTACTTTTGTCAATGTGGTTTTTTTTTGCAGGTACGAAATGATCAAGTTGCTCCAATCTACGTCATCAACCTTCTCATTTCCGACCTCATTCAGCTCTGCTGCCTGACCGTTTGGGTGGCCCATGCTGAGGAAAGGAAGATGTGTCTCGTCTTTATTATTTACTACGCTGGTCTGGTGGCCAGTGTTTGCTTCATGGTGTGTGTCGCTCTGGAAAGGTATAGCTATCTGAAGCTTCATATTCATAGTGTAATGTACTTTACTTGTGTATTTCCATTTTCTGCGACTTGTAATCCATTACATCTCAGAGGGAAATGAATTCATTTCCAGATAATAGTCTGAATCTACTAGAACATTATGATATATTATTTTAGATTAAGCTGCCCAGCAAGTATTTAAAATTTGTCACGCCATAACCCTCTGCAGCGTTGAGGCAAACTGTGATGCATTAATATATAATATACATTATTATGACAGGGTCCATTCTGCATAATAATAAGCACTTCTACTTGATACTTTATTCAAGTTTGATTTGGAAAGTGTGACTTTTACTCAGCAGGACTTTGAGTATTTTTGAAGGAAAGGTTCTGAGTACTTTCACAACTGGTGTCCATCTTGTATCGCAGGTACTTGGTGATTGTCTACCCGGTTTGGTATCGCTTCAGACGAACCATCAAGGTCTCTGTGGTGGTCTGTGTCATGGTCTGGGCCCTCCCTCTCCTCTTTCTCTTCACTTTCTTGTTCAGGTATATGACAAGGCTTGTAGAAATCCTCTCCATTGTCTTTTTCCTCCTTCCCTTCCCACTGCTCACATTCTTCCTGGGTGGGACCCTCAGAGCACTGTCTGCCTCCATCTCAGTGGCCTCTGATGAAAAACGACGGATAGTAGCAATGTTGGTCCTGGTGCTGCTCATTTACACGCTGTTATTTCTACCTAACACCATTTGGCTTGGAGCGAGATACAACGATACTTTCCGCCTGTCCTCTGTGTTTCTTAGGTTGAGTCCTCTGGCAGACTTAGTATTGTATGTGTTCATGAGGAAAGGGACCACAGACAAGCTTTTAGCTTCTGTGTGTTGTTGCAGAATGGACAACAATGAAATCAGCAGGTCATCAGTATGACTGATGACAACAGTTAGCTTCACTGAGATGGAGAAAGAGGGTGAGAAAGGAGTGAAAACAGGGGAAGACACATTCTGTTAAATACTGACAGTTTCCAGTGAAATAATGGATAAGACAAAGTGACTAACAAAATAAAGAGATATAGAGTCATAACAGTGGAACAAAGCCAGAAAAACTGTTTTATGATCGCTGTAAAAATCATAAAAAGTTCTGGTTGCTGGGAAATATTTTGGTAAACTTGCTTTGGTTCACTGTGATGCCTTTAAGGTGTTTTAATTACTTTGTAAACTGTAAATTAAAGCAAATCAAATATTAGTGTTTCATTGACTCATTGTTGCCACCACATTGTCTTATTCCTGTTTTTAATCTAAGCAAATTTTCAGGACTTTTTTTTTTTTACCTTCTTTGTTTCTCATACACGTTTGCAATGTCTGTTTTGCATTTTGGTTAGAAATAAAGACAAGATTTAGTTTGGTGTTTTGCTTGAATTTTATGATCTGAGTCAATCACAGTATCTGCAATTTTATGTGAAATTATAATTTTTCTGAAAATGAAATAAAAAATGTCTCTCTTATGCCTTCGGTTAAAACAAAAATGATACAATACAGGAAAATATGATATACTATTATGGGATCCAAAACTTAAGAAGCTCAGGAATAGTTAAAAATACGGAATGACGACCTGAAATATCGGAAGTGACAATCACATCTACTTTATGCGTTTTATTCTGAAAGGGCCAACCGGATATAGTGTTGTTATTACTTTAGCTTACTTCACGGTGTGTCACTGTGTGTCTCGTGAATGAATGACATCATGCGGGCTGCCTTCGGTCTCCATCGGCGACATGACACCATCAGACAATAACGGTTAGACGTTTATTTCAAATCTTCCGTTAAACCGGTAAGAGCGGCACATTAACGGCTCCCTGTCCGATGATGATTCAGCGACTGTCTTCTGTTAGCTAGCAAGCTAACGTTAGCCTCAGAGTGAGCAGCCAGGTAGGGCTAACGGCTAAGGATGCTAAAGCTGGTGTGAGGAATTTACCTGTTACGCGGTTATTAAGCGGACACTGAAGAGAAGCTGCAAACCTTAGCGGGTTTGTTTCGTTAGCTTGTAGAGGACACCTGCTCAGGTCACCTGCTCAGGTCACCTGCTGGCACCCAGGCTGTCCCCTTGGCTTTCACTCATGTCATGTTGGGGAATTAACTACACATTTCAGATCAATGTGCTGCTACCTGCTGTGCTACATTCGCTGTGACTACAGAAATTCCATGTGAACTAGTTTATACACAACCATTCAAAAATGTGCAATCTGCTTTTATATGGATGTTTCTCTTCGTTCCTCTAATACTGGATATTTAAACAAAGATAAAATAGTCTTATTAAGATAAAAAACAATACATTTTAAATTGATTTAGGCCCCAAAAGAAGACAATTAATTGATTTAAACTTTCTTTTAATTGATGTCCCCCAGTGTTGTGTGACAGGTGATACTACTGTTGGAATTTAAATTTTTAATTGGGTTTTCCAGTCCAGAAAAGCCCAAGTGAACCTCTGTTGTTATTATTATTATTATTATTATTATTATTATTATTAACCACAATTTAGCTCTAAGTATTACAGTTTTTATTTGGGATCTCTGCAGTCTGTTTGTGGTCCTTTTGAATATGTGTTCAGGTTTGAAGAAAAGCTTTGTTCAAACAACACAACTCTTAATCCCAGTTTGTTATAGGCTGCATTATTGAACACTGGTCCTGTTTAAATTTGTACATGTTTTAATGCTTCCAGTTTCTTTTACCAGCAACAGGTTATTTATTCTATTGTTTCTGAACTGCTGCTCAGTAGGATATTTGTATCTTTGTGCCATTTGAGTTGTTTGAACCATCCTATAGTTTTTTTTCCCATTTATAAAACAATTTATTTTAAATTGGCCGTAGGTGTGAATGTGAGTGTGCAACAGATTTGAAAACAAAGGCAGTGATGGTAATGAGTCATCCAGTCACCCTGGATGTTCATGTTCATGTCTTTCGTCTCTGTATTGCAGGTGTAGAGTAATGCAGCAGAAGATCTGTTCCAGAGGTTCTGGTTCTTTCCTCTTGGAGAGGAATGGCCAGGCCTGCGGCGCCGTCGCCGTCACCTCCTGTGACCTCCCCTTCCGCTGCCCCCGCTGTGGTGAACAGGAGCGCTTCCACAGCCTGGCCTCGCTTCGCGCCCACCTGGAGTACCGCCACTCGTACTGCTCACCAGACGTGACCACCGGCGGCTTCAGCATCACTGGCAAACTCCCCGACCCGCTGACGGCGGCGATTCCCTGGCATGACATGAGCCTCCCGATCCGCAGGGTGCAACAGGGTGCTGGCCGGCCGCCTCATGTCCGCTCCCTCAGTGACAGCAGAGACAGCGGCTACCTCCACTCCTACAGCTCCGTGAGGAGACGCACCCAGAGTGTCGGGGTGGGGACGCAGGCTGAGGAAGAGGAGGAGTACGAGGAAGATGAGGAGGATCTTGGGACAGAAGATGAAGATGCGGGAGAAGAGGAAGAGGAGGATGATGAAGATGAAGAGAGAGATGGAGGTAGAATTGGAGAGGAGGTCAAAAAGCCAGACGCCTGCCACCATCACCTCAATCACCATCGTCTCCCATTCCCTCCTCCAGCCCCTCTTGGACCCCCACCAGACGCAGACCTGGACTTTGACCTGGACCTGGTCGGTGCGTTCAGGTTTTCTTTCCTTTTTGGAACAGATTTATGTTTGTAGATTGTGTTTTTCACCTTGCATCAATTGTTGACAACATTTGAGGGTGAAAGTCAATGTGTTGTTTAAATCAGAAGGTTGTTCACAGTCATGGTTGTGGTCATACTAACTCATCTTCTTTACAGAGCAGAACTCGTACTCTGGTTTGGAGACGGCAGCAGCCTCGGCCGCGGTGCGTCGACGGCTGGCCAGCATCCTGCGGGCAGCTGACAGCACCATGCAGCGACGGCTGGCCAAGGTGAGCACGGAGCTCGCCCAGACTGACACGGAGCTCCTGTGTGAACGCGCTCACTCGCAGCACCTGGCCCAGGAGCGGCAGGAAGTTGCAGACAGGGAGAGGTCACTGAGTCGACAGGTGGACGTGGCTGTTATGGTGATCGCCGCACTGAGGGAGCAGCTCAATGCCTCAGAGAACGAGCTGGAGCGACGGGAGAGGTAAATGAATGGTGTCTGGTCGAATGGTAGTAAAAAGCCTTTAGCGTCTTTATGTGGTTAAGACTGAAAAATGTCCTGAAGTGATATTACTGGAGTCAAAGCCATTCAGAGCTGAAAGTTTGAAAAAAAAACAAAAACAAACTACTACTAGCAGGGGCGGACTCACCGTGCCTGGGGCCCTGAGGTTTCCAGGGCCCCCAAACATCTCATAAAAACTGATTGTTTTTGTTGATTTAAAGCAGTTATTGTTTTAGTCTTAATTCATGCGCTTAAAAATACATCAAATTGCTCTGACTACATCTCCCAGAAGCCCCAACATTACTCACATGCTGCGGGAGACTGCGATTGGCAACCCGCTGCCGAAAAAACACTTTGACATATTATTACGTTGATGGCACTGGATTTTAAATGACATTGAAATAAGTCAATGGCACTCAACAAGTTAATATTGTTATCAATTACAGTAAAGGTGTTGATAAGATTCACTTGTTAGATAATAACAAGATAATCCTCAAGAAGAATTTTAATGACTTCTAGCTCAGGAAATAGTAGAATTGTTACATAACATTAGCTGTCAGATAACTGCAACAGTAAAAGCAGGACAAAGTGGCCTAAATGATATACTCACTATTTGTCAAAATTGGAGGAAATGCATTTACATTCATTATGTCACCAGGTAGATTAACACTGTCTGATGCGTTGATTCTCCAGGGGAAAGCCAGTCTAGCTCTGAGGATGATGAAGAGTTGGATTGTGAGACTCCATCATTCAATTAGTAGAAATGCTGTATATTGGAATAAAACATTGTCAGTGGAGTACAAGGATATGGAGGGCCCCAATGACTGGTTTTGCCTCGGGCCCCCAAATGACTAAATACACCCCTGAGTACTCGATCTTTGTTGCTGCAGACTCGAGGCTTCGGGATTAGCCACTATCAGCATTACACACTGAAATCTCTGACCGAACTGCAGGCGGTTGGGTCACATTGAATTTGTTTTTTGAAGAATGATATCTGTGGTTCTGCTGCATCAACTTCAACACTTATTTAATGTTGTACTTTAACAAATACATGATATAATTTAAATATCCACAGCTGTTGATCAAGAAACCTTTCCCAATTAATGTGCAAATGTTGCCCACTGGAGTGCATCTAACAGCTACAGACATGTTGCTCAAAGCTATGTTCATAACCGCCTCACATTATTTCCAGTGCTGTACCTCAGTACAATATTTGATTTCCAGGGAGGTGATAACCATCCAGAAGTTTCTGGAAGCGGCGGCTCGTCAGGAAACGTGCGGTAAAGTTCGAATCCAGCGCTTCATTGAGAATCTGCTACGACGCATCGCTCTGGCAGAGAGACTGGTAGAGTATTACCAGGTCAACGGCAGCCCACAACAGTGCAACCACCACAAGGTACGACAACAACAGCAGAGGAAGAGTCACCAGGCATGTTAACTCAGCATGTTTGTTTGGCAGCTTTTGTTCCAAATCAAACCAACACCTTACCATAACAGGTACAACAAATCCAGCAGAAACAAGAGCGTGTTAATCCAGAGCAGTTTGTGTGCGCACACGCTACCTGAAATAAAAACAAATATGTGCGTGCAAGGGCTTTAAGTTCATAAGTTGTAGGAATTTGCTCTGCCTCAACCTGCACCATTAATATGCAAACTAATACTACCAGTAAAGAAAAATAGTACTAACACTGACAGGGTCCATTCTGCATGAGTACTTTTCTCATTTCTGCTCATATTTGGATCATGCTCTGAAAAATGTAACCTTTGACCTTTGTGCGTCCTCGCCAGTACCAGCAGCCAACTGATGATGGACCTCACAGAATCACTAAAAGCAGGTGAGTGCCTCGCATTGGTCCATGTGATGGCATGCAACGCTCAAACATGAGTCATTAATAATCAGGATTTAATAACACTTAGAGCTGGGTCAGCTAATTAAATTATATAGGAAGAAATGTTTTTCATTAGAATCTAACTTTCTACTAGTTTATATTGTTAAATAAAAGCAAATGGAATTCAATTTTATTTTATTCCATTATATTGCTTTTATTGTTCCTATTCTTTTTAATTCCTTTTATTTATTTATTATAGAGCACTTTGATTCATCGAACGGTTGTTGTAAAGGGCTGAATCAATAAAGAATATTTACATTCACATAAAATGACCTGCGAGAATCCTCCAAAAGCTATCACGTTAGCTCTGTCTGATTCATATAAGTAGATTAGAACATGTTTCCTGGTGATGACCTGCTGAACAGCAGCTGAGGTCAGTTTGAATTCTTGTCACTTACAAAAATAGTTCAGGATTTGTAATCTTTTCAAGTTCTCACACAAACCAGGACTTTTATTCTGCTGAAAGACAAAAAATCTTATTGGCTGTAAAGGTGTTATTGCTCAGCAGGAATCAACTGATGCTGCTGTTTTTGATTTAAAGCCAAAAGGTGTCAAGAGTGGCTGCCAAATCATCCATGACGGTGCATTTCTGCGTTGGCAGCATGTTGAACTGATTGTTCCTTGTCCTGTCTGTCTGTGAGCAGCTGAAAATATGAGGATGTGTGTTACCTGTGCATCACGAACACCTGCATTTCTTTTTTTTTCCCAAGTGTCACTTCCATCCCATCTTGAAACTTAAGACTTTATTTGAAAGCATAAAATCTGTATGGAGTTTGTTTAGGTTTGTTTTGTAGTTTGAACTTTCTATTAATGGGGTTCCTGTAGTCCCGAGAAAAAAGTCTTAAAATGTCTTAAATTAAAATCAGCATTGGCCTCAAAAACTCCATATTGGCCAATAAAGTACAATAAAGTGACTATTTTCAGCCAAAGAAATTGTTCACTTTTGACATTTTTTGGGTCTTAAATTTGTTGAGGTCTTGAAAAGGTCTTAAAGTGTTAAATTGACTTTTAAAATGGTGCAAGAACCCTGATTAATTCCAGCATCTTATTGTGTCGACCTGACCATTAGTGCCTGAATTAGCCCTGCCCAACTCTCAATATTCCCAAAAAAAGTAGCAGATAGAAACAAGCTCATTTTGTTTTCCAGATTTTCCTGAAATGAGATGCGTTGTAATTTTGAAAATAATAACAAGTAATAAAAAAGAAACAATTATATCACTTAGATGGAGGAAGTGAAGTTAGCTATGCGACATCTTTTTGTTAAAAAATACTTGTTTCCACTACAACCTCCTTTCCTCTTCCTGTTTTCATTTGTTCACGTGTAACATCTCCAGGTCAGCAGGAGGTCAGCTGTCCTCATCTGGTCTCCATGACAACGGGACCCACTCGTCCTCGCAGTTTGGCAGCCGTCATCTGTTCTCCAAAGCGGGTGGCGGGGAACGAGACCGGGAGCGAGAGCACAGGGAGCGTCTGGCCCAGTCGTCCAGACTTTTCTGTCGACCCGAACACAGAGACGACATCTGGAACCACCAGCGGCGCCGGTCAGCCGGGTACGAGGCGTAGAACTGTAGAGCCACGCCGGGGGGAGAGGGGCTGTCTGGGTAAAACTTTATTTAACAGAGACGTTATTCCAGTGTGTTAATCTGTGGAAAAGTACAGTAGGGCCACAGTCACCTCACCTCCCTATGGAGCAGTTCAGCTCAGCTCTACATTTTTAAAAAACTAACATTATCAACCAAATGTGACAAGGTTATAGTGTTAACTAACCAGCTAAACCTACCTGTTATTCCCAGCACCATGTTATTAAATATTATGTACTTTTCCATAGCTTAATACTCTGAAATAAAAGATCGTGAAGTGTTGTTCTGGGTGCTTTTTCAGCGGGATGTAAACAGTGGTTAACCTTTCAGTACTCAAAGTCTAAGTTCATGACAGCTTCTAGTCTAGTGCAGTATACTTACTTGCATACGTCTGAATCCTCCCGTCTGTACTTTAGAGAAACTTCAGGTAAAAATGTGCTTTTGTATTCATCGTCATGATTTTAAGTTGATGGGTTTTGAAGAAGATGGAACAAGGATGAATAGTTCCCGGTGATGTTGATGACACGTCCTCTCCTCTGGTTGAGCTTTTACATCCCGACCTGGTTCGCACCAAAAAAAAAAACAAAAAAAAACTGCCCATCAGTCCAGTTATCTGCTCTGTGTCTGTGCTTTTGGGGCCAAATGAATTTCTGGATTTCTCCAGATGTGCCGCTGGTTTGGATGATGCTAACATAACAGATGCTAACATAAATTGTGAACTCTTTGAGTGCCATTGACATATTTGGACGTCATTTCTCTTTGAGTCTGAGCCGTTTTATAAAAGAGAAAATGCCTTGTGCCATCGTTTTTGGCCATTTTGAGTCATCTTTCAAGACCCACAGAATATTTTGTACTACGACTCTGAAAACACTGAATAGCGCAAATGAAAGAAGAGACTCTGTATTTCATCATGAGAAAAATGTTTGTTTTTACCTAGTTCCATTCTTGTTTTATCAGAGGTAGAGTAGAAGCCACTTTCACCAAACACACCACTTTTTGTCCCGAGTCTGGCCGTTTTGCTCTCTAATCTGGATCATATCCACGTCCTGTTTTGCTCTCGATGGCGTATATTAACTCCTTATGTCCCGACTACAAATCACAGAAACCCCAAAATTACTCACAGGCTGCGGGAGACCACGATCAGTGACCCAATGCAGACAAAACACTTTGACAGCGAAAACCGTCAGTGGCACTCAAAGAGTTAAAATCCAGCAGTTGAGTGCCATAGACTTATATACAGTATGCCTGTTTTTTCGGCAGCTGGCACAAGAGGGTGTGCTCACACAGCCTGTGAGTAATTTTGGGGCTTCTGGGAGATGTAGTCGGGACATAAAGAGACGGCATACACCACAGAGATCAAAGCAGGAAGTGGACACGATCGAGATTAGAGAGCAAAACAAACAGATTCAGGACAAAAAGTGGTGATTTTGGTGAAAGTGTCCTCTACTCTACCTCTGATAAAACAAGAATGGAACGAGGTAAAAATAAACATTTTTTTTCATGATAAAACAGAGAGTCTCTTCTTTCATTTGAGCTATTCAGTGTTTTCAGCGACATAGTACAAAATATTCTGTGGGTCATGAAAGACGACTCAAAATGGGCAAAAACGCTGGAACAAGACACTTCCTGTTTTATAAAACAGCTGGCACTCAGTGAGTTAATAAGTCCGGCCAAGGCCAAGGAGCATTTCATACTGCAAAGTGTCAATAGTGTCAGTCCCAGAGCTGTGCTTGTTCATCTTTGGTGTATTTTAATGCACATCTCTAGTTGTTAGCTGTATAATAATAATATGATAATTATGATAAGTAATCATCCAATCTGTACTATATTTTGAGTTGTGCTGTTTTTACGCACAGCCCTGGCAGCTCTCATTTGCTTTATAAAGCACAGACAGGAGCTGGATGACACCACACCTGGGTCAAATAAGCTGCATTTCATTCTTGGCTTTTGTTTTGAAGAGAGGCTTCCAGCAGCAGGCGGGTGGTTCACTGCATCAGGACCAATCCAGATCCTGTCTGAGAAGTGTTTATTTTGATATTCATCTTCTCCTGTCAGTCATGGTCCTGTGTAGCCAATCAGTTTTTCTGTTATCTCAAATTTACTCACTTTTTGCTTAAAGGAAGACTTTTTGTGAAGGTTTCCCATCTTTGCCAGAGTCAGAAGAGTGTTATTAGCCGAGCTTAGCACAAAAACTGGAGAGCTCCATCAAAGGTGAAAACATACATCACCTTCAAGCAAAGTGGATTGAACCTAAGATTAACTAATTAACAGGACAGCTGTCATTTATACTTTTCTGTCATAACCAAATCCCATAGACCCATGGGCCTGCACCTGAGAGCCACAGGCCCAGTCCCAAACCTCCCCCTCCACACTACCCCTTCACCACCAGTGTCACTCCAGATGAAGTCTCACTCCAGCTGAGGAGGCAATTTAACTGAAAGGGAAAGGTACAAATAAGATGAGCAGGTATAGGACACCCTCCTCACTCCAGACGCACTCATTGCTATGGCAACAGCAAGATGCCTCCTATGTAGGCGCAGCTATATTATACCTCAAATCATTTTAAGTGACTCCACAAGTCTTTCAACCCCAGCACCACTTGACATTTCCAATGAAACAAATGAAGCCATTTCCTAAAGGGCCAGCTCCTAAATTTTGAGGAGCCAGGGCTACGCTATCAGATAACCTTTTTCTTTCTTTTTTTTTTTTTTTTAATCTTTCCAAACCATGAGTTTTGTTTTATTTTCTGTCAGTGTGACAAAGGTGTGAGGGACATACTGGAGACGAGGATCTTAGATTTGTATGTTTCCTCCTCCAAGTTTTGCCGTCGCACTTCCTGCTAAAGCCATTGTGTGCATAGATGCAGATTTGATATTTAAGGGCCACCTTACATGGTTTGGGGTGGTCCTATATGGAGGAGCCTCTGCAAGAACACGCAAACGGAAGTCAGAAAGTGTGTGGAAGCATGCATGTTATTGTTTTTTTTATGGGGTTTGTTGTCCATAGCAGAAACAGACCGTATAGCATGTCAATAAAACATGGAAGGTGTTTTGGACACTTTTGGTGGAGCTCGTCACTTCTAGTCTTTGTGCTGAAAGCCTTAGAAACCTGCACATTTTAGTGCACGCACATGCAGGTCCGGTTTGGCCCAGGTCTGGAGGATGCCACACATATAACGAATGTACTCTCGAGTTAAAGTATAGCTCACGATGAAGAGACATTGTGTTTTAAGACCTGACTTCCTGTCGCCGCTCAGGTTTAAAACTCGCTCTCATTCACACAGAAACGGGTGGAGATTCTCCAATCACAAACGAATGACGTCGTGTCAACGCTTTTATCCAAAGTGACTTACAGTGCCATGAATGCATACAGGACATTTGCAGTATACTCAACGAAACCCGTTCCTTTCTCTGTGTCGTTCTGTACGATCTGTTTACATTTTAGTTTTGCACTCATCCAGTGATAAGAATGTAAATGTAAAAGACGGTATTAGGTGTAAAATGTATCTTTGCTGTCGTTGGTTTAGGTTGTGTCGACAGTGTTTATAGATATTTTGTATACAAAGCTAGTATGTGTCGTCAGGTGGAAGTAGTAGTCCTACAGTACTGACAGTACATTTATCAGGATCACAAACACTCATTCAGTTGAGAGGTCTTCAGTTTCCTGATATTACATTTTGTAAATTCATCATGGTGTTGGATTCCCACACACTCTCGTCTGAGTGTTTATAGAATTTTCATGTTATTTCGAGTAAATTTATCATATTTAAATCTCTCATTGGCTTTAATAAGGCAGCCTATTGCTAAATCTTAAATCTTGGATCGTGACTAGAGCTTGCTTGCACCCTTTTCAAAGCCCTGACTGAAAAAAGTTGCCTATTTTTTTTCCTCGTAGTTTTAATAGACTTAATAGCCATATTTTTTGTAAATTTGAGTAAATTTTGTCAGGTTTACTCTCCATTGCTTTTTAACACAATCAAATCCTGATCCAGATGCATTTGAACAAATAGTTATCCAGAGATCCGTCATGTGATCAGACTTCCTTCAGCTCTAAAATGATGATATAAGCCGGAGAGTTGATGCTGCTGTCAATTCAAAACCCCGTCTCTCATGAAAGATGGTTTTTGAGCTGTCACTGCAGACTTTTGTCCCTAAAGAGCTGCTTATAAAACCTGCTTTACCTGTACATATTACAGAGAAGTCTTTATCCCAGTTATGTATGGTTCAGTGTGTATAGTGTACACACTGTACCTTAAAGGGACACTTCAGGTGTTTTTAAGAGGGACTGTACGAGGTGTTTATTCAGAGTCAGTATATTTCCAACAGTAGATGACAGGAGGTACCACAGAATCAAAGCAATGTACCGTACACGAGCCGGCAGCAAAAGCAACCGAAAAAAGGCCACCTAAAAGAAATAACGTCAGTATCAGTATATGTTACATTTTGAATATTTTCAGAGAGAACTGTACAATCCTTTTCCAAAAGGGTCACAAAATATCACAACCAAGTCAGCCTGGCCAAGCTGCCTATCTCTTCGATTTCAGATTCACCTAGAAATGGGGACCAATGAAAATCTAGCATTTCAAAAGGCTCGATTGAGGCGTGTTTAAGGCAATGACGCACTGGTTCTTTGGATCAACCAGTTTCCATCGCTATGCATACGTCAGAGTAAAGAGTGGTCTGATTGGTTGAAGCTTCGTCCAGTAGCACACAGAGGAATTTGATAGACGCAGGTTAAGCCTGTCCTCTGAGAACTCCGTTTACAAGGCAGCTTGGTCAGACTACGCTCGCAGAGCTTTGTAGTCACGATAGCCAAGAGGTAAAATTACTCTTATTTTTTTTTTTTTTTTTTTCAATGGAGTCTGGTGGCTTCAGTGACAGCAACAACAGTTTCAGTCCTGTCGGAAAAGGCTGCCTCTTGGTAGAGAGAGTGGTGAAACTATTCTAAATATAGCTCACACATTCAGGATTCAAGAGTCTTTATTGTCATTATGCATGCATAAAGAAAATTTGCAGTCTCTCAGCTTAAATGCACACATAAATAAAAACTAAAAGATGGAAATATAAAAATATAAAACACCTGTATTTGCAGAGATGTAATACAGCCAAAATTTAACATTTACAACAGAACTGTAAACTTTCAGAGAAAATGTGGTGAAAGAGTAGACAAAAAAAGTGCATCTTAGTTCTCATAAACTGACTGATTTGTTATGGGTGAGTCTTTCTTTTAGGTGAGTAAGTAGAGTTTAGCTGCTGCCCCTGTCCACAGCAGCTCATTGCTTTGCTCACTATGGATGCTGACCTCATACCTCCAAACCTCATATCATGTAAACTCCCCCTGTAAGTGCTTGTTGTGGGGTTTTTATGCAAACAGCAGCATAACTCTTGAAATAGTGTGAGCGGAGGAGCAGCAGTGTGCAGCGTGTCAGGTTACTTCCTATTGCACTCAGTCATTTCAAACGTGGTGAAAGATGCATGAGGCAGCCCCACTACTACTAGTACTACATATGTAGCTATTGTATTACTGTGAAAGCATGCTTCATATGTAGCAAAAAAACAACAAAAAAACAAAGTACTTATACTGTTATCCTGTAGTACTGTGTGTACTTTTGTAGCAGAGCGAGGTCTGTTTTAATGGAACAGTATTTGAAGGAAAGTTGCACTAAACCAACGAAGAGCACTTAGCTTGTAGCTGTTGGATTTCATATGAAGGGAGAGTTGTGAACTGGACAATCAGCAGGGGTCATGTGCAGGTCTGGAAAAGTCTGGAAAATCAGTTTTATTACTTCTCTGTTTTAAAATGTTTTTGGGGGAAAATGTGCTCTGAAATTAAGAGAGAGAGAAAGAGAGAGAGAAGCTTGGGGTGAAAACATAACCGAACAAGTATTATACCTGCAGTTAATGTCAGTTTGACACTACTACCTTCATTACCGTGAGTCGGTAGAGATTAAAGTTAGTTTTATGTTGTGTAAAAATCAGTTGATATCCTTGAGTTCGTCATGTTTGTCTGTAGGGATTTCGTTTGCAGAAGTAATCTCTAGTTTTGTGCCTTCACTGAAAAACTCTGTTGTCTGTATAACACTGTGCAAAATGCAATACTGTGAAGAATACTGGAATACTTTTTATGTTGAAACTTGTCGGTCTGTGTGATAACCATCGAAGATTAAAGAACAAACTTGACACCAATATTCTAAACTGTTGTGGATTTTATTATAAAGATAATCTTAAAAAAATTAAATTATATCAAGCTCTAGGGATGGCAATATCTAGCACAATGAATTGTAATGATTGAGAAAAATATAGAATTTAGTAAAATAATACTTTTATTTTGACCTTTTATTGGTCATTTTTATGTTTTATTGTTGCATATCTGATGCAGTGGTGTGTTAATTCAAATTAGATAAATAAAATAAAATAAAAATAGATAAAGATAGATAAATAGATGAAGATTTTATGAGGCAGTTAAATTTGTATTCCTCCCTTTACATCCCATATGAAATAAATCTGAATAAACTCAATGGAATAAGAAATAACCAGTAAATTTATTAACTGTTATCCTAAAATCCTGAGCAGAGGACTTCAACATAAATGCTAAACAATATTGAAGTCCAAATGTTGTCGTCTTTAATTCTACAACCTTTCTTAATTTCTTTTATTCAGTTAATAAGTGATTATTGAAGTAGAAATAAAAAAAAATATATTTAACAGTGGATTCCAAACTTTTTAACAGTGACATAATAATATAAGAAATGTATATTTATTATGTTGTTATTTAAAAATATGTAATAAAAAAAACTATTTATTGTACTGTAATTGCACACAGTATAACGAGCTTTTTATTATTCAGTTGTAGTACTCCCAAATGGCCACTAACTGTCACTCTCTTGCTAAAGGAGGGATGTTTCATCACGGTTGCTTGGGTAGCACGGTGGTGCAATAGTTAGCACTGTCTCCTTACAGCAAGAAGGTACTGGGTTCATTTCCCGGGCCTTTCTTTGTGGAGTTTGCATGTTCTCCCCGTGTCTGTGTGGGTTCTCTCCAGGAACTCCGGCTTCCTCCCACCATCCAAAAACATGCATGGGGATTAGGTTAATTGGCTAATTTAAATTGACCGTAGGTGTGAATGTGAGTGTGAATGTCTGTTTCTGTGTCCTATGATGAACTGGACTGAAAATGGATGGATGGATGACTTCTTGTTCTGCAATTGATTTCCCAAAATGTCCTTTATGAACTTCTAATACTTCAACGTTGGGGCTTTAAATAACTGATTGTTTTTTGTAATTTTAATTATAACAGTAAAACATTTGCACCTGCTTTATGCCATGATTGTTCACCTGTGGAGGACAGAGAAGCCAGCAAGGTTTTTTTCTTTTTTTTTTTCCACGTGGACAATCATGAGCAGCATTATATGAGTGTCTTCCAGGACAGACTGTCTGAAAATCTGCTTTGTTATTCCCACATTCAGAGATCAGTCGTGTGGCTGATGGGAGATGTGGTCTTTAATTTAAGGAAGTCACAACAGAGAAACTTCAAACTTCACTGTTGCAGTGACAGAAATGTTGTCAGGGGTGGTCACGTGGTGTGAAACAGCGTAAGGGCATCCACGTTTTCATTTGTAAAGATGATGAAAATGCAGAAACCCACATGATGATGATGACGATGACGTGTCCCCACACTTGCTATATTTAGCCTCAGCTAATAATATGATTAACACACACGTATGTTCACATCACGTGTTTGTAAAATAATAAATAACAACAAACTGACATGTAACAGGCCTGTTGACCAGTAGCTTGGTTTATTTTGATTTATTGCATTAATGTGCACCAATACAGCAATATATTGTCTGAAATGCCTTAAAAAGTGTAAAAAAAATGGTTTGGTTATTAGTATTTATTGCTATTTTATTCCATGTTAGAATCAGAGCTCAGCAAATGCTAATACTGATATTAAATTATAAAAAAAACCAAAAAACATGAATCAATCTTTCCTAAAATGGCTTAATTCAAAGATTTTGATCAATGTGTGCAGACACATGTTACTGTTGAAAAACTAATAAATATAACAATAATGGCAAATATCTAATGTACTGTATACACACAGTATAAGAATTTTAGAGTTTTTTTCCTGCAAACACCATTTTTTTATTTTTTACTTCAAATTATTGACCCACTAATTGATCTGCGATAAGCTAAAACCGGTCAAATATGATCCCATTCAATATACCACTCTAGCTTTAATTAGTAATGTTAAATAACACTATTATTATTATTATTGTTATTGTTATTATTGTTCATTCATTTGCTTGTTTGGTGCATATTCCCAAATATAGACTTTGTCTCCTTGTGGGTTAATCAGCTTGTTTGTGTGTCTGCTTGCTGGTGAGAACATAAGGAGGTGATTACCATGACAACAAGTGTTGGTGACTGTTTCTCAAGTCCAAACCCTGCGATGCTCGAGGGAAAACACAAATACGTTGTCATGGTGAAACGTGGGATCCTCAGTTTTTCTTTCAGTCTTGACTTCAGTAACACAGCTTCTTGTGTTCATGTCGGCGCGTCCGTCCTTCATTAAAAGACACACAGATGATTCTCTCTCCTCTCACTCTCTCCACTTATGTGATAATAAAGCTCAGTAAAGGTTAACATCTCTCAGTAAGGCCACCTCTATGAACAGACTCAGGTGCAGGATTTACTGCGTGGGCTAAAAATAGAATAGATGCTGCTAAGCAAGTGTAAAGATCCCCTCGCTCACTGCTCTTAGTTTAGCGTGTTAGCATGTTAATATGCTAATTAACAGTAAACACAAAGAAGTGTGAGGCTGATGGATACGTCATTAGTTCTGCAGGTATTTGGTCATAAAGCAACAAATTGGACACGTTGAAATGTTGACCTGTTGATGTTGCTAATTTAAAATCTGACGTTTGACTGCCATTGACTTAATAATACGTCAAAGTGGGTTTTTTTTGGCAGCGGGTCGCCGATTGTGGTCTCACACAGCCTGTGAGTAATATTGGGGCTTCTGGGATTTGTAGTCAGGACATAAAGAGACAGTATACACCACAGAGATCAAAGCAGGAAGTGGAGACTATCGAGATTAAAGAGAAAAACAGACGGATTCCGGAGAAAAAGTGGTGATTTTGATGACGTGTCCTCTACTCTGCCTCTGATAAAACAAGAACAGGACAAGGTAAAAACTGTGATGTAATCCAGGAGAAAATCCATTCCCTTTCATATGGACATAATTGAGAAAATTTAGTTGTATAGGAATGTAATTTGTTTAGGAGACAGTGTTGCACCATGGATACCTGCACCAAACTTTACCACAATCTGTCCAATAGTTGTGGATTGAGATTTCTTTTCCATTTTTATTCAGAATGTTTTATTTCATTAAATGTTAAGATTCAAATGTATTCCTAAAGCAGGTTTTTCTTCTTGTGTTGATATTAATTTTTTAGCGAACCATCTGCGTATTGGGAAAAGAAGCTGACATGAACTCGAGGGCACGGCAGAATGTTAAGTCTCTTGTTATGTTATGGTTTCTGACTGCATAACAGTGTGTCAATAAATATTGCAGGCTGCTGTCGATCTTTCGTGGAGAGAGTAAACACAGTAGGCACAACACTTTGACGTCACACGGTGCTTTTGGCCCTCACGCTTTGGCTGAGACATCGCTTTGACGTCGGTCAATCTGCAGAGCAAAAAAAAAAAAAAAAATGTTTTCTGAAACCGTCACGCAGCCGTAATCAGTGCGAGCATCTACAGATCATCACCCCGCGGCCATGTGGCCATGTGGGCCGCAGATAACAGATTTCTGTGAGCGGAGACACAAGGCTGACAGAAAAATCAGACACGAAGCCGAGATGTTGTTGTACAGACAGAGAGATAAGAAACGCAGAAAGCTAACACTGTTTGTAAAAGCTTTGTTTTGGACTTGTAATGTGCTCTTGACTGTATCTGTCGCAGCATTTCCACAGAAAACCACTAATGCTGCTATAATTAAAGTCCCTATTGTGAATTTGCTCCTCTGGGTTAAACGTGATGTCAGTAGCTGCATGTGAAGCGCTCCCTGTGGGACTTTTGTCCTCCAGATCCAGTTTCCTGTCTTTACCCTGCGGACCAAAGCTTCTGTCACAAAACACATTTGGATCCACTCAAGTTGAAGTGTCTGAGGCACAACGGCACGCAAACCCTAGTTTAGCCTCTACAAACACAGACCTCTGATCAGCGCAGGGTCGTGGTTGTTAGGAAGAAACAAACCTGCTGCCTACAGCTGTGCGATATGGACAGAATTGTATATCTTGATATAACTTATTATATCCCGATAACGATGTATATATACGATATAGTATATAGTGATGTTATTTTTCACTTTCCATTGCTCTCTCCTCCTCCGCCATGCTGCTTTACCTCTGTTCACTTCCTAGCAACCAGTGCCATAAACGAGTCCTTCAATCAATCAATCAATCAAACTTTATTTGTATGGCTCTTTTCGTACATTACACAGTTCAAAGTGCCTCACAGAAGCTAAAACAACAATACAAAAGTGAAGAAAAAAAAAAAAAACACCTCCAACCCCACACACACACACACTTAGGCATGGCATGGCATGGCATGGCACCAAGACCTTGCAGGTAAAAATGCTGCCACAAAGCAGTAGCATCGCTGCAGTTACATTAGCCTTCATAACATTATGTTTATGCTTTCATACAGTTTTGAATTCTCATGATACATTTGGATTATCCAACAGTCATCCTGACTTGTGCTTTACACGGTGTGTCTAAACCACAACTGGAGTAACATCAACACTAGCGTAGCAACAGAGCTAACCAAGTAGCCTAAATTACGATATAAAAAACAGAGGCTTATATCCTATGGTGGACATTTTTTTACGACATATATCATAATGTAGCACAGCTCTGCTGCGGCGAAACGTAGAAAACTGATTAAGTAAGGAGACATTCGGCTGCGCTCAGATGTGATTGATAGGTGTCTTTATTCATAAATCAGGCTTACATCAGTTGTCTTCAGGAAGCAGCTGGAGGCCATGAAACTCCCTTTTATTTTAGCAAAATCATTCGGCTAAACAATATTCGTTGCAAACTGTTGCATAAGCAGGTTTTGTGACTAACTGTTGATGATTCGTTGTGTGTGGGAAGTTCTGTGAACTCTTTTCAGTCGATCTTAATTTCCCACGATCCCTTTCACATGCAAATGAGTTTGCATCGCGCGATAGGAGAAGCTGCATTAGAAAAAAAAATACAGTGCAGACCTAGAAAGAGCTCTGTCATTCCATTATGATACATGACCTTTCTGTCAGGATGGGAAGGTAACAGGCACTTAACACTCTCTGAGGAAATGAACAGGACTTTTAGTTTGCAACTCTATGGCAACAGCTGCCGAGGCTCATAGGTGTTGTAGCATATATATATATACATATATATATATATATATATATACGTATATATATATATATATATATATATATATATACGTAAATATATATATATATATACGTATATATATTAAAAAAGCTTTACGTCTCCTTAAAATATTTTTTAAAGTTCTTTCTTTTCTTATTTAGAGTTCTCTGCCATCTAATCTCACAGAAATATTTTTTTAATATTAATATCAATAATAAAATAACCCTGATATTCCAGGTTTTTTTTTTTTTATTTAATCAATGATACGTGAGTATGCAAATTGTACAGAGGATGCGTCTCGTGCTTTGGTAAAAAACACATCCTCAGCGTGTTTGTGACACCTGGATGCTTCATAATAGGTGTGATGTCACAGAATACCTGCAAGTGTTTAATTGAGGGCCAATAGATGTAAAAAAAATAAAAAATAAAAAGCTGCATGTTAACAGCTAAATAAACCTACACCATGGGATACATTTCACAGGTGTTTGTTATTCATGTAAAGGATTGGCTCACCAAAAAACAAAAAACAACAACAAAAAAAAACAAAACAATATTCAGTGTGAATTTAAACATGTTGCCTGCTGTAAACAGAATCCCCTCTCTGTGTTTCTTTGTTGAGCTGCAGTGGAAGGACGCCATCAAAAGGTGTCCACCTGGCTGTTGGTGTTCATATGGAGCCCTGACTTCCTGTTTGTGTTTTAAGACAGATTTGACATCAGTGTGACGCTGAGACAAATTACATGACAACAAACCTCAGAAGAGTCAGTCATCTAAACACAACAACATCCAGAGCTACGGCTGTTTACTGTGGTTATAAATATACAAGACTGTGTGTGTGTGTGTGTGTGTGTGTGTGTGTGTGTGTTGGCCCCATAGCCAATAATTCATCCTGTTTATTTGATGTGACGACCTACACAGGGCTTCCACAGTTTGGCCCAAGATCAGGTCTAAAAACGTCCGAGGTCTGAATCACGCCATCTATTTTCAGCTCATCTTCCTTTTCTTGCTTCAGAAACAACTGCAATGTCATGCGCCAACACACACACACACAGACACACACACACACAGACAGACAGACACACACAGTCGAGGCCCTTGTGCCACAACTAGTCACGAGTAGGTGGGTGTCAAAGGAGATGCGAGCTGGAGATGAGGAGGTGAGCAGTGTGGGAGAGGGTGACATCTCCATGGATGGATGGAGCTTGTTTGTGTCCTCATGATCACTAAAAGTGTATTAAAAATGATTAAGTTCTATTTTTGTTATTGCTGATATTAAAATGTGAGGGCATCCTGGTGGGTAAGAGGAGGAAGTACTGTATTCTGGATTCAAATCCAGGTGCGTTCACAACAACAGTTTTTATGTTTTTCCAGTTTCCGTTTTCCTCATCTACTCCACCACATGTATGTATGTTACCAGTTAGCCTAATTTTACGATTCACGTTTAAAAAAATAAAAACATTTAACTTCAACGCAGATTAGAAATAAGTGAGGGCTAGTTGTGTCTGCTTGTGTCAGATGTCAGTGAGTTATTAGCAGAAACATTTCCTATCTAAAGTTCTCTGATGTTTTCATTTAATTCTGCAAACTGTAGTTACTTTTACTTTTGATACTTTAAGGGTCTCAATTTGATATTCAGAGCATTAATACAGCGACAAACAACTGTTGTCTATGTAAAGATAGAGAGGAGTAGTGTCTACTTGAGCAGAGAATGGAGTTGCTCTCCTTCTGTGTGTGTTGAAAGCTTCTCCATGCTTTGTTAACATGGCCAGGCCGCCTTACAGAGCATGTGTCTGCATGTGAACTAGCTTGCAGGTCTGCATTGCTCTCATACAGTGACTACCAGAGATGGTATTTACAGATGATATTTCTGTACTTAAAGGGGAAGTGCTGTTTTTTTTTTTTTTTTAGAAATAACAGTCATAAATAATAGACGTTTAATAAGATAGGCCACACTATAGTGCCTACCTTTTAGTTCAGGCACTGTGAAGGCCACATAGGTGAGCACTAGTGGTCCTTAGTAAACTATGATACACAGGAAGTAGAGTTTGTTTACAAATTAAATTTTCTCAAGTTAGGGACAACCCCTGACTCAAATGAGAATAGTAATAGTGTAGTCCATCTTATTAAACCTCTGTTATTTGAGAAATGGTCAAGTTTGTGTCATTTACTGGCTGCATTTCAGTGCCCCCTTCACTCCTGTTAAATGGATATCTTCAAACCTAAATATCATTGGAAATGCTCCAAATGACTCCGAAGTGAAATGGGTGAGTAAATGGCAGTATTTTATCCTAGAAATAAGGTCCAATTTGTAAAAAAACAGAACTTCCCCTTTAAGTTGATTTTTCAGGTATCTGTACTTTACTTGAGAATTTATTTTTCTGATGACTTTTTACTTTTATTCTCTACATTTCAACACAAATATCTGTACTTTCTACTCCCTACATTGTCAAAACTGCCCTGTTACTTGTTTTAACCTCTACAGAAGCAGGGCTCGCTGGGCCCCGTGGCAATGGGGCCCGCTGCCCAAAGCCCGGTGCTGCAGGGCTCACTGAGTCTGGTGTCAGTTTCTCTCTGTCCAGTTTAATTTTTATTAACCTGACTTGCAGCAACTAAACTGTGTCCAGTGTTTTTTTTTTTTATCTCTACCTGCACTGTGCAGGTTGTTAGTAAAAGAGGAAAACTATATTATTTTGTTCTGAAAATTTGCCGAGTCATCAAAAGAGGTATCGTGCGTCATTAAAGTTAAAAATTCATTTTTACTTTTGTACTTAAGTAAATTTCAGAACCTGTACTTTCTTGCTTTTACTTAAGTAAAGGAGTTGAATGAGTATTTTTACTTAAGTCTTTTTTTTTTTTTTTACACAAGTATCTACTTAAGTGAAGAATGTGAGTACTTTTACCACCTCTGGTGATTGCATCTGTTAAATCTTTGAGTGCCAGCCATTTTTTAAAATAGCAAAGTGCCTTGTGCCAGTGTTTTTGCCCATTTTGCAGTCATATTTTGTACCATGTCTCTTAAAACACAGAGAAGCTCAAATGAAAGAAGAGTCGCGCTATTTAATCGTGAAAAAACTGTTGTTCTGTTGCTGTTTTATCAGAGGTAGAGGCCACTTTCACCAAAATCGCCACTTTTTGTCCAGATTCCATTTGTTTTGATCTCTAAATGTGATCGTCTCCACTTCCTGCTTTGAGCTCTGTGACACATGTTAACTCTTTATGTCCTGGTTACAAATCACAGAAGCCCCAAAATTACTCATGGTCTGCGGCAGACTGTGATCTGCGACCGTTACGTCAATGGCACTCGAAGAGTTAATAGTTCATTTGTTATGGCTGTTTACTCTGCTGCCGTTGCCATGTTGAGAGCCATTAAGAGGCAATAGATATGCTCTGGCTCTCACCTTTAATTGCATTTTGCTGATAACCTTGCTGATACCAAACTGTTACGTAGGAATGTAAACATATGACTTTTTACACTGTTGTATCTGAATTGTTCAGATTGTTATTCAGTGCATATTTCACTCATCAAAATCATGTTTACTAGTCATGTTGAGTCATTCTGAGGCCATAAAAAAGGTTATGGGATCCAGATTCGCTGTAGGGTTGTGTGCCTGTGTGGGAGTGTTCCCTCATTGATGTGCAGTTGTGGATCGCCGGTTACGTGACCAACACAGAGTGATGTTTCTCCAAAAGTTGATTCTGTTTGAACTTTTCGGCCACAGGCCGCTGAAGAGTCTCCGTCACATCACACCTCCCACTGCTTCCTGTTTTTCTCTGCTTTGATCACAGTAATAAACACAAATAAATCAAAATAGGCCCACAAATCAGGTTGAATTTTGGTAGAAGTGGGCTGTCATTGCTCTCTTTTTATGAGCATGTGCGTGGGTGGGTGTTTCCCAGTAGAAAGACGTCCAAATGAACTGCCTACGTCTTTAGAAATGCCAAGCACGGATGCCATAACAAGTGAGTCACCCTCGCATCCATGAGTCATTGTTGATCTTGTGAGGCTTAAAGTGTGGTTCTTACCCACAGCGAAACAGCGAAACATCACGTCGCTGTTTTGTGTTTTTTAAATGACTTTTTATTGATCTTCCAGCTGGATCAATGTGATGGAAAAACAGCCACATGACCTTTTGACGCTAAACAGCTGAAAAGTTTCACTGAGATGACATCTGGGATTATTTTAGGCCTTTCTCAATATCAGCCATCATGTCCTAAATATTTTCATTTGAATTTATTTAAAACCGGTAGTTTCGATAAACAAATAAACTTGATTGCATAATTGTAATATGTCATTTGATTATATTTACTGTAATATTAATATACTATATTAATTATTGCAGCTGGTAAAGGTGTTCATATAACATTGTAATACTTAAAACATTGATTGACATTATTTCGAATAGTATATACTTTTTAATATTTGATTGTTATTATAATAATGTAAATAGTTAATTTGAAAAATAATTATCAATGCAGTCGACTATATTTGAGTAATGTTCAATGATTAAGCTTTGAAATGCATTGTCTTGGCAACTTGAAAGCAATTTATCTCTTCACATAGAGACCATATTCAAAAATAATGGCTTTATTTTGGCAATATTTGAATATTTGTGTCAGCGATAGTAGCATTAATGACTACATATCCCACAAGACACGCAGTGTGAACTGGTCTAGTGGCTTCTGTGGCGAATAAGGTATGACCCGCCCTCCTCTGCCTCTGATTGGCTAGTACTTCCTACCTCCGTTGGTTGGATTGGTTAGGTGTAGGTATAAGAGATGTGATTGGCTAATGTTACATCGGGGTCAGCCAATCAGAGGCAGAGTTGAACTGGTCATGCCTTCAGCTATCTGGTGCGGACGTGTTTGACAGTTATTCAAAAATGGGGCCATGAAGTTGATGAGAGTGACTGTTTCTGAGTTACAAACTGTCTGAAAATAAGTCCCATCGTTTCATATCATCTTATAATGGCTGTGTTGTATTTCTTACGGGTCCATATGAAACAAAAATACGAATGAATGAGCACGAGAAGAAGCAGAAAGCAGACAGCGGCCAATGAACCTGACCAAAGAAGTGGAGAAAGCGGTGAGCTCTCACTCCGCTCGGACTCGGGGAATCATCAGAAAAGAGTGAATACGTTGTACAATGTGTGGTAGCAGCTTTTACGCATTATTTTTTCTGTTATGATGATTCCATTTTTGAGACGCAAACAACATTTTTTTTTACAAAGTACAGAAGTATCACTGGAAGTTGTGTTTAATTTAGGTCATCATGATTTATATTCAAAAAGAGCAAAAAAAAAAAAGACTCACTTGGTCTCACCCGAACGAGACCTATTGTTTTTGTGGTTTCGGTCGTTTGTTTGTTTTTCTGCTCCAACAGGACTATAAGTATCTGGACTCTCCAGCAGTTAGAGCTGCAGAAGCCTCTTGGATGAGAGGTGAAACGTCTTCAACAAACCTCAAGTAAGTCCAGTTGACTCTTTTTTTTTTGCTGTTTTTGATTTAACTCAACCTGGATGACTGAGAACCGACACAGACGTGATATATATTGTCCCTCATATTGACAAACATTTTACTCTTAATTTTTTGTAAAATCAGTCTCAGAAGAAGTACACAATTTTCAACTCTGCAAAGGCCCACCGAAGATTGCCTGCGGAGTGAAACATCCTTGTTAACAGACGATCTTTGGCGCTAGCGAAAAAGCTACCGCTAACAGGGACAACGAGTGGAGAAGTGGAAACCGGTTGGAGCTGTTCTTCTCCGGTATGATGCCAGGTGACAGCAGCATGACCTCCATTGTTCAGAGAATAGCTCGGCAGGCTCTCGTCACCTTCAGGACTCGGCCCTGGGTGGTGGAGGAGGCCGGTAAATCGTTCCTGGAGAACCAGAGCAAACTGAAAAGCCTGATGACGGAAGTGCGAGCGGCGGACCTGAAGCTCATCCCGCGGAGAGCCGACGGCAGCTCGCCTCCGCTCCCGTACCACCACGGCGGCCCACCGGTCACCTACATGCATATCTGCGAGACGGACCAGTTCAGCATGGGGGTGTTTCTGCTGAAAAGCGGCGCCTCCATCCCGCTGCACGACCACCCGGGCATGCACGGCATGCTCAAAGTCATGTACGGTAAGGTCAGGATCAGCTGCTTCGACCGGCTGGAGCGGCCGACCGGCAGCTCGCAGGCGGCCCCGCCACCTCTTCCCCCGGGACAGATGGGCGCTCTGCGGCGTTCCCTCTTCCGCTCCAGCGAGGAGTACACGGAGGAGAGCGGCCCGTGTGTCCTCTCCCCTGACCGGGACAACATCCACCAGATCGACGCAGTGGACGGCCCGACGGCGTTCATGGACATCCTGGCCCCGCCGTACGACCCAGACGACGGCAGAGACTGTCACTACTATAAAGTCCTGACAGAAGCGGAGGTGAAAAACACGGATCAGAAGGAGAAGGAGGTCTGGCTCATGGAGATCTCGCAGCCTCCGGACTTCTGGTGCGGTGGGGAACCGTACCCGGGCCCGGAGGTCTGCCTCTGATCCACCTGACTGACCTGCAGCCGCAAAATGTCTCCTTTTCTCGGACTGGTTTGGTTTGTGCACCCTGTGGTGACACAAGGCTGGAGCTTTTGGACATGTTTGGACAAACTGGGCTCAATGAAGGGTCACTTTAAATCCATGTGAAGCCATTAGAGGGTCAGAATGTCCCTGTACAGGACAGGAAAGCACCTGTTCCAGTGCAGAGAAAGCACACAGCACTAATGAGGGGACCTCATTGTTGACAGTGCTGCCCTGCAATGGAGAGCAGCTGCAACTCTGTTTTCCAGAGGTGATATATAATAACTCAAGTTTCCATTTCACTGGGAAAGTGGAGCCTCGGGCGACACTAATCAACATCCTGTTTGCACTGTCTGTCTGCATTCAGGCTATTATAACCAGTGGAGCAGCTTATTGACTACTATGTCTCCGTATTAGTCCAACACATTTCAGATATCACTTTTACCTTTTACGAAATTACATTTACATTATGCATTTTGTTTGCTAGCCTCTAATTCACTGACATTATCCATGTCTACTTTTTTGTAGTCTGTGAAATGGCGTAGTGGGAGAAGACATTTGAGTTTTTGCAACAGTGGAAAAGGAGGGCTTGTTATTTTGCTGTTAAGTTATTTTGCCACTGAACGCCTCCTTTATTTCATAAAATGTTAAAACAAATATTGGTCATCAGCTGCACAAATTTGGAGGCACTCATGATGTGAATAATAGGCTAAAATAACATGTTTATCAAAGTAGAGATGCCAAGAAATGAGGAAACTGATAATGTGCAGTGCTAATGCTGCATTCAAGAAGAGTTGGGAAGTCTGAAGTCGCTGCTTGCAACATTTTTTTTTAATAACCTTAAAACATTTCATCTTTCAGTATTGCATGTTGGTAAAATGATTATTATGTAAAATCTGCAGTTAAACAGACTGTCTGTTGCATCTTCAGACTAGTGAATGTATCTTGAATGCAGCTTTGATAACAAATATGTCCCATCCTGAGACGCCTGAGCTGAGTCGTCTCTGTGGAAGCTCTGCGGACACCATGGAGGGACTTGTGTACGTGAGTTGTTTATTTTTTTTTTATTTTTTTTTTTTTAAATCTTTAGTCTTCCTGCTTCAGGCTTTGTGGTGTTTTCTTTGGGCCTGATAAAGAACTGTGTCAACCTTCAGGTCTCTTTTTGAAAACTGAGAAATATCTAAAGCTGCAGGTTTATTCTCATGTCGTGTTTAAGACTCTAGTAGACAGTCTGCTTTTTTTTGGGAAATGTTTGATTCTCAGGGCTGTTAGAGATTTGGATCAGGAGATTGTTAGTTTGCAAAATGTGCAGAAAATTAAGCTTCCCAGCACAAGAACCAGACTAGAATAATGAGAGGTTTCCGCTGTTCGGCCGCAGGATCCCTGATGAATTTGAGGGTTAATTTTATAATAAATTGGGATGATTCCCAGCTCAGTGGCAATGAAGTGAAGCTAAACATTTACAGCAAATGAACTGAATTTCAAAACTCAGCTTTCAATGAAAAATGTACTGAATGTATATGCTTTGGAAGAATTATGCTTATTTTGAAAGTGGTGGTGGCATGACAGTAAATGATGCATTTCCATTAACGTTCATTAAAGCTGTGTCGTGTCTTGTTTCAGACTTGACGACAGTCACTTAGACTGATATGCTGCATTTGTTGCATCGCTGTGGAAAGAAGCTCCATAAATCTGTGTCAAATCAGCAGCTGTATCGATGTATTTTGCCTATAATGAAGTTTTTTCCGTCAGTTCACATAAAATGTGCCGTTTATTTTGCCTAAATCATGTCTGTCTGCTTTATTTGCATCAGTATAAGAGGAAGTGTTAGTAGAAGACCATTCAGAAAAGCAACTTGCAACATGCTTTCAATGTATTTTAAACGTCTCTGCATGTTCAATATTATATTTATAAGAAGGCTCTGTGTGATTAAAAGGCTGGCTTGTTCACACAGAAGCTGTTTCAGCTTAAATATTTACTTCAAACACTCCTGCAAAGATAAATGTAAACCCTATTCATTTGTTCACTGTAGCTTTTTTTCCAATTTGGACCTTATTTCTGGGATAAAATACTGCCGTTTACTCACTTTGGAGTCATTTGGAGTATTTCCGACGATATATGGATTTGATATCTATTTAACAGAAGTGAAGGGGGCACAGAAATGCAGCCAGTAAATGACACAGATGTTAAATAAGATCGGCTGCACTGTAACTATTCTCATTTGAGTCCTATGTGGCCTTCACGTTATCTGAACTAAAACAAAGCATTTATGCGTATGACATCACAGATAAGTATTTTAGTTCAGGCACAGTGAAGGCCACATAGGTGGGCACTAGGGGATCCTTGCTAAACTATGACATACAGGAAGTAGAGTCTGTTTACAGATTGAATTTTGTCAAGTTATGGACAACTCCTGACTCAGATGACAATAAAGTTTGTGTCATTTACTGGCTGCATTTCTGTGCCCCCTTCACTCCTGTTAAATGGATATCATCAAATCCATATATCGTCAGAAATACTCCAAATGACGGCAAAGTGAAATGGGTGAGTAAATGACAGTATTTTATCCTAGAAATAAGGTCCAATTTGGGGGGAAAAAAACGTTCCCTTTAAGCTAATAGATGTTAGTTTATTCGTCCCTGCTAATGCATTTCCCCTGGAAGTGGCAACTGAATGTCAGATAGCTTCCACAAAGATAAACAAACCCTTTTTTTTTTTTTTTTTTTTAAAAACTCTATCAATAAGACCTTTAATATAAAATTAATAAGAAGTAGGTACAGCTACCACAACTTCACAAGTTAATATTTATTTGCATCGACAAGAAGCATCAGTCCAGCAGAATGAAAGCTTTAGTTAGTGCTCGACTTGTTTGCATTCAAATTATAAAACACAAAACACAACTTTTAATATTTGTCCTCTCTCTCTCTCTCATTCATTCATCTGGTAGAAATGCTGGTTGGATCTTTAAGTGTCTGTGCTTACACCTGAAAATTTAAATCTAACCAGAAAGTAACAGATTATCAGGCTACAGTCTCATAAAATCCCAACATGTGCTGTAATAAAATCAAAGTCAACCCATAAACAAACATATTAATGTGTCACTGTCAGCATTTCAAATATGATACGAAATAGTTTTTAAAAAAAGATTCATTTTACTGCTTCTAAGGACGTTTCACTGAGTTTCCCACCGTAGCTCCGCCTTCTCAGGTGCACTCTGACGTCACTTCCGGTTCATACTCTCACGCCCTCGTTTCCTTCCTCCTGTAAACACTGTAGGCTATATATTTAAATATGGCGCAGCATGTAGGGTCATGCTAAAATCGTGGCCGCAGTTTCAGGTTGCTTCTGTGTTTATGTTCACATCAACCTTTCAAAATAAACGTTGAGCAAAAGTTTAGATAAATAAGCCTCATTGGTGACAGTCATCACAACAATGTAAAATACTGTGCGTCTCATGTGAACCCTGCAAAACGTCTTTTAAATTTTTAAAAAACAAAACGCTCAAGATATTTTTTTTTTGCATCATCATAGTTTTAACTGTACTGGTTTTTGATGTTGGGCTGCTGAACTGGTCCAGAAGTCCCCCTGATACTGCTATGACTCATATTTCTGAAATGACCTGCAGTTGAATCCAAACCACCCAGCTGGTGGTGGTGCAGCGTCACTCCGCTCACTTGCAGGATTTTTTTTCTCCCTGAGAACATGAAGCATGGACAAGTGCCCTGCCACAGAGCACTAAAGTAAGCTGTGGTAGCTTAGAACACTGTTAAAAAGCATTGGTGCACTATTATAGGCTTTAGTGTAAACCAAACTCCTTTGACATTTCATGCACTTTAACGCTAGGATGTCCAGCTGTGTTGGTGTGGACTTATTGTACAGTTCTGTTGAACATCTAGATGCATGAGTGATAAATTATGTTTCAGTTGACGTGGTGTATGAATATGGCTTCCAAAGTGATGTCTTGCATCTTCTGTCAACACACACTCGAAGGTCAAATTTGGGCTTTTTTGTCAGACAGACTGTGTTCATGTTCAGCTTCAACAAGTTTACATTCAGCAGCATCGGGCTGTGCGTGGAGACGATCATTTAGGACGCAGAGGACTTTTTCTCCTTCTGCCGCAGGTGGATCTTCATGTGTCTCCTCCTCTCGTCACTCCGGGCGAACTTCCTGCCGCACTGGTCGCAGGAGAAAGGTTTCTCCCCGGTGTGCGTACGGATGTGGGTGGTGAGGTGGTCGCTGCGGCTGAAGTTCCTCATACAGATGCGGCACTGGAATGGTTTGTGGCCGGTGTGGATGCGCAGGTGTCGGCTCAGCTCATCCGACCTGGAGAACCTGCGGTCGCAGCTCTCAGCCGGACAAGGGTACGGCCTCTGGTGGACGGGTGTCTTACTGGGTCGGTTTGGGTACTTCCTGGGTCTCAAGATAGGCCTGAGAGGGAGGCTCTGGTGGCTGGGGAAAGCGGCGGCCATGGGACCCTCGGCTCCCTGAGAGGGCGCACCGAGCGTAAAGTTTCTGATGGTGTTGAGAGGAGTGAGAGGTGGAGGCACCCTGAGGGAGTCTAGCGGGTACGGGATGGATTTCCTCTCTGGGAAAGCCGTCTGGATGTCTCTCTGGCAGCTCTGCGGGTAGAAGCCTCCGTATTCGGGCATGATAGACAGCAGCGCTGCGCCGTCTACATTCGGTTTAGGCACAGGGTTGTAGGACTGAGGCGGGTGGTAGGACACGGCGCAGGTGGACGTCGCCAGGTAGCCCCCTGCCGACTGATCCTGGTACATGTCCCCGCTGCAGGAATAGGAGGGGGCCTGGTGAGGGTGGGGGTGTGGATGAGGGTGCGCGTACATGTGGGTGATGTCCGGCGGGCCGTGCGCCATGGCACCGTCCTCTGTGTCAGCCGCGTCTCCTCCTGCCCCTCCTTCGCCTCCTGCGTAAATATCAGGTGATGCTGAACACGACCCTGACACCGTGAGCGGTCCCGGGGCGGCGATATCAGCACTGATCACGTTGATGACGTCCCTCGGTGTCCACGGTCCTCCTGCGCTTGTTGAATCCACCGAAAACTTGCCGGTAAACGCCACAGGGTGTGTGCGTAAAGTTGCCTCGTACTGCGCCAAGTCGCCGTGGGAAGACAGGTCAGCTGCGCACTTCCCTTCAAGCAGAAGATCACCTGTCAAATACAGAAGTAGGAGTCAGTTAAAGGAGCACAGAAAGCGTTTAATCTCATGACGGGGTGACATTTTACGCACGACGCGCAAACAAAGTTAGAATTGTGCGCTTTCACCAGCTCAGAGCAAATGCCTCTTACCGCTTTCATTGCCTTCATGTTCTTCCTCTCCCATATCCTCCTCTTTAAAAACAATCGAGCCCTCCGCTGTGTACACATCTTTAGGAATAGTATCTACAATACTGCTGAGAGACGCTGAAACTTCATCCGCTAGTTTAGCAGTCATTTTGGAGAGCACACTTTGACTAATCATATATTCAAGTCCAGTTTCTCTCAAACATTTTGTGTGTTCCTCCTGTCATCTCTTGTAAGTAGCTCCAGGATGGTGCAGCATGGTTATAAAGGGAATCTCTTGGTGTCCCGGCACGTCATTCACCAAATATGGACTTGGGTTTTAAAAAAAAGAGGGAACTCCAGAAATGGGACTGCTGGATCTCATCTTGACGAAACTTAAAAGCAATCTAAGCTAGGCTACGTGTCGGAGCAAATAAATAAACGTGAAATTCTTTTTTTTTTGAGGGGGTAGGGGTATTTTAACATTCATCATATTAATCCGCTTCATGCTCTCATGTAAAGGAGAAAATAAATCCCCAGAATTCGGAATTCCGGTCCCACTTTCTCCATAAATGGGTCCTCCGGTGAGGTAAGAGGATCTCGCTCTGCTTATATGGCTGGTATCCGGGTAAAAGTGCGTTGTTGTGCATCGTGTTGTCTTTGTGCCAGCTGAGCCCACACACTGACTGCACAGACCCATTTGTTTTCTCTCTTGCCTTGTCAGGAACAGATTACTGCTCTGACTGAGTCTTGCTATTGTTGGCCTGCTGAGATAGATGGGGTGATTAGTGAGAGAATAATCATTTAATTCATTTCCCACAGAAGCTGGTGGGTCTTGATGGTGTCCCCATGTTGTTAAAAATATATAATCATTTAAAATGTTGATGATAATGTAAGGCACACAGTAGCAGCTATAATCTTTGTATATTCAACATATTTGAAAAGCCGAGACCTTATTGTTTAAAAAAAAATACTAATATTGATTCTCTTTCTATTCATCAAAATCAGCAGCATGAGGCAAACATTGTGAGATGTGCATATTACATCACATGCATCTCAGTCACACTTACGTTTAGAGATTAAAGGAGCATTCCCGAGATTTTTAACACCAACAATTTACCTTTGAGTTTAAATCAAGGATTAAAGAGTCAAACACTTCTGTTATTTAACACCACACACTGTTGTATCCAGGTGGAGTGAAATGCTAAGATGTTGCAGCCTGATATGAGAGGAAATTTAAATGTCATGTCGTGTCTGAACACTTAATCTTAATCACAGTAATCAACCTCAAAAAGACTGGATTAACAAGATAAACTGTAGAAACCACTGAAACCAGGAATAACCATGGATCTGTGACGAGTGTTCAGTCTCAAGGACAAACTGTGATCGGTCCATCGAACAGAGTAAAGCCTCTAACCCCAAAATACAACAGCAACTAAACTGAATAAACTATTAAAAGAAAGATTTTGGGGAAACAACGGCATAACTCTGTAACAAAGAAGTGGGTGATTGCTCAAAAAAGCACAATGGTTTTACACGTTTGCTTTTATTTAAAGTCAAAATTGATGCAGCAGAACCAGACATATTTGTCTTATTCGGCACATTTTTCTTCCTTGTCATATCTGATGCCTACATTACCCACAAGGCAGCTCGACTGCCATTGGTTGGACAGAGGTTTCTGAGTGTAATGCCAGTAGTAGCTCATGTATCCAGGAGCCTTTATGGAACAAAGATGAGCAGCTACAGAGGTCTGGGAATTTCACTTTTTTTTTTAACTCCACACGTCCACTTTTTCATTTTCAGACTTGTAGTCATCAGATCCAGCTGGCGCTGATTCAAATGACATTTATCAGCTCAGTCTGAACGCTTCATACGTATTATAAAACATATAAAGACCAGGAAACACAATGAGACTGATCTGTGGAGTTTATCCTCTGGGGATATTCATGTTTCCTCTGAAGGCTTCATCTAGCAGCGTCTTCAGGTCAGAATTTATATTTATACATAAGATAAATTCATTTTGCACACATGATGAGGTTTCCTCTGGGATATAATGACTGATTTGTCCCTCAGAGAACGAACCCTTAACTCTTTGAGTGTCATTGACATATTTCAACGTCAAAGTGTATTTTCAGCAGCAGGTCACTGATTGTGGTCTCCTGCAGCCTGTGAGTAATGTTGGGGCTTCTGGGAGATGTAGTCGCAGCATGAAGAGACAGTATACACCACAGAGATCAAAGCAGGAAGTGGAGACGATCGAGATTAGAGAGCAAAACAAACAGATTCTGGACAAAAAGTGGTGATTTTGGTGAAAGTGTCCTCTACTCTACCTCTGATAAAACAAGAATGGAACAAGGTAAAAACAAACATTTTTTTATGATGAAATAGAGAGTCTCTTCTTTCATTTGAGCTATTCAGTGTTTTCAGAGACATAGTACAAAATATTCTGTGGGTCTTGAAATATGACTCAAAACGCTGGCACAAGGCACTTTCTGTTTTATAAAAACACTCAAAGAGTTAAAATTTTTAACTCTACAGGAAGGACTGACTCCTTTTAGATCTTAACAGAGTAAACAGAGGAAATTTAAATCTGTTCGATTTGTTGATTAGCTGATTAGAGAGCCGGTGGAGACGAAGCCTTCTGCTGCATCGCTGCTCCGTGGAGACGAACACAGCGAGCAGGAGGACCGCAGCTCCTCCAGCCTTTTGAACGCCCACAGTTACAAAAATGTTGGTGTGCATTGTCGTTGTGTGGCAAGCCGCCCACCCTGTGGCAGATGGGGGTTTGGCCAATACACACACACACACACACACACACACACAAATGTACACTTTCACTTAGTCTCAAAGTAACTCTATACACTTTTGCTTGACGTCTCAGTAGCAAATACACACCAACACACCAACACACACACACACACACACACACACACTTTCTCTGTCAAAATCTGTTGAACAAACACACACAATCTTTCTTTTTCCTCTGTCTCACACACATACACACACACACACACACACACACACAGCTCCGTGGGGACGGCGCCCTGCTTCCACCCTTCGCCCACGCTTCTCCAGGCCGCCGAGGCTCTGGGGGGTTTTTGGTTTTGTGTTTGGTGGCTCGGGGTGTCAGCCGGGGGTCCGAGCGACTCGGCAGACCCCACCACGCCGATTAATCATCTGTCATCTGCAGTTTTTGTTAATATGGATCTTTGTCTTCGTCCTCAAACGACGTTCAGGTCGAACCGGCCGGCCTGCTTGCCGCCTGCCGTCCTCTTTTCCATTTTTGCAACAGAAAAACGATCAAAAAAAAAAACAGCCAAACAAACCAACTCTTTCTTTGGCTTTCTTTCTCCAAGTCGAAGGCTTCATGGCGTCATGCTGCCCGAGTGAAATGTGTGACCTTTCAAGACCTCGTAATGAGACCTCACTTCAGTGACATCAGAAATACTGGAGCTGTAACGAAACAATAGGTCGCTTTTTTCCTGAAGATTTGCACCTCAAACTTCTAACATCTTTAACACAGTCTTGCAAGTTTGTGTAATGTAACTTTCAAACACGTCTGTGACTTTAGGAACACTTTTCTCCAGTCTTCAACATTTAGCCTTTTTACTTTCCATTTAAACACTTTATTATTATTATTATTATTATTTTAAGAGACAAAGCTGTGATAATGTTATCCTTCTTTAGCCTTTTATACAACAACAATAAGAGCCGTAAGATTGGATGAAATGTATCAAATCTTTTCCTGGGAAAGAAATCCCCGTCCTCTGAAAGATATGACGTCGCCGGGTTGAATCGATTTGATCAACAAAAGATGCTCAGACTTTAAATAAACATCAGAATTTTCTGCTACTGTTGGGATGGTAGGTGTTTTCTTTAGTGGATGACTCATTATTCAGGAAGAAAACGTTTTCTGGTTCAGCATTACTTAAGAGTAAACATTACAAGTAAATGTTAAATAAATGATCCTACAAGGCCTGAAAATACCTTTATGAAAATCTTAATGAAATGTTATGTCGAACCTGTCGGTTGTTGTTTGGTTTGGCGAGGGGAAACTCTCAGACTGGTTTAACCAAACAGACGATGGAGTGTTTGAATAACGAGTAAAGCTCCATTAATCATCCTGATATTAAATCTGCAGGTGTCTCTCACATTTCGAACCTGCAGATGAGTCAGGGTTTGGGAGGTTTTGGCGGTGAACCCTCTAGCCGAGTCATCAATAGAAACGATTGCATATTCATGGCAAATGTATTGACTGCTGAGTGTTGGATAATAGACAGGCGCGTCAATGAGCGCTGAATAGCTTCAACACTATCTCTGGGACCCAGAGTGTGTCTGCAGAGCTCGTCCACTGCTATCAAATGAGGATAATTAGCTTTCTGAATCTTTCAAATCACTTTTATTGTTTAAGGAGCCAAAGAAACTGGATGGAAAAAAATCTATTTAAAGCTGCTCCTCATCCAGTAAACTGCCAAAATATTTTCAAACACTTTATCGATATTCGCTGTCTGCTTGTAGACGCACAAAAAAAAAAAAAAAAAAAAAACTGGTGCAGCTGTACCACCATTTGTTTTGTGCTTATACACATGAAGTATTCATCAAAAGACAAAGGAACTCTTGGTAAAATAAAAACAGTTTGAACAGCAGTCAGGCTGCAAACTCAAAGATATTACAGAACTGCAGTTAATTCATTAGTTTTTGGCGATTACCAACCAAATATTCAATATTTCTGCTCTCAGGTATAAGCTTCAACCAGATTTAACTAACTGATCGACACAATATCTCCAATATAAGTGGAGGGATTCACTGATTAAGAGCCTGAGCCAAATATATTAGGTTTATTACCACCTAAAATAAAGAAATCTTCACATGTGGATGTTTCATTAGACAAAATGACTGAAGTAACTTATCAACTATCAAAGTAATTTCCTGAGGATCAACTCGATGATTAATCGACTGTTTTGGCTCCACAGTAAATCAGATAACTGTAGTGACACTTATTCTTACAAAACAATGAAAGGAACCCAACCACCAGCTAACTTTCAGTCTTTTGTTGACTCCTGGCAAATCTTGACAACTTCATTACTGATAAATATAACATCTATTCATCCCAGGAAAAAGCACAGTGCAACTACAGAAGCACCTTATTCCATAAAGCCAAGAAGCAGAGAAGAAAACCTTTCACATATAACACTTTTTCATCACTAAATGCTTGCTTTATCTCCCCTTTTTAAATACTAGTTCATCATATTGAAATCTAAAGGCCTGAAATTGTTAGATCCTTTTTCTTCATCACACACTTATATTTCCTCTCACTGACATAATTCATGTAAATATTAAAAGGTAATAAACAGATCTTGGTGTTGAGACATTTCAGACAAATCAAGCACTGAAAGGTGTTTTTCCACTTCTATGTTTCTACTGTCCAGCTACTGTGATGCATATTGACATGATTTGTGCTATTAATTCATCCCATATAGCTTTTCATCAGCAGAAGCGTCCCTCCAACACCTCTCTGCATGTGACAAAAGAACAAACTCACTTTAAAGCTGCAGTGAAGAGAAATCCTCCTTGTCCTCCGCCACCGAGACGACGTCCAGCGGGCCTCCACCTCCAGAGAGATGGAGGGATGGGTGGAGAAAGAGAAAAAGAAAGAGAAAGATGGGGACACAATGGAGAAGGATCGGAAATGCTTCTTGAGGTGAGTGAAGCCCAGCGTTTGTCAGTCTGACCATAAAGTTACCCGCTCTGGATTTCTGGCTCGCCCCCGGAAAGGGTCATCATCACCCGGGTCTGAGTGGGCCGTCGATGACAAAAAGAGGGAGAGAGAGAGAGAGAGAGAGAGAGTGAGTGGGGGGAAACAATACGATTGTTCCCACCTCACTTTGCTTCCACCCTCGCAGTTAAAATTGTTATGGTAATGAAGTGGATTTTTTGCTGGACAGCAGATTGTAACACAGAGATGTTTCTCTGACTGGAAGTGGAGGCCAGAGGCAATTCAAGGAGGGCAGCTGCTGCTTGACGACGGCCAGGATGATGTACACTTTTAAATGTTAAGGTGGAGGAAGTAGTAGCAGTTGCATCATTGGGCCTATTTAAGGGGGGCTGAAGCCCCCTTAAAATATTCTTAAGCCCCCCTAAATAATTTGATGTTGGTTTATAGTGCAAAGTCAATAGCAAGTGGTCATTATATGAGTTGAAATAAATAACCACATAATCTTGCATTATTTACAAATCACTTAAATACGGCCCCTCCCTTGTGGCCCAATTGTTGAAAAATGCGCTAAAAAGTGCTCTCTTTTTAGGCAAAAAAGTTTGTGTATGTATATGTATATATACATGTATATACATGTATGTGTATGTATATGTGTGTGTGTATATATATATATATATATATATATATATATACATACACATACATACATATATATATATGTATATGTACGTATATATACATGTACATGTATGTGTTAGCCTCAACTTGGGGCTAAGTCCCCCTGTCCTTAAAACCTAGTGACACCCCTGACTGACTGAAAGAGCAGAGCTCTTCACATTCTTCACTGTAGAAATATGCCACCATAAGTAAAAGTCCATGCTTTGGTTAACATTTGTATCATCAACAAAATGGATTAAAAGTAAAAGACTGTGCTGTAAAATGTTCCCTGTCAGTGTTTTACTATCATACATGTTTCTGTTAAATATGCTGCACAGCAGAAGAACACCAATGTTTTACTTCCTCTAAAGGAGAAATAACAAAAGATTTGAATTCAAAACGTTATTTGACAAAAATGGCAAAATAAAATCAATGTAAGGAAAGTGAAAGTACTCATAATGCAGATTTCACATTGTTATATTATCACAGAATACTATATTGTACTGTTACTGTTGTACTGTACTGGTACTTCAAAAGAAGTGTCCATTAGTGGCTACTGTTGTATTCTATAATATACATTAACATCTGGTGGAGTTAATTCTCCCATCAGTGCTTTTAAAACAACTCATACATGTAAAGAACAAAAATGAGGCGATTTCTTTGTTTTTGTTTAATGTGTTTGTGCATGTAAATCCATATATGCATAAAAGTGTGTGTGTGTGTGTGTGTGTGTGTGTGTGTGTGTGTGTGTGTGTGTTAAAGGGGTTGCCAGAGCAAAAAGGGCAACCCCCTCGTCCTCCTCAGGGGCCTGTGTGGGTGGACGGTCCTCAGCAGATGGATTGCTGCTCGCCCCTGGTCACTTCATGAACCCCAAACAGATTAATAATGTTAGAATAATATTTTTGTGTGTGGTTCTTTAAAAGAGAGAGGAGGTGGTCTTACCGGATATTATCTTTTTATGAATTCATCTGTGCTATTTTGTATTATAATATTTACAAATATCTAGACATCTGTTTGTTGATTTGCTTTTTTTATGTTTGTAATTATTATCATTATTATATTAATAGACATGATTGAGTGTGTGCAATAGAACTAATGATTGATTGATTAGTTCAGTGTTATTACATACTAATTTTCCTTTGTTTAAATCATTAAGCTTTCTGTTAACAACAACAAGATAAACCTAATCAACACACATTTAATTAAACTTAAAGACAAAAATCTTTTTATTATTATTATTTTATATATAAGATAAGCGCATATTGATATCCAGAGGAAGAATAAGTTTGTTGCAGTTGCCCAAATGACATTAAATTAATTACATAACAGCAAGTATATAAAATAACAATAGAATAAAGAAGATAATTTAAAAGAGAAATTAGGCTCAAAATCATAATACAAACCACTAACAGCACCTACATTTGTACTGAACTATTAGTCCAATACCACCAGCAAAGTGACAGACTGGTGTTGTTCTAAAATACCATTGCACTACTCTACATTCAGATATGTATATACTGTAAATATTATATATTTAAATATTATATTACTCCTGCATGTGTCTATTCATATTTATACATGTATATTTTATTTACACATATGCTACCATTTATTTATTTACTGCTTTAGCTCCTCTGGTTGGATGCAAACTGTATTGTTATCTTGTGTTGTGACATAATGACAATACAGTTGACTCTAATCTAATCTAATAGTATGTGATATAGTATAATATAGTGTGGGATGTAAAGTAAAATATAATATCATTTTTAAGTATGACACAACAGCACAGTACAATAGTGCAGCACAGGATGTAATGTAAACTATTATACTCTGGACTGGGAGAATACTTGATTCTGATTGGTTGATTGTTCCCATCTACTAAGTAGTTCCAGTCTGTTCACCATTCTGAATTAATGCGCCGGCTGAAAAGTGAAGAGTGAAGCAAGTTAGTGCCTGAGTGTGTCATCCTATGAGCACCACATGGTGGTGTCTGTGTGTCACACAAGATGTAAGAAATAAGAGGTAAATTAACACTGAGCTTCTGAACTTTGTGATTTATTGGTGATATCTTAACATTGATTTGGGGACAGTGGGTAGCTTGCTGGTCTCGTTGTTAAACATACTGTGTAACTGCGCTAATTGTTTGTCAGCATTGCGCAGTGTTATGGATTTTGCTAGCATGGCATTAGCTTTCTGGCTTGTAGCTGAGGCTTTTATGAGCTAAGGTCCGTCCTATTTACTGGAGCAGGGACATTATTAATTTCAACAGGAATATATCACAGGATATAAACTATAATAAAGTATTGTATGAACATGGTATAATATGATAATTAATAATAATATTTGTTGCAGTTGTGTCACTTTATCTTGTAGTTTGTCTCAAGATTCTTTGTTTTTCCATTGTTAATTTAGTCTTATATGTCTCTGTTAAATTACGTAGTTCTTATTATTTAATTAAATTAAGATGTAACACATTAAACATTACATAAGAGGAGGCTGTAAATTATTGCTGTTGTCTTTAATTACATGAAGAGTAAGAAAATCAATATGCAACAAAGTCAATAAATTTAATTAAATTAATTAAATTTGGAAAAGAGTTCAAAGATAATTCAGCTGTTTTTATGCGTTTAAATGATGCATTTAAATATCAGTAAATAAGACATTCTTAACATTCATGTGTTTGTGGAAAAAAAAAATTCAAAAAATCTGAAAATTAAGCTGCTAAACAATGATATAGCTGATATTTTGGCACAAAATCACACCCAGAGGGCAAACAAGCAAATTTGATGGACTCTGGTCTGGTTAAATACCAACCTGCCAACCAAGTGCAAACAGCAACCAGTGTTGTTGTATGTCAACACCAAGATAAGGTTCCTGAAGTTTTAGCTGCTCCTATGGTCACCAAAAAAAATGACTGAAATGAAATACATAGGAAAACAGTGACTTGATGTAGCCTCGTCTTCAAAATATCTTTTCAGACAAATAAAGGTTCAAATATGACATTTCCAAAAAATAAAAATATGTGCTAGGTGCTAAATTAGAACTACTTTTTTCCTTCATCGAAAGAACAATCCCATATTTCCTATTAACTCTTTAAGTGCCAAGAACGCATATTTACATTCTTTAAAATAGAATGCTTGAGTGCCTTAAACGTGTGTGTGTATAAATTTTTCCTTCTTTCGGCAGTGGGTAGCCGATTGCGGTCTCCCACAACCTGTGAGTAATTTTGGGGCTTCTGGGAGGTGTAGTCAGAACATAAAGAGACGGTATACACCACAGAGATCAAAGCAGGAAGTGGAGACGATCACGATTAGAGAGCAAAAGGAACGGAAGCTGAACAAAAAGTGGTGATTTTGGTGAAGGTAGCCTCGACTTCTGATAAAACAAGAATGGAAATAGAGAGTCTCTTCTTCATTCATTTCTTCTGAGTTTTCAGAGTCATAGTACAAAATATTCTGTGCATCATGAAAGATGACTCAAAATGGCCAAAAACGCTGGCACAAGACACTTTTGGTTTTTAAAAAGGGCTGACACTCAATGAATTAAGGGGTTCGAATGGATTTTCTGTGTGGCTTAAGGGTTTTAAGGGGTAACAATCCCTTCCTACTGGCAATATTGTTTGTAGTTGAGTTTCGCTCCCAGTCTGGTCCCCTCCAGGTGTTCGATGAAGGCATCGTCCATCTTTTGGCTCTGTTCTGGTGTGAAGTGCTTCCTCCAGTCCCCGACCTCGCCTGCTCAGGGACAAAAATAGGACACAGTTAAACCTTAAATTATGTTATACAGACTTGTGTCAAAAACCTAGAAGCTTTGACTTGGGTTTGCTGATACATATCACAACACAAATATATCAAACTTTAAGGCCAGATTTTTCAAGATGCAAAATAAGGGTTGATTTATTTCATGTATTTGTTAGCGCAAATTATATTTAAAATCTGTGCAAATCTGTTTTTTTCAAGCAGATATATCCAGTGTCATTTATTTTATTTTTAAATCATGTTATTACCTCCGTCCAGGAGGTTATGTTTTCACCGGGGTTTGTTTATTTGTAGGTTGGTTTGTTGGTTTGCAAAATAACTCAAAAAGTTGTGGACGGATTTTGACGAAATTTTCAGGGTTGGTCAGAAGTGGCCTAACTTAAAATTGGTGCCGAACGGATCCAAACACCACCAAAAAATAATCAGTTTTAAGTTAGGCCACTTCTGACCAACCCTGAAAATTTCGTCAAAATCCGTCCACAACTTTTTGAGTTATTTTGCAAACCAACAAACCAACAAACAAGCCCCAGTGAAAAAATAACCTCCTTGACGGTGGGAGTAACTCCGCCTTGGTGAAGGTCTGCGCTCTCTGAGTGCTTTTCTAGTTTTTTTTTTTTTATGTGATCAGTTAAACTGGTGTTGTATAGCTTTAAAGTAAATGCATCAGTAAATATAACATTACCAAAAGATTCTTTTTGTGGAAAAAAATGATTTAAATCACCTTTTCTGAATATGACATTTCCCATAGTACCATGGGAACTGAAGGAGCTCTCCTTCATTGCAGTGAAGGTACTCTTCTCTGCGATCTGCTGCACCTGATCCTCCGTTAAGCTGAAGCCAAAGAAGGTGGAGATCTGACGGACGCCCTCACTGAGATTCTGCCAGACGGGAACCAGAAATGTTGACATTACAGACGAGCTCTTATCTGCTGCTTTCTATCAGACACAGGTAAACTATTATTTACGCACTTCTTTTAGCTCTTCATAGGTGACAATCATGACGTTGGAGTCGTCCATCCTCTTCTCCCAGGCCAGAGCGTGGTCAAAGTATGACCCCCAAGGAACTACGCACATTACAACAAACATCATCAGCCGGTATTTGCAAAATGATTTTTTGATTTTCAGATTTTCAAGGCAAAAAGAAATGAAGTTAAATAGTTCAGTGGTAAATAACTACATCCCTTTCCTCAGAATAGTACTTTTACTTTTGAAACATACATTTTGCTGATACTTCTGTACTTCTATATGTTGTATGCAGGACTTTTGCTTTCAGTGGGATATTGTTGATGCCTTCACTTAATTGGCGGATCTGAGTCTCATCACCAGTAACACATTAAAGCACATGAAAAAGCAATGATGTCATAGCACCATTTCATGAAATTTCCAAAACATGTGACATCTGGCAGGGTGGATTTTTACTGCTAGAAGTAAAAAGCAGAATGAGTAACAGTCCAAGAAAAAGGAAGTAACAAAGGCTGGGCTGAACTACAGTGGAGGATCTGGCAGAGAATGAACATAATTAGCTACTACAGGGCAAATGCAGAAAGTGGGACTCAGTGCTGTCAGGTCAGGTGAGGTGACAGCGATAAGATATAAACAAAGCAGGCAAGAAGAGAATGAGAAGGCGTTGTTTTCTGGCATGTTGACAGTCACTGTGGGTGGAAGTTAGCAGTATTACAAACACATGAAGCTGTAAAGCAAACCTCTGTGCAGCACTGTAATCTTTGGGTGGTGATGGTGATTTAAGAGTGCTGCACAGACAGCCAAGGTCAGAACATTTTAACTTCTAATCCATGTATTATAGTTTGAAGCCTTCTTTAATGCATCACAATGTTCATTTAATAAATTATGGTCCATAAAACAGGAGCCACACAGGTCTGGGAGCTGTCTTAACAACTTTTATGTGGATGTAACCTTTTTGCTGTAATTCAGTATTCTTACATTATGCTATGGGTGCTTTTGACCTTTTAAAATATCATGGTATCTGTCAATGTACTGATAAACTGCACTGCTCTGCTCTTTAGTCACACCGTGGGAGTGTCTTGATGTAGTAAACTCAATGAGTAAAGCAACAGTGGCTCTTTATACCCACTTGGATTCAAACGCTTTCCAACACTGCCACATTTACCTTGCTGAGTCAGCTGTACACGCTGTTTATCAGCTCATAAACACATCTGAGCTGCAGGATCATAAAGTCTGGCTATGAGAGTATTTGCAAAGCACATTGTGGTATTTGAGCAGAAAATGAGACAATAAAGTTGCAGCTCTGTGGTGAATTGCAGGTTTCATGGATGAAAACAACCAAGGTGCAGCTGACTGACAAAAGTTGTGTTTGAGATGGAGGCTCTTCCTCTAAAACAGAAGGAAGAAGCTGAGAAAACTAGAAATACTGTAGGTGTCCGTGGAGCCCATGTTTGTGGAACAGAGTGGCTTCAATAGCTGACCTGAAAAAGCTCAGGGAAATGAAATCACTGTGTTAAACCTTGTGTAGGTATACTCATTACTGTAGTTATATCATTCTATTTTGACACAGTTGCTATAACTGACACAAAGTTGCCTTGTATACTTGTGAAGACTAATGTCTCAGTTCACAGCTGTTTTCTCACCGTCTCCACTCAGGAAGTTGGAGCAGAAGGATTCCCAGGACGGCACAGATGGGAGAACCGGGTTATTGTTGAAGAAATGATAGAACGAGACCAGAGTGTCTTTAGGGTTCCTGAAGATCACCAACATCTGCAACACAATAAACACAATGACATGATAAATAGTCTAATTCTGACATTTTGTCAACATTTTTGATAAAATAGAGGGAATAAAAAAGAGGGAAAAAATGTGAAAAGACAAATATCACAGAAGAGTTAGTATGATTTTAAAACACTGGCTTTCTTTTGTGATACTGAAACTACTGATTAAATTTGACATCCAAATATATTCTGAAGTGAAATTTTATTACAAGGATAACTTGATGAAGAAATATATTTACTTTTAATTTTTTGACATTTTTGACTTTTTCGACATACTATAGCATGGCGTTTTTTTCAGGAGCTGTATTCTGACATCCAATAATTTGGCTTTTTTTTTGTTTCTTTAACACATTTAAACACAAATTATGCTATAAATCCATTCAACATACCATAATAAGACATATTTAGCACTTTTTATATATTTTAATTTTTTGACATGTTTTGACTTTTTCGACATACTATAGTATGACGTTTTTTTTCAGGAGGTATTTTTTGACATCAAATAATTTTGCTTTTTTAACACATTTAAAACGAAATTATGCTATAAATGCATTCAACACACCATAATAAGGCATGTTTATCACTTTTTAGACATTTTAATTTTTGGACATTTTTTTTTACTTTTTCAACATACTATAGTATGACATTTTTTTCAGGAGCTATTTTTTGACATCCAATAATTTGGCTTTTTTAAAACATTTAAACCAAATTTATGCCATAAATGCATTCAACACACCATAATAAGGCATTTTCATCACTTTTTAGACATTTTAGTTTTTGGACATTTTTTGACTTTTTAGACATACTATAGTATAACTTTTTTCAGGAGCTATTTTCTGACATCCAATAATTTTGCTTTTTAAAAACATTTAAACCGAAATTATGCCATAAAAGCATTCAACACACCATAATAAGGCATCTTTATCACTTTTTCTGCATTTTAATTTTTTGACATTTTTTGACTTTTTCAACATACTATAGTATGACGTTTTTTCAGGAGATATTTTTTTTCATCCAACAATTTTGCTTTTTTAACACATTTAAATCGAATTTATGCCATAAATGCATTCAACACACCATAGTAAGTCATTTTTATCACTTTTCAGACGTTTTAATTTTTGGACATTTTTTGACTTTGTCAACATACTATAGTATGACGTTTTTTTCAGGAGCTATTTTTTTGACATCCAATAATTTGGCTTTTTAAACACATTTAAACACAAATTATGCTGTTAATGCATTCAACACAGCATAACAAAGCATTTGTATAGCTTTTTAGACATTTTAATTTGTTGACATTTTTTGACTTTTTCGACATACTATAGTATGACTTTTTTTCAGGAGCTATTTTTTGACATCCAATAATTTGGCTTTTTTAACACATTTAAACCGAATTTATGCCATAAATGCATTCAACACACCATAATAAGGCATTTTATCACTTTTTAGATATTTTAAATTTTGGACATTTTTTTACTTTTTCGACATACTATAGTATGACTTTTTTTCAGGAGCTATTTTTTGACATCCAATAATTTGGCTTTTTAAACACATTTAAACCGAAATTATGCTATGAATGCATTCAACACACCATAATAAGGCACTTTATCACTTTTTCTGCATTTTAATTTTTTGACATGTTTTGACTTTTTCAACATACTATAGTATGACGTTTTTTCAGGAGGTATTTTTTTTCATCCAACAATTTTGCTTTTTTAACACATTTAAACTGAAATTATGCTATAAATGCATTCAACACACCATAAGAAGGCATGTTTATCACTTTTTAGAGATTTTAATTTTTGGACATTTTTTTTTACTTTTTCGACATACTATAGTATGACATTTTTTTCAGGAGCTATTTTTTGACATCCAATAATTTGGCTTTTTTAAATCATTTAAACCAAATTTATGCCATAAATGCATTCAACACACCATAATAAGGCATTTTCATCACTTTTTAGACATTTTAATTTTTGGACATTTTTTTTTAACTTTTTTGACATACTATGGTATGACATTTTTTTCAGGAGCTATTTTTCGACATCCAATAATTTGGCTTTTTAAAAACATTTAAACTGAATTCATGCCAAAAATGCATTCAACATACCACAATAAGGCATTTTTATAACTTTTTAGACATTTTAATTTTTGGACATTTTTGGACTTTTTCGACATACTATAGTATGACATTTTTTTCAGGAGCTATTTTTTGACATCCAATAATTTGGCTTTTTTTTTTTTTAACACATTTAAACACAAATTATGCTATAAATCCATTCAACATACCATAATAAGACATCTTTAGCACTTTTTATACATTTTAATTTTTTGACATTTTTTGACTTTTTCAACATACTATAGTATGACGTTTTTTCAGGAGGTATTCTTTTTCATCCAATAATTTTGCTTTTTTAACACATTTAAACTGAAATTATGCTATAAATGCATTCAACACACCATAATAAGGCATTTTATCACTTTTTAAACATTTTGATTTTTGGACATTTTTTTTTAACTTTTTCGACATACTATAGTATGACATTTTTTTCAGGAGCTATTTTTGACATCCAATAATTTGGCTTTTTTAAAACATTTAAACTGAATTTATGCCATAAATGCATTCAACACACCATAATAAGGCATTTTTATCACTTTTTAGACATTTTAATTTTTGGACATTTTTTGACTTTTTCGAAATGCTATAGTATGACATTTTTTTCAGGAGCTATTTTTTGACATCCAATAATTTGGCTTTTTTAACACATTTAAACCACATTTATGCCATAAATGCAATTCAACACAGCATAATAAGGCATTTTATCACTTTTTAGATATTTTAATTTTTGGACATTTTTTGACTTTTTTGACATACTATAGTATGACATTTTTTTCAGGAGCTATTTTTTGACATCCAATAATTTGGCTTTTTTAAAACATTTAAACTGAATTCATGCCATAAATGCATTCATCACACCATAATAAGGCCTTTTTTTCACTTTTTAGACATTTTAATTTTTGGACAGTTTTTGACTTTTTCGAAATACTATAGTATGACATTTTTTTCAGGAGCCATTTTTTGGCATCCAATAATTTGGCTTTTCAATGTATTCAACACAGCATAATAAGGCATTTTATCACTTTTTAGATCTTTTAATTTTTGGACATTTTTTGGCTTTTTCAACATACTATAGTATGACATTTTTTTCAGGAGCTATTTTTTGACATCCAATAATTTGGCTTTTTTAACACATTTAAACCACATTTATGCCATAAATGCAATTCAACACAGCATAATAAGGCATTTTATCACTTTTTAGATATTTTAATTTTTGGACATTTTTTGACTTTTTAGACATACTATAGTATAACTTTTTTCAGGAGCCATTTTTTGGCATCCAATAATTTGGCTTTTCAATGTATTCAACACAGCATAATAAGGCATTTTATCACTTTTTAGATCTTTTAATTTTTGGACATTTTTTGGCTTTTTCAACATACTATAGTATGACATTTTTTTCAGGAGCTATTTTTTGACATCCAATAATTTGGCTTTTTGAAAACATTTAAACCGAATTTATGCCAAAAATGCATTCAACATACCACAATAAGGCATTTTTATCACTTTTTAGACATTTTAATTTTTGGACATTTTTTGACTTTTTCGAAATGCTATAGTATGACATTTTTTTCAGGAGCTATTTTTTGACATCCAATAATTTGGCTTTTTTAACACATTTAAACCGAATTTATGCCATAAATGCATTCAACACAGCATAATAAGGCATTTTATCACTTTTTAGATATTTTAATTTTTGGACATTTTTTGACTTTTTAGACATACTATAGTATGACGTTTTTTTCAGGAGCCATTTTTTGGCATCCAATAATTTGGCTTTTCAATGTATTCAACACAGCATAATAAGGCATTTTATCACTTTTTAGATCTTTTAATTTTTGGACATTTTTTGGCTTTTTCAACATACTTTAGTATGACATTTTTTTCAGGAGCTATTTTTTGACATCCAATAATTTGGCTTTTTTTTTTTTTTTTAACACATTTCAACACAAATTATGCTATAAATCCATTCAACATACCATAATAAGACATCTTTAGCACTTTTTATACATTTTAATTTTTTGACATTTTTTGACTTTTTCAACATACTATACTATGACATTTTTTCAGGAGCTATTTTTTGAAATCCAATAATTTGGCTTTTTTAAAACATTTAAACTGAATTTATGCCATAAATGCATTCAACACACCATAATAAGGCATTTTTATCACTTTTTAGACATTTTAATTTTTCGACAGTTTTTGACTTTTTTGACATACTATGTATGACATTTTTTTCAGGAGCTATTTTTTGACATCCAATAATTTGGCTTTTTTAAAACATTTAAACTGAATTTATGCCATAAATGCATTCAACATACCACAATAAGGCATTTTTTATCACTTTTTAGACATTTTAATTTTTGGACATTTTTTTACTCTTTCGAAATACTATAGTATGACATTTTTTTCAGGAGCTCTTTTTTGACATCCAATAATTTGGCTTTTTTTTAACACATTTAAACCGAATTTATGCCATAAATGCATTCAACACACCATAATAAGGCATTTTTATCACTTTTTAGACATTTTAATTTTTCGACAGTTTTTGACTTTTTTGACATACTATGTATGACATTTTTTTCAGGAGCTATTTTTTGACATCCAATAATTTGGCTTTTTTAAAACATTTAAACTGAATTTATGCCATAAATGCATTCAACATACCACAACAAGGCATTTTTTATCACTTTTTAGACATTTTAATTTTTGGACATTTTTTGACTCTTTCGAAATGCTATAGTATGACATTTTTTTCAGGAGCTATTTTTTGACATCCAATAATTTGGCTTTTTTTAACACATTTAAACCGAATTTATGCCATAAATGCATTCAACACACCATAATAAGGCATTTTATCACTTTTTAGACATTTTAATTTTTGGACATTTTTTTTACTTTTTTGACATACTATAGTATGACATTTTTTTCAGGAGCTCTTTTTTGACATCCAATAATTTGGCTTTTTTAACACATTTAAACCAAATTTATGCCATAAATGCATTCAACACAGCATAATAAGGCATTTTATCACTTTTTAGATATGTTAATTTTTGGACATTTTTTGACTTTTTTGACATACTATAGTATGACATTTTTTTCAGGAGCTATTTTTTGACATCCAATAATTTGGCTTTTTTTAACACATTTAAACCGAATTTATGCCATAAATGCATTCAACACACCATAATAAGGCATTTTATCACTTTTTAGACATTTTAATTTTTGGACATTTTTTTTACTTTTTTGACATACTATAGTATGACATTTTTTTCAGGAGCTCTTTTTTGACATCCAATAATTTGGCTTTTTTAACACATTTAAACCGAATTTATGCCATAAATGCATTCAACACAGCATAATAAGGCATTTTATCACTTTTTAGATATGTTAATTTTTGGACATTTTTTGACTTTTTTGACATACTATAGTATGACTTTTTTTCAGGAGCCATTTTTTGGCATCCAATAATTTGGCTTTTCAATGTATTCAACACAGCATAATAAGGCATTTTATCACTTTTTAGACATTTTAATTTTTGGACATTTTTTTTACTTTTTTGACATACTATAGTATGACATTTTTTTCAGGAGCTATTTTTCAACATCCAATAATTTGGCTTTTTAAAAACATTTAAACTGAATTTATGCCAAAAATGCATTCACCATACCACAATAAGGCATTTTTATCACTTTTTAGACATTTTTATTGTTGGATATTTTTGGACTTTTCCGACATACTATAGTATGACATTTTTTTCAAGAGCTATTTTTTGACATCCAATAATTTGGCTTTTTTTTTTTTTTTTAACACATTTAAAAACAAATTATGCTATAAATGCATTCAACATACCATAATAAGACATCTTTAGCACTTTTTATACATTTTAATTTTTTGACATTTTTTGACTTTTTCAACATACTATAGTATGACGTTTTTTCAGGAGGTATTTTTTTTCATCGAATAATTTTGCTTTTTTAACACATTTAAACTGAAATTATGCTATAAATGCATTCAACACACCATAAGAAGGCATGTTTATCACTTTTTAGACATTTTAATTTTTGGACATTTTTATTTACTTTTTTGACATACTAAAGTATGACATTTTCTTCAGGAGCTATTTTTTGACATCCAATAATTTGGATTTTTGAAAACATTTAAACCGAATTTATGCCAAAAATGCATTCAACATACCACAATAAGGCATTTTTATCACTTTTTAGACATTTTAATTTTTTGACATTTTTTGGCTTTTTTGACATACTATAGTGTGACTTTTTTTCAGAAGCTATTTTCTGACATCCAATAATTTGGCTTTTTTAACACATTTAAACTGAATTTATGCCATAAATGCATTCAACACACCACAATAAAGCATTTTTTATCACTTTTTAGACATTTTAATTTTTGGACATTTTTTACTTTTTCGAAATACTATAGTATGACATTTTTTTCAGGAGCTATTTTTTTGACATCCAATAATTTGGCTTTTTTAAGATATTTTAATTTTTGGACATTTTTTGACTTTTTCGACATACTATAGTATGACGTTTTTTTCAGGAGCCATTTTTTTGACATCCAATAATTTGGCTTTTTTAACACATTTAAACCAAAATTATGCTATTAATGCATTCAACACACCATAATAAGGCATTTTTATCACTTTTTAGACATTTTAATTTTTTGACATTTTTTGGCTTTTTTGACATACTATAGTGTGACTTTTTTTCTGAAGCTATTTTCTGACATCCAATAATTTGGCTTTTTTAACACATTTAAACTGAATTTGTGCCATAAATGCATTCAACACACCATAATAAGGCATTTTTGTCACTTTTTAGAAAATTTTAATTTTTTGACATTTTTTGGCTTTTTAAACATACTATAGTATGACGTTTTTTTCAGGTGCTATTTTTTGAAATCCAATAATTTGGCTTTTTACAAACATTTAAACTGAATTCATGCCAAAAATGCATTCAACATACCACTATAAGGCATTTTTATCACTTTTTAGACATTTTTATTGTTGGACATTTTTGGACTTTTTCGACATACTATATTATGAGATTTTTTTCAGGAGCTATTTTTTGACATCCAATAATTTGGCTTTTTTTTTTTTTTAACACATTTAAACACAAATTATGCTATAAATCCATTCAACATACCATAATAAGACATCTTTAGCACTTTTTATACATTTTAATTTTTTGACATTTTTTGACTTTTTCAACATACTATAGTATGACGTTTTTTCAGGAGGTATTTTTTTTCATCCAATAATTTTGCTTTTTTAACACATTTAAACTGAAATTATGCTATAAATGCATTCAACACACCATAAGAAGGCATGTTTATCACTTTTTAGACATTTTAATTTTTGGACATTTTTTTGACTTTTTCGACATACTATAGTATGACATTTTTTCAGGAGCTATTTTTTGAAATCCAATAATTTGGCTTTTTTAAAACATTTAAACTGAATTTATGCCATAAATGCATTCAACACACCATAATAAGGCCTTTTTATCACTTTTTAGACATTTTAATTTTTGGACAGTTTTTGACTTTTTTGACATACTATAGTATGACGTTTTTTTCAGGAGCCATTTTTTGACATCCAATAATTTGGCTTTTTTAAAACATTTAAACTGAATTTATGCCATAAATGCATTCAACACACCACAATAAAGCATTTTTTATCACTTTTTAGACATTTTAATTTTTGGACATTTTTTGACTTTTTCGAAATACTATAGTATGACATTTTTTTCAGGAGCTATTTTTTTGACATCCAATAATTTGGCTTTTTTAACACATTTAAACCGAATTTATGCCATAAATGCATTCAACACAGCATAATAAGGCATTTTATCACTTTTTAGATATTTTAATTTTTGGACATTTTTTGACTTTTTTGACATACTATAGTATGACGTTTTTTTCAGGAGCCATTTTTTGGCATCCAATAATTTGGCTTTTCAATGTATTCAACACAGCATAATAAGGCATTTTTATCACTTTTTAGACATTTTAATTTTTTTTACTTTTTGTTACTTTTTCAACATACTATAGTATGACTTTTTTTCAGGAGCCATTTTTTGACATCCAATAATTTGGCTTTTTTAACACATTTAAACCGAATTTATGCCATAAATGCATTCAACACAGCATAATAAGGCATTTTATCACTTTTTAGATATTTTAATTTTTGGACATTTTTTGGCTTTTTTGACATACTATAGTGTGACTTTTTTTCAGAAGCTGTTTTCTGACATCCAATAATTTGGCTTTTTTAACACATTTAAACTGAATTTATGCCATAAATGCATTCAACACACCATAATAAGGCATTTTTATCACTTTTTTGAAAATTTTAATTTTTTGACATTTTTTGGCTTTTTCAACATACAACGTTATATATATATGACATATATATGACATATGACATATGACGTTTTTTTCAGGTGCCATTTTTTCACAACCAATAATTTGGCTTTTTAAACACATTTAAACCTAAATTATGCTATTAATGTATTCAACACACCACAATAAGGCATTTTTATCACTTTTTAGACATTTTAATTTTTCGACAGTTTTTGACTTTTTTGACATACTATGGTATGACATTTTTTTCAGGAGCTATTTTTTGACATCCAATAATTTGGCTTTTTTTAAAACATTTAAACTGAATTTATGCCATAAATCCATTCAACATACCACAACAAGGCATTTTTATCACTTTTTAGACATTTTAATTTTTTGACATTTTTTGGCTTTTTTGACATACTATAGTGTGACTTTTTTTCAGAAGCTATTTTCTGACATCCAATAATTTGGCTTTTTTAACACATTTAAACTGAATTTGTGCCATAAATGCATTCAACACACCATAATAAGGCATTTTTGTCACTTTTTAGAAAATTTTAATTTTTTGACATTTTTTGGCTTTTTAAACATACTATAGTATGACGTTTTTTTCAGGTGCTATTTTTTGACATCCAATAATTTGGCTTTTTAAACACATTTAAACCGAAATTATGCTATTAATGTATTCAACACACCACAATAAGGCATTTTTATCACTTTTTAGATATTTTAATTGTTGGACAGTTTTTTTACTTTTTTGACATACTATAGTATGACGTTTTTTTTCAGGAGCCATTTTCTGACATCCAATAATTTGTCTTTTTTTAACACATTTAAAACGAAATTATGCTATTAATGCATTCAACACACCATAATAAGGCATTTGTATCACTTTTTAGACATTTTAATTTTTGGACATTTTTTGACTTTTTCGACATACTAAAGTATGACATTTTCTTCAGGAGCTATTTTTTGACATCCAATAATTTGGCTTTTTGAAAACATTTAAACTGAATTTATGCCAAAAATGCATTCAACATACCACAATAAGGCATTTTTATCACGTTTTAGACATTTTAATTTTTGGACATTTTTTGACTTTTTCGAAATGCTATAGTATGACATTTTTTTCAGGAGCTATTTTTTGACATCCAATAATTTGGCTTTTTTAACACATTTAAACCACATTTATGCCATAAATGCAATTCAACACAGCATAATCAGGCATTTTATCACTTTTTAGACATTTTAATTTTTGGACATTTTTTGACTTTGTCGACATACTATAGTATGACTTATTTTTCAGGAGCTATTTTTTGACATCCAATAATTTGGCTTTTTAAACACATTTAAACCGAAATTATGCTATTAATGTATTCAACACACCATAATAAGGCATTTTTATCACTTTTTAGACAGTTTAATTTTTTGACGTTTTTTTGACTTTTTCGATATACTATAGTATGACGTTTTTTTCAGGAGCCATTTTTTGGCATCCAATAATTTGGCTTTTCATTGTATTCAACACAGCATAATAAGGCATTTTTATCACTTTTTAGACATTAATTTTTTTTACTTTTTGTTACTTTTTCAACATACTATAGTATGACTTTTTTTCAGGAGCTCTTTTTTGACATCCAATAATTTGGCTTTTTAAAAACATTTAAACCGAATTTATGCCATAAATGCATTCAACACACCATAATAAGGCATTTTCATCACTTTTTAGACATTTTAATTTTTGGACATTTTTTTTAACTTTTTTGACATACTATAGTATGACATTTTTTTCAGGAGCTTTTTTTCGACATCCAATAATTTGGCTTTTTACAAACATTTAAACTGAATTCATGCCAAAAATGCATTCAACATACCACAATAAGGCATTTTTATCACTTTTTAGACATTTTTATTGTTGGACATTTTTGGACTTTTTCGACATACTATATTATGAGATTTTTTTCAGGAGCTATTTTTTGACATCCAATAATTTGGCTTTTTTTTTTTTTTAACACATTTAAACACAAATTATGCTATAAATCCATTCAACATACCATAATAAGACATCTTTAGCACTTTTTATACATTTTAATTTTTTGACATTTTTTGACTTTTTCAACATACTATAGTATGACGTTTTTTCAGGAGGTATTTTTTTTCATCCAATAATTTTGCTTTTTTAAGACATTTAAACTGAAATTATGCTATAAATGCATTCAACACACCATAAGAAGGCATGTTTATCACTTTTTAGACATTTTAATTTTTGGACATTTTTTTGACTTTTTCGACATGCTATAGTATGACATTTTTTCAGGAGCTATTTTTTGAAATCCAATAATTTGGCTTTTTTAAAACATTTAAACTGAATTTATGCCATACATGCATTCAACACACCATAATAAGGCCTTTTTATCACTTTTTAGACATTTTAATTTTTGGACAGTTTTTGACTTTTTTGACATACTATAGTATGACGTTTTTTTCAGGAGCCATTTTTTGACATCCAATAATTTGGCTTTTTTAAAACATTTAAACTGAATTTATGCTATTAATGCATTCAACACACCATAATAAGGCATTTGTATCACTTTTTAGACATTTTAATTTTTGGACATTTTTTGACTTTTTCGACATAATAAAGTATGACATTTTCTTCAGGAGCTCTTTTTTGACATCCAATAATTTGGCTTTTTAAAAACATTTAAACCGAATTTATGCCATAAATGCATTCAACACACCATGATAAGGCATTTTTATCACTTTTTAGACATTTTAATTTTTTGACATTTTTTTTTACTTTTTTGACATACTATAGTATGACATTTTTTTTAGGAGCTATTTTTTGACATCCACTAATTTGCCTTTTTTAACACATTTAAACACAAATTGTGCTATAAATCCATTCAACATATCATAATTAGGCATTTTTATCACTTTTTAGACATTTTAATTTTTTGACATTTTTTTACTTTTTTGACATACTATAGTATGACGTTTTTTTCAGGAGCCATTTTCTGACATCCAATAATTTGTCTTTTTTTAACACATTTAAAACGAAATTATGCTATTAATGCATTCAACACACCATAATAAGGCATTTGTATCACTTTTTAGACATTTTAATTTTTGGACATTTTTTGACTTTTTCGACATACTAAAGTATGACATTTTCTTCAGGAGCTCTTTTTTGACATCCAATAATTTGTCTTTTTTTAACACATTTAAAACGAAATTATGCTATTAATGCATTCAACACACCATAATAAGGCATTTGTATCACTTTTTAGACATTTTAATTTTTGGACATTTTTTTACTTTTTCGACATACTAAAGTATGACATTTTCTTCAGGAGCTCTTTTTTGACATCCAATAATTTGGCTTTTTAAAAACATTTAAACCGAATTTATGCCATAAATGCATTCAACACACCATGATAAGGCATTTTTATCACTTTTTAGACATTTTAATTTTTTGACATTTTTTTTTACTTTTTTGACATACTATAGTATGACATTTTTTTTAGGAGCTATTTTCTGACATCCACTAATTTGCCTTTTTTTAACACATTTAAACACAAATTGTGCTATAAATCCATTCAACATATCATAATTAGGCATTTTTATCACTTTTTAGACATTTTAATTTTTTGACTGTTTTTTTACTTTTTCGACATACTATACTATGACTTTTTTTCAGGAGCTCTTTTTTTGACATCCAATAATTTGGCTTTTTTAACACATTTAAACACAAATTATGCCATTAATGCATTCAACACACCATAATAAGGCATTTTTTATCACTTTTTATACATTTTAATTTTTTGACAGTTTTTGACTTTTTCGACATACTATAGCATGACATTTTTTTCAGGAGCTATTTTTTGACATCCAATAATTTGGCTTGTCTGCAGTCACAATATGAGGAGAATCCGTTGAATTTGACGCTACAGATGTTTTGAAACTTACTTTAGTTTTCTTTGCATGGAAGGAAGCAGGGATGTTGTCGGGGTGCAGGTGAGTCCCCAGAAGCCTCGGGGATGGAGTCTCACCCAACACCTGGAGGAGATCAGTGTTATCTGTTTATTGCAATATACTCATAAGAGGTCATTAAAAAAAGCTTGGATTACAACACACACAGAAGGAGAGCGACTTCATTCTCTGCTGAGGTAGATGTGACTCCCCCTCAATGCTACATAGACAACAGTTGTTTGCAGCTATATTAATGATATTAACTCATAGAGTGCCAGCTGTTTTATCAAACAGGAAGTGCCTTGTACCAGCATTTTTGTCCATTTTGAGTCATATTTTAAGGCCCGCAGAATATTTTGTACTGTGACTCTTCTTTTTACTATGACAGTTTCTGGTCGTCTGCCATTTTTATCCCCTTCATTACTTTGTTTTGCTGTATTCTTTGAGCCAAAGGCTTAATGAAAATTGCAAAGAGAAGAGGGCTCAGAGGCCATCCTTGTCTAGTTGATTGTTCAAGTATGAATGATTCTGAGAGATGTCCATTAATCTTCAGTTGTGCAGATGGGCTTTAGTATATTGCTTCTATAGTTTGAATTATTGTCTCGTCAAAACCAAATTTGTCCATTACTTTGAAAAGGAAGGTCCATATAGTAGGTCCATGTGGAAGATACGACACGCAAACACACACACACACACACCCTTAAGTACCTTTACGACATCTGGTCCATAAAATTCAATCAGCGGTGGCATCTTGGATACCACCTCCATCCCAGTGGCCTCTGCAGCGATTTTACTCATGACCCCCACCATCCAGTTAAAACCTGCACACACAATTTCGGTAAAGATAGCAACATTCCTAATGATGTATGACTGTACAGTGCTTAACTAATGTATGTACAGTATATATATTTGTGTATATATAATTTTTTTTTTCCAAAACCCGTGTAATGTTGTTGGAGCGCCAATGAAAATGAGACCCTGGAGTGATTTATTATTTTCGGGGGACAGAGAGTGATGAGAAAACCAGTTTACCTCCGTGTGGTGAAACACTCATAGAGAAACCAGTAAAACAAATATTCCAGGCCTATAAACACAGCAGGGTATTAATGTGAGAGTGTGAAGGTCAGGTTAATCTTTCTCGAGCTTCCTCCTTAGATGACAAGACATCAGGAAGCCATTATCTGTGGCAGTCTGCTGTGCAACACTTATTTAATCCCCTGTAACACTGAAAGGGGAAGTTCACCCGTTTAAAAAGAGGCTCCCTTTGGATGGACTGATAGAGCTCCACACCAACAGCTCTCTTACACCTGACTAGCAGGCCACTGTGCTGTGTGATTAACTTGTCTGTCTTCATGCCATTGCTGCACTGGTGAGTCTGCGTGCAAAGAAGCTCTTTCTAACTGTAAACACAACACCCAGAAAGATAAGACACATTCACTGAATGCACCACAGTGACAGCAGGAATGGCATGCATCTCCTCTTGTAACTGTGAGTGCTTTGTGTGGTGTTACATGCTGCTTTTATATGTCCATAAATATCAGGCAGTGGTTGAAAGAAACTATATACATTTAATCATTGTACAAAAGTTCAAGTTGAGATACGTTTTCTTTACTTGAGTATTTCCATTTCTGATACTTTATACTTTTACTCCACCACATTGTTTTGATAACTTACTTTTCACGTTGTTAATCATGCAAAATATAATTAAGAACTATATTATCAAGCGATATAATACACAATGACAAGACTTTATTGATGCCTGGAAATTCACAAGGTATCCTAGCAGTATAAAAAGTAATTAAAATGAGTCCCACATTTACCATCTGCTACATTAAAAATCAACACATCAATCCATCAATATTTTTTTTCCAACAATATTATATATATTCTTCTGAAATGAGTACTTCTTCCCCCACTGCTTAAAACTGAAAAAGCTAGGCATGGCTTTCACCAGTATTACAATTATTAACATGTGGAGGTCCAAGGTCAGAGGTCATAACAGATACATCACATGTCCCAGTGACCTAACTTGTGACTAATCATTTATTTGATGTAAAGCTGCCTCATGGTTGGCAGTCTCTGGCTAAACAGCTTTAATAAATGTCGTAAAACGATTACAATCACTCACCACATTTGGGATAAGCCACCAGCACGATGTCGTCCTCTCGGGCCTCAATGTTCTTCACAGCCTTTAAATGAGCCTCTGGGCACATGAGGCGTGGGTACAACACCCCGTTGTACCTGTACAGCTTCTCCTCGTCGCTGACCTCCTTTGCTCTCTGCACTTTGGTGGTAAAGTCTTTGGTGTTCATCCTGATTCAGTGCAGCACAGATTAGAAACCCAGAGGCAAAAAAAAGCTGCTTTCTGTTCAGCCGAGCGTCTATCCACACAGAGAGAGAGACAGAGGGAGAGATGCAGTAAAAAGAGGAGGCCCCAGGCACCTCCTCCTTTTACTACACAACACACACATGCAGGGCAATGAGTGAATGATGAGATGTCTGTTCAGTGTTTATTACACGCTGACAGACTGTCTGCAGACCCCCAGTTTCTCTTTCACACACAGTTCCTGTGGGTTGCTATAGCTAACCGCTAACTGGAGGTCCTTCTCTCCGGAGCTCCCCTCCTGCTGAAGTCATGAGTTTCAGCACTTTGGTGGAATTCCACATATTCTTGCCCTGCTTTAGCTTGTTTTCATAGCTGATAACTGTAAACTTAGCTTGACTGGACTCAGTGGTAGAAGCGTTTGAGTGAGGTAAGCCGTTCTTTTTCCATCTGTCTCAAATGTGAGATTTTGTTACTTTAGTTTGTTGTTTTAGTTTGAGTTGGAGATTGCCGGTAGTCCTTGTTTGTCGTTTTCTTTTAGGAACTGCGAAGTGACGTTAAAGAAAAGGAAGGTTTGCATCATGACGCAAAAGATGAGTTGGAGACAGCGAAAGAGGACTTTAACATCCTTCAGAAAGACCATGTTGAGCTGAAAGAGGTTTTGGATCAAAAGGATGAAGAAATGAAAAAGAAAATGACACTGAGACAGGATTTCCACAGGTACAAAGAGGAGCGCAGCGAGGCTCAGCAAAAGCCAGACACTTCTGAGCAGGAAAACGAAAGGCTGAACGAAGAGTTGAGGGAATATATGAAGAAAGAGAAATACCTAAGCAAGAAATTCAGTTCTGCAAAAGTGCTATGTGATTCTTTATTGGCACGATAGTTGTGGAGCGGCAGTGATTTACTGCTGGGGAGGAATGGTTAAGAAGAGATTCTACTGAGTGACATAGCATCTAATTTTTTACATTTGTTTAAATTTTTAAATAAAAAATGTAACGAATGTGAACAAGTTATTTTTTAAGACTGTGAACTATGAATATGAACTAGTTAATTTTCATATTTGTGAACTGAACTTTGAGCGAATTCTTTTTAGATGTGAACATGTGTAAAGCAAAGGATACTTTGATTGTATATCTGACTCCTAATTTCCACTGGATGCGGAACGGCGCTGATGTCCGTTGTCCACCATCCGTCAATACCCACCAGATCCACCTGAACGAGATCTTGCTGCCTAAGGAGATCTTGTGTTTCACGTACAATTGCAAGATATAGCGGGTTGTAGCGAAAAAACTGGAATATTTTCTTTATGTTTAATTAACTGTTCATGTGTTTGTTTTGTTTTGTTTTGAAGGAGAAACTTGCACAAGTTCAACAGCATCTGGGGAGGTCGAAACTGAAGCTAATTCAGGAAGTGGAGACACGCTGGAATAGCACATATCAACGTCTGAGTAAAATATGAGTCAAATATTGGAAGACTGGAGGACCCACTGGAGTACTGGAAGAGGCAGACATTGGTGGATCCACATTTATACAGACTTGCTGTTGAGTTTTTGTGTACACCAGCCTCTCTGTCTTCTTTTTCTTGTACGTATGTACCCTGATGCATATGTCAAAGATGATTTTTCTTCTTCTACTCACAGTGTAGGAAGGAGGAAAATTAAGGAAAAAACTGTACATGATGTGAAGACTTTTTGTAATTTTTTTATTGAAAAACATGTATCACTATAGAGGGTGGCACTGTCGCCTCACAGCAAGAAGGTACGCGGTTTGAATCCTGGCCCGGGGCCTTTCTGTGTGGAGTTTGCATGTTCTCTCCATGTCTGCGTGGGTTCTCTCCAGGACCTCCGGCTTCCTCCCACCATCCAAAAACATGCATGGGGATTAGGTTAATTGGCTAATTTAAATTGCCTGTAGGTGTGAATGTGAGTGTGAATGCTTGTGCACTGTGATGAACTGGAGACTTGTCCAGGATGTACCCTGCTTTTCACCCTAAGACAGCAAGGATAGGCTCCAGCCCCACTAAAACCCTATGAGTATAAGCTGTAGAAAATGGATGGATGGATGTATCACTACAATATTCTGTAGTGATACATCCATCCATGATATATGTACATTGTGTATCGAGCAAGGAACTGTTGAGAATACACTAATATTCCTCTGAAAAAAATTCTATAGTAACATAATGTACTGTACATACTTTATAGAGTAAGGAACTGTGGAGAATACATGAATATAACCTTGATAACACAAGCGCACAATAATAAAACATTTACATTTACATAATATTATATTATTCATTTACATATTAAAGAGGTAATTCATAGCATGTTGAAAATTGTCAAAAATGTCATACTATAGCATGTCAAAAAAGTCAAAAAAATGAAAAGAAAGAAGAAAGAAAAATCAGAAAGACTTATTGTTGAATGATCTCACAGCAAATAAAGTTAAAAAAAGTTGTAAGAAAACAAATTATTGTTTAAAAAATGTCATAGTATAGCATGTCAAAAAGTCAAAAAATGTTAAAAGATGAAAAGGTCCAAAAGGTCATCAGAAAGATTTATTATACTGTGTTGAATGATTTCACAGCAAATTAAGTTGAAAAAAAGTTGTAAAAATGCAAATTTATAGCATTTTGAAAATTGTCAAAAAAATGTCATAGTATAGCATGTCAAAAAAGTCCAAAAATGAAAAAAATGAAAAAGTCCCAAAGGTCATCAGAGAGACTTATTATAGTGTTTTGAATGATTTCACAGCAAATTGAGTTGAAAAAAGTTGTAAAAAAGTAAATTCCAAGCATGTTGAAAATTGTCAAAAATGTAATAGTATAGCATGTCAAAAAGTCTAAAAATTAAAAAAATAAAAAGGTCATGAGAGAGACTTATTGTGGCGTGATCAATGATTTCTTAGCAAATTAATTTGAAAAAAGTTGTTTAAAAAAAAGCAAATTCATAGCATGTTGGAAATTTTCAAAAAACGTCATACTATAACATGTGAAAAAGTCCAAAAATGAAAAAAAAGAAAAGGTCCAAAAGCTCATCAGAGAGACTTAATAGAGTGTTTTGAATGATTTCACAGCAAATTGAGTTGAAAAAAAGTTGTAAAAAAGTAAATTCAAAGCATGTTGAAAATTGTCAAAAAATGTCATACTATGGCATGTCAAAAAAGTCCAAAAATTTAAAAAAAAGAAAAGGTCTAAAAAAATCATCAGAAAGACTTATTATAGTTTGTTGAATGATTTCACAGGAAATGAAGTTGAAAAAAAGTTGTAAAAATAAATTCAAAGCATGTTGAAAATTGTCAAAAATAGTATAGCATGTCAAAAAATAGTATAGCATGTCAAAAAAGTCCAATGATTTAAAAAATGAAAAGGTCATGAGAGAGACTTATTATGGTGTGATCAATGATTTCTTGGCAAATTAATTTGAAAAAAGTTGGAAAAACGCAAATTTATTGCTTGTTGAAAATTGTCAAAAAAACGTCATACTATAACATGTGAAAAAGTCCAAAAATGAAAAAAAATGAAAAGGTCCAAAAGGTCATCAGAGAGACTTATTATAGTGTGTTGAATGATTTCACAGCAAATTAAGTTGAAAAAAGTTGTAAAAAAGAAAATTCATAGCATTTTGAAAATTTTCAAAAAATGTCATACTATGGCATGTCAAAAAAGTCCAAAAATTAAAAAAAAAGAAAAGGTCTAAAAAAATCATCAGAAAGACTTATTATAGTTTGTTGAATGATTTCACAGGAAATTAAGTTGAAAAAAAGTTGTAAAAATAAATTCAAAGCATGTTGAAAATTGTCAAAAATAGTATAGCATGTCAAAAAATAGTATAGCATGTCAAAAAAGTCCAAAAATTTAAAAAATGAAAAGGTCATGAGAGAGACTTATTATGGTGTGATCAATGATTTCTTAGCAAATTAAGTTGAAAAAAGTTGTAAAAAAGCAAATTTATAGCATGCAGAAAATTTTCAAAAATGTCATACTATAGCATGTCAAAAAAGTCCAAAATTGAAAAAAAATGAAAACGTCCAAAAGGTCAACAGAGAGACTTATTATCATGTGTTGAATGATTTCACAGCAAATTAAGTTGAAAAAAGTTGTAAAAAAAAGTTGTAAAAAAGCAAATTAAGCAAATTAAGTTGAAAAAAAAGTTATAAAAAAGTAAGTTCAAAGCATGTTGAAAATTGTCAAAAAATGTCTCACTATAGCATGTCAAAAAAGTCCAAAAATTAAAAAACATTAAAAGGTCATGAGAGAGACTTATTATGGTGTGATCAATGATTTCTTAGCAAATTAAGTTGAAAAAAGTTGTAAAAAAGCAAATTTATAGCATTTTGAAAATTTTCAAAAAATGTCATACTATGGCATGTCAAAAAAGTCCAAAAATTGAAAAAAAAAGAAAAGGTCCTAAAAATCATCAGACAGACTTATTATAGTGTGTCGAATGATTTCACAGCAAATTAAGTTGAAAAAAGTTGTAAAAAAAAAGTAAATTCAAAGCATGTTGAAAATTGTCAAAAATGTCAAAAATAGTATAGCATGTCAAAAAAGTCCAAAAATTTAAAAAAATGAAAAGGTCATGAGAGAGACTTATTATAGTGTTTTGAATGATTTCACAGCAAATTGAGTTGAAAAAAAGTTGTAAAAAAGCAAATTTATAGCATTTTGAAAATTTTCAAAAAATGTCATACTATGGCATGTCAAAAAAGTCCAAAAATGAAAAAAAAATGAAAAGGTCCAAAAAATCATCAGAGAGACTTATTATGGTGTGATCAATGATTTCACAGCAAATTGAGTCGAAAAAAGTTGTAAAAAAAGCAAATTTATAGCATTTTGAAAATTGTTAAAACATGTCTCACTATAGCATGTCAAAAAAGTCCAAAAATTAAAAAAATTAAAAGGTCATCAGAAAGACTTACTATGGTGTGATCAATGATTTCTAACCAAATTAAGTTGAAAAAAGTTGTAAAAAAGCAAATTTATAGTATGCAGAAAATTTTCAAAAAATGTCATACTATAGCATGTCAAAAAAGTCCAAAAATTAAAAAAAATGAAAAAGTCCTAAAGGTCACCAGAGAGACTTATTATGGTGTGATCAATGATTTCACAGCAAATTGAGTTGAAAAAAGTTGTAAATAAGCACATTTATAGCATTTTGAAATTTTTTAAAACATGTCATACTATCGCATGTCAAAAAAGTCCAAAAATAAAAAAAAAATGAAAAGGTCCAAAAAAATCATCAGAAAGACTTATTACAGTGTTTTGAATGATTTCACAGCAAATTAAGTTGAAAAAAAGTTGTAAAATAAGCAAATTCAAAGCATGTTGAAAATTGTCAAAAAATGTCTCACTATAGCATGTCAAAAAAGTCCAAAAATTAAAAAAATTAAAAGGTCATCAGAAAGACTTAGTATGGTGTGATCAATGATTTCTAACCAAATTAAGTTAAAAAAAAGTTGTAAAAAAGCAAATTTATAGTATGCAGAAAATTTTCAAAAAATGTCATACTATAGCATGTCAAAAAAGTCCAAAAATTAAAAAAAATGAAAAAGTCCTAAAGGTCACCAGAGAGACTTATTACAGTGTTTTGAATGATTTCACAGCAAATTAAGTTGAAAAAAGTTGTAAAAAAAGCAAATTTATAGCATTTTGAAATTTTTAAAACATGTCATACTATCGCATGTCAAAAAAGTCCAAAAATAAAAAAAATGAAAAGGTCCAAAAAATCATCAGAAAGACTTATTACAGTGTTTTGAATGATTTCACAGCAAATTAAGTTGAAAAAAGTTGTAAAATAAGCAAATTCAAAGCATGTTGAAAACTGTCAAAAATGTCATAGTATAGCACGTCAAAAAAGTCCAAAAATTAAAAAAATGAAAAGGTCATCAGAAAGACTTATTATGGCGTGATCAATGATTTCACAGCAAATTGAGTTGAAAAAAGTTGTAAAAAAAAGCAAATTTATAGCATTTTGAAAATTGTTAAAACATGTCTCACTATAGCATGTCAAAAAAGTCCAAAAATTAAAAAATTAAAAGGTCATCAGAAAGACTTACTATGGTGTGATCAATGATTTCTAACCAAATTAAGTTAAAAAAAAAGTTGTAAAAAAGCAAATTTATAGTATGCAGAAAATTTTCAAAAAATGTCATACTATAGCATGTCAAAAAAGTCCAAAAATTAAAAAAAATGAAAAAGTCCTAAAGGTCACCAGAGAGACTTATTATGGTGTGATCAATGATTTCACAGCAAATTGAGTTGAAAAAAGTTGTAAATAAGCACATTTATAGCATTTTGAAATTTTTTAAAACATGTCATACTATCGCATGTCAAAAAAGTCCAAAAATAAAAAAAATGAAAAGGTCCAAAAAAATCATCAGAAAGACTTATTACAGTGTTTTGAATGATTTCACAGCAAATTAAGTTGAAAAAAGTTGTAAAATAAGCAAATTCAAAGCATGTTGAAAACTGTCAAAAATGTCATAGTATAGCATGTCTAAAAAGTCCAAAAATTAAAAAAATTAAAAGGTCATCAGAAAGACTTATTATGGCGTGATCAATGATTTCTTAGCAAATTAAGCTGAAAAAAAGTTGTAAAAACAAATTTACAGCATGTTGAAAACTGTCAAAAAAATGTCATACTATAACCTGTCAGTTTCCTCATGACATTTTGATTCAATACTATACTATACTTATTTGAGATAATTTAACAGTTTACTAAATTATGACTTTTTATTACGGTTGTTGGCATACTGACTGTATCAGACAATATTCCCATTTACTGCCGTTTCCCTGCCCTTCTCCAGCTACACCTCAGGCATTTTCTGGATGGAGACACTAAAATAACACATTACAGACACACACACACACAACACATTGCTTTTCAAATTTCATTTGATTAATTTCATTTTAATTTTTCACCAGTGTAGTGTATTTGAAGTCCTCATGTCGGCCTCTTTTATTCTGAAGTTCCAGCATCAGCGATAACGATATTCTCTCAAAGTGCTGCTCAAACTGAATGATGTCTTTAACCATATCCTATAATTTGATGAATTCTTAAACTTAAAAGGCCACACAATGTGTATTCGGTACAAATTTAATCTTCATTATCATTAAACACATGTACCTGGTCATGAGAAGACCATGATAAAAATGTTGACAAATGTTGCTTGAAGGCAGAAAGGTAATTAATAACTTGGCACCATTTTTTTTCTTTATGCTGATTATTGAAGGTGTGTTGGATATGCTTACTTCCATTCATACACCGCCCTCATCTCCTCATTTCTCATCACCGTCCAACTTTCGGTTGCTGCTGATTTCCAAGAACCTCATTATACATCCACGGTTACTTTACAAAAAAAATATTTAAAAAAAAAATCATCTAAATGGTTTATTCTCATAAAAAAAAAACAAGGAGCCGTGTTTTCTCCACAACTTTTAATAACCATATTTGATACAAACTGCGACAGAAAAATATATTTCATCCAGCAGATAATAAAGAGCATATAATAGAGTGTAGCACCAGAGGCTGCATCAGTGAAACACCTCTACATGGAGTGTATCCTCTAGCTGCACTGGAGTCAGTCATTCCCTTTGTATACGCCACAAGTACCGCCCTCCATCACAAACCTGTGTCCTGACTCCTTTCAGAATAAACACACTGATGATAAGATGCTCATTCTTATTTGTGCTTTGAAAACATATTTGTTTATATCAAATATTTTTAGAAGTATTCTGACTGTTTACAGCCTCCATACTCTGCTACAGAAAAATGGCTGATCATATCAGAGCTCAGGAGGATACTTGTAAACAGGTTAAGGGCCGCTGGATCAAAGTCCAATAGCTGATGTATTTCCCAAATGATGCAAAACTGAAAATGCATGGAAAGCAAAGATGACGCAGCCTTTGTTGTACTTCCTCAATCTTTTATAATTAGCTCTCCCTGCTTAATAGGTACAGAACAAGTTATAGATTTCACCTTGAGGCTAGTTTCTAAATGCATTTTGCAATATTAAGAGCACAAATGATAAATCAAACTCTAACCTATTTTGTTGCATAGACTGGATGGGAGCTTTCCATTTGGTCTGCACACTGGCTTGACTGAAGACAGGTCTGCTGCTCTCACTTATTCATATACTCCTTTTCCACCAGGGTGGTTCCAGGGCTGGTTCGGAGTCAGTCTGACTTAGCACCAATTCTTTGTGTTTCCACAGCCTAAGCACTGAGTCTGGTGCTTAAAACTGGGGCCAGGTAAGCACCAAGTCTTTGCTGGTCCAGAGCTAAGCACCGATTACATCAGGGGCTTGGGGTGGGGGTTATTGTGACCAACAAGACTGGAGTAAATACTGCCTGGTTTGATCGCAAATCAAATGTATTGAAAGCACACCCGGGACACAGAGAAGTCTCACACAAACTGTTGAAAACTGAAATCCAGAACAATAGTGTCCCATCAGTACTGTGATCATGGATGTACCCAGGCAATAGTCTACCTCCGTCTGCTAGCAGCCACGATACCATCTGTTCTCAAAGAGAGCCGCTGCTCGAAGCGATTACGACGGTAGCCATAAACAGTTATATGGCATTATATTTGTGCCACATTGCTGAGTGAACAAAGACATTTTGAGCGAGCAAATGCAGATCTGAGCACAGAAATACTGTATATTCTGTGCTTAGTAAATTTATTTTTGCCACAATCGCCACTGAGCCTCAGTGTTTCTCTTGCTTGTGTATTTGCTCACTCAAAATATGGAACGTAGCACAAATATAACTCCATTACAGTTAGTTTTGTCGGCTCTGGATTTTTTTTTTTTTTCCAAAGCCTCGTTTTGATTTCGCACCGCACAAGCTTTGCCGGGTGAAAACGAAACATGCAGTGACGTACTGACGTTTTGCAGTGATGTCATGACATGGCTCTGACTGATGAGACCAGTGCTCAGGGGGAACGCAGGAGGAACCAACTAAACACCAGCACTGAACTAGCACCAGGTTCCTTTTGGTGGAAAAGGGGTAATAACAGAATTCCTACCCAGTACCACCACATGTAACACATTTACTGCTCATTCACTGACTGGATTGTAAATCCTTTTGACAAAAACATTATTATCAATATGTCCTCAAAAGCTACAATATGCATCTTATAAAGCGAACAAACCTGGACATTCTGAGCTTGGACTCTGTCAGGAGTGGATGGTTTTCTGAACCTGCTGTCATGACAGATTTATTACTGATTTTTTTCACACTCCGATTTCTATTAACCAGGAAATATGAAGAGTCTAAAGGGCAAAGCTGTTTTGACAGGTGACATGAAAACTTTAGGGGAAGTTTTACTCCATAGTGTTGGTATCCTACTCCTTGGCTGCAGTTTAGATACTGTTCAGTTGAACCTGTGAGGCAATAATTACCAGTTCAACAGAGATTGTTCTAATCCACAGTCACTGCGTGCACATGGACAAGCTTTATCGTATGGCATGGAAAACATCAAATTCATGTGCACAGGCTAAGAATAGGGACTGGATTCACGAATACAATAGGAACCCCTGGTTTAAGATGTTGTTAAGGTGTCGCATTGTATTCGCGTCCTGCGCATGCTCAAGGATTTCCGCGTGGTGTGTCACCCAGAAGTGGAAAGAGACGCCGACGCCGTCAGAAATAGTAATGTTGTTAATCAACAACTCACTTTTGGACGGACGAGGAGATAGAGTTTATTATTTATTGTTGTTGTTAAGTGGCCGTCAACCGGAAGTACTTCTAACACCACTTGTTTAAAGGGCTACAGCGCCACCTAGCGTAGCGCAGTCAGCCAGGTCACTGACCATTATCTGAATTAAACGAACTCCATGTGTACTTGGATTTTGGGACAGACCACCCACTGCGTTGCAACATCGAATTTGGCGAAATCAGTACGATCCTACCATGTGACCGCAGTGACTGAAAGAAGCAGAGGGCTGTTATGGATGTGATAACCAGAAATACCTGACAACTTGAGGTACTACACAATCACACTGGTGCTAAAGTAGTCCGGATCACTGAGAATAACCTGAGATATTTATCACTATCAGCGGATAAGCCAATTCAATGTTCTGGTCTGGTTCTTTCACAATCAAAGGGGGGAAAGGTTAACAGCTTCTGACATTTAATTAGTGGGTTAAAAAAAACTTTCAAAAGTACTGGTCAAGCTCCAGCTACGATGGTAAAAAAACAACATGGTCTACTTTGTCTGATCCAGAACTGGTCTAGAAGGTGGAGTCGTATAGTGCTACAATTAGAGACGGTAACAGCCCTGTTTACTGTACATTAACACTCCGAACCATCGAGCAACGCTTAAAGAAAGTAAACGTGAACATCAGTGCTTTGAAATGTTCTCCTGCCAGAAGACATCAACATGAGCGATTTCAAACTTCAACTTGAAAATGAGGAGAAGTGGAGCTTGCCTAAAAATATCCTGCATCAAAGCAGAATTTGCATAATGTGTTTGTCATCAAATATTTAGTCAAAGCTGTCTCCAGACACACGCTGTGGTGTTCGTCAACCTTACGAATGTACAAAACAGACCAAACCCCTGAGCACTGAAGGTGGAACATTGCATCACTGCTGCTGAGTTTTGTTTCAGGACTGCAGATATTAAAGGATATTCATTACCTAAGAGACTGTGGCTCTGTGTCCACAGCTGTGTGTCCATCTGTGTTTTCATGAATGACTGCAACACTAAAATCGCCGTGTTCAAGGGTTTCGGGACCACGGCGCTCACATGGGTCCTCCTTTTGCCCCGCCTCCTCTTCCTCCGTCTCTTCTTCCCTTTGTAAAACACTGCAGTGATCCCACAGTTCCTGCCCATCGCACACTTCTATGCCCGAATCCCCTGTGAAGCGCCGGTACCTGCCCGGTGTCGAGTCCTTGTTGGGGTTGTAGGCGCTGTGATGGTGGGTGTGTGTGACCTCTGGAGTAGCAGGAAGTGCTGCATCAGCATCACCACTGGGGACGGAGATAGCCGAGTGGGAACAAGGAGGTTCCTCAGGTGGGTCTGTGGGTGGAGGTGCTAACTGGAGAGGGGTGTAGGGAGGAGGAGGCGTAGCTGGGCGGTCAACCACCTCCTCATAGGGCGGCAGCAGGTAGGTGGGCAGGAATCCTGGCAAGTAACACAACACAGAAAAGAATAAAAGATGACGAGTCAGTTTATTGAGATGAGTCTCAGTCAGGATATGAAGCTCAGCACTGAAAGCTGCAGTGAAGAACATTGGCATTATCATCAGGGATGCACAATATTTATCAGACCAATAAAATATTGACCGTTACGGGGGGAAATTATGCCGTTGTTTATTGATCTGATAGGTAAATTTTATTCAATAAAAAGATCTGATAAATTACTGAAATTGGGAAATTGAAACAATCCATGATGCACTGAGCCAAGCCTGGCCCCGTCTCTGCCAGACTAATAATGAACATGTTTTCACCGGTGTGGTCGTTTTTCTCAGTGGTAAAAGATAACAACAGCATTGCAATTTTGCAAAACCTGTTCAGCGAGAACTCTGACAGGCAGAAAGAAAGAAACTTCAAGTTTTAACACAAGAAATCTTCTCGCTCATCTGAAAAGTCGTCATTGCAGCGAGGCCTTATTGAAAGAATACAAAACAGCAACGGTAGCAGTGCTAAGGCTAAAAAAACAACAACATGGGGTGTGGACGTCCCCATTTAGCAGGCATTTGAAAACTGTCAAAACTTTTCAAGAGACAGTGAAAAGGCTAAAGCCATTGACGACATATGTTGTTTTTGTTAAGAAAAATCTCCCACTGATGCCCTCACCTAGCAAATAGAAAAGACAATGTAATATTTGAAAAACATTTGACATCATTTCACAAATACCTACCACATCCTCGTGCACCTCAGGTTAAACAGATGCATTGCTTATGCATATTACGTGAATATGAATCTTGTTATTTGCAGATAGACCAGTCATAGTTCTGTGAGACAATCTTCGAGAGATGCACTTCTTTGTTTTGTGTTATGATTTCATACGACAATGAGTTTACATCAACTGATCACAAAAATAAATCAACATTTGAAGAGTCAGGACTTGTTTGCTGTTACAGACAGGCCATAGCTACTAAAATATCTTTTTTTCATTAATGCACTCTGCACAAATTGCAGATTATATGAAGATTATATTAAATATAAAAATATGAACAGTTATCGGTATCAGTATCAGCCATGAGAAGCAGGAAATTATCGGGTATCAGTTTTCTTTCCTCAGAAATATATCATTTTAATCTCAGAGAATATTAGTTTTTTCTCCCTTAAATTTATTCTCATATTTTGGTGACTGAACTGAGTTCATATACGTCATACAGGTTTGTTCATAAATTAACTATGTCCACTGTTCTGTGTCACAGAACAAATTTTTTTATTGTGACTTTGAATACCTATTTTTTTCTCATAAATGTATCATTTTAATCCCAGAGGACATTTTTTTTTCTTAATTTTTTTTTTTTCATTTTAATCTCAGAGGATACTTTATTTGCTTTTTCTTTGTCACTTTTATCTTGAAAACTAAGCAGTTTTGTCCCTGATTATCACCTTCTACAAAAAAAAAAGTTAAATCTCCAACTCTGCCCTCAGCTGTGTGTGGCTTTCTTCAGGACTTTTCTTCACACTAACTTTGTAAGATACCCACTTGATTTGTCTTACTCATAACTTAGAGAGTTAACTGCGTCCTTTCAGACTCAAGAGTCCAGCCTCCCCCTAATACTACAATACGGTTCTGTGGGGAAACAAACCATCACGTTCTCAGAACTCTGGCATCGACTTGTTCCCGCTTTCTGTTCTTGTGACGTCCCTCATATTCCATCTCAGTTGTGTGTTGTTCAGAGTTTGTGAGTGAACATTCTACTACAAGCTCGATCAGCATCTTAATACTGGTAGCTCATTTTGACAACTTGTGAGCATAAAGTGCATCACGGCAGCTACTTACTGAGATAGATGGGGAGATTTGAGTTGTTGTGAGCCTCTCTGTATGCAATTTGGTTGATCTCGTTCTGTCGGCGCTGTTGTTGGAAGCGCTGCTTGGCACGCCAGTGCTGACAAACACAGCAGCATATCAGGATAATGATCAGAGTCCACACCAACCAGAACCCTGCAGGGAGCCCACAGCACATGTACCAAAACACACTTAATACAACATGTCTCAACAGATGGTGCAAAGAACTACAGTACTAGTACTAAAGTAGTACGAGTCTTACATATCTGTCAAGATTTTAGTTTCAGTACTGACAAACAAGAGGAGATTTATCAGATTCATTTACAAACAGTGCTCAAGTTGTTGGCATGTGGTTTGCTCACTAAACAATTCATTATTGCTTCACCACACAAGACCCATGAGCACCACCTCCTGGCAAATCTAACATTTTGTGGGCCATGCAAACCAATATAAATGTGATGACATCAAGATGTTTTTCTATACAATGTAGTCCTGACAATGGAAGCTGTTATGACTCATACAATTAATTTCTCAATCTGGAAACTATGTAAAACACTCCCTCCCAGGTCCGATCATGGAAAAGTAAATACTGATTAAAAAAAAATCAAATGCTCTGAGAAAACAAAATTTCTACACTCTGTGGCTACCACAGGATTGTAATAAACGGTCCAATTTGGCCTAAATTAATGAGGCAGGAAGTGGAACGACACTTAACATGCACACCTGGTTATTGCTGTCAGCCACATGCACTAGGCTACAGTATATAACCACAGACAGGAGAGGGGTGAGATAACCACCTAAGTAAAGCTGCTTTCACACCGAACGCGCAAGGTGCAGGTCTGCCATGAGAAACCCATTCATAGTGGATATGGTTGCGCCGCGCAAAGGCGCAGTAGTCTGCTCCACGCAAAGGCGCAGTGCTTGGGCGGAGGTTATGCTCTTATAATGTAATAATAATATAATATTTCAACTTGGGCACAGCGCTTGTGGGCACACAAACGCAGCACATAGCAGCGTTCACACACACACAAACTATCAGAGATGTGAGTTCAGATTCACAGGGAAGGATGGCGTTTTTCGAGGTGGAAAAACAGGCACTAGTTTAACCTCATTGAGTGGGTTAAAAAAAATGTACATGTTGAGTGTACATTCTGTCCCAGAGCAAAGAGTTTGTCCACATCTGGTATAAGCAACTCCAAATTTAATGAAGCACCTATCGACAGCACACACTTCTACTCAACTAGTGGCCAAATTTAAACTATTTACTTTTCTGATGAAGAAAATACTTCAAGTGCAGTTGCACCAGTTGTGGTCTGTTGAGGTGCAATAAATATTAAAACCTCTGTGCAGGTACCTGTCTTTGCTGTTCTCCTCTATGCACCTGGCTTGTGAAACCCACTCTGAAAAAAATCCAAATTCTTTGACATTTTTAAACATAAAAAAGTAACGCAATAGTTACATTCCCTAGTAAGTAGTTACTTTTATATTGGAGAATCTCAGTTACTAACTCAGTTACTTTTTGGGAGAAGTAACTAGTAAATACAACTAATTACTTTTTCAAAGTAACGTGCCCAACACTGCAGGCAAGTAGTACTAGATTGTCCCCATACTGCCACGATGGGCGAGTAAAGGCATGCCAATCTCCTGAATGCATATTTTTACCGAACCAATCGATTGGGTCTCCCCTAGTGCAGATTGTAAGCGGTAGATTAGACACATGGCTTAGCTGCACATGCTTGACTGTTACCACATTATTGACTTCCTCAATTTAAAAGTGCAATACTTACTGGATGTAGCGCATGCACACACTGATGTACACATTTATGTGCTTATAGTTTAAACCATCCAAACACTTATAAAGAGGTAGGAAGTGGGCAACTCACACCACAGTTCATAGTAGTAGCTGCAGCACTTTGTCTCTCCACAGCAGTGACCTGACTCACAGATGTAGCTCTGATTGTTTGCCCCTTGGCAAATCACCTTGCCCTGTAAATACAAAAACACATTTTGTCAAACACACACTGAGGCTGAGGAAGCTACTGAAACAACATGCAGCCCTCTGATACGGTAATACCAAGAGCTGGGCATTTTATGAAAAGAACCGCAAACTATATCACACCATATTTGAGCATAACACCCTTATTACTTTCTCATAATGCATACCTAATAAAATGGCTAAACGAGTCGATCAATGAACTAAAAGTTTCTGACCCTAATATTTTTTCGGTTGCTTCTCTTCCTGAAGCTTAGTCTGTGGAGTCAGATGTGACATTGCCCTACTAAACATTACTGCATCAATCTGACCTGACTGGAGCTGTTTATCACAAGTAGCCACTGCTGTAGATGTGCTGTCACATTAAACTACCACTAATATCTGTTACAGTAGTTATAGTCTGGAAGCAATTTGTTGGTACTTAACAGAGCAAACCGGCCAATGTGATTAGGGTTCAAGGTGTCACTTTCAGTAATGACTGTTTTCCTGATGTGTTGATAGTGTTAACAGACCTACTTATCCCATCACACACACAACCAGCAGGATGAGTTTGAGCCATCTAATGCTGTTATTATTACATCTTCACAGTCGTTTCCTCTGTTGTCATACTGGTTTTACACCGTACTTTGTGACCTGATTAGGATGTCTGGTATCTTGCCATTGCATAAGTAGTCAGAATGAGCACATTCTGCAACCATACATATTTAGTGAGAGTTACTAGGGTTATATTGCCCTAGAAGAGTCACATGATCTGAAGGGAGTATGATCACTAATAACAATAGCTACTTGGCAATTTATAGAATTTCCCGAGGTAATAATATTCCAGTATTCACTTTTCGGTCATAGTTACTGTCCTAATTTAGAACCGTCAGCTAGCGTTAGCGTTATTGTGCATGACAATCCTTTCTGGTTCAGGAGTTACGCTAAGATATCAGTTAACGTTAACTGTTAATGCTACGTGTTGCTTGGATTAAAATCGAAACCAAAATCCTAATGTGCGTTATCGCCCATCCCTGCTAATATCACTAAAGTTAGCTAACTGGCCCAAAGCTAACTTTAGTACCCATGTTTGTGACATGTTGGAGCGAATACGTAACCTGACCTATACGAGAGGTGTTTTTTTAAATATCAGCCACAGAACTGTAGCCAGCAACCAAAGAGTGCAAACAGACACAATTTTACCAGTCACAACTGCGCTAGGTCCATCTTATCTTATCTTAATAACTTTTAGCTAACAGGCTAAGTCAATATAGCCAGCAAGCTAGCTAACTAGCCGTTAAAGAACGTTGCTCAGCTGTTACCTCTGCGACTGTGGCAGCCGTCGCTGAATTTTCTTCTCCACCGATGAATTTCGGTGCCCCCATTGTAAAAAAAAAAAAAACAAAAAAAAAAAATATCAGTCACAAATATGTCTTGACTACTTAACTGTGTTTTAACAGTCACATTGTTAACAAAACGTCGGTTTCGGTGGCTAACCAAAACAAAACACAGGTCCAGCTAAACTTCAACTATTGTTGCCTCAGCTTGCTCTCAGCCTATTGGTCCATTCTTCTACGTGATCAATTTTCTGGAGGGTGATTGGCTCATTCGGGTGTCACTCTGAAATGGTGCCTTCCAAACGTCATTAGAGGGGCGTGGCCTATTTTCCTCAGCACACAGTGAAGTCGCGAACACGGAAGTGTATCAATAAAATTGTATTTGTCCTGTTTTTCTGAATTAAAGAGGTGATTTTGGAGGAAATGGGTTACTTATTATATCATCATATTATTTCCATTTCATGCTACTTTATACTTTTGCTGCACTACATTTCCAAAGTGAATACTACTTTATGCTGCATTATATATACTTGAATTTAGATTCACACAAAATAAAACTAATGATGTACTTTAAGTTACTCAGCAGTGGGCCTATATAGCCTAAAGTAACATTTAGCCTAAAGTAACATTTTGAATGCAGGACTTTTACTTGTGTTTCTGTATTTTGGTATTTTTCACTTTAACATAAAATATCTGAGTACTTCTCCACAACTGCATTTACATGAGAGCTCAGTTGTGTCCATGAAGAACAACAGCAAAGTCCTGAGGTGCCTGCACATTTGTAGGCTTCAAGCAGATTATTAGATTAATTAATATTTCATTCACTGGAGGTTTTATTTGTCCAGATTTTAAGACATCTGCCTACCTCCACCCAAGACAGTGGAGGTGAATGACAACAATGTGAGCATATATTTACAAAAAAAAAAATCCTGACTGGTATGAACAGTTTTGTGAATTATGGAGTATTTCATCGGAAGATTATAGTAGATTATGTTGAATAACTAAGACAGGACAAAAACAACAACATTGATGTGACTTAAGGTAAGTGAGAATCTTTAAGCATATATTTTAGGTGAACCAATCACTTAATTTGCTCTTTGTTCAGATGGGGCCACGTATGAAAATGTCAGTTTCAAAACAGATGCATCCACCAGTCTTCAAATTGGTACTTTATTGTTTAGACCACAGGATGTCATTGTTGGCATTGAACAGAGATTTGTGAATTTCATTTGCCCTCATGTTTCTTTTTCATGTTTCAGGGTGAGCATCATTGAATCCTGTTTTGAGTTCTTTAAACAAAAAAAAAAAAAATCCAAACCTTCAACTTGACGGACAAGTGTTCAGGGCAGCTTTACTTCTTAGTCCATTTCGTGTTGGACTGAGACCGGACACTACAGTGACTCACTATCACCTCTTGAGGTTAAAGTGGACAAGGGACAAGACAGGACGGACTGAGGCTAGCTGGTTAGCTTGCTCATTTCAGAGGATATCTTTGACATAACACAAAGAAGAGTTAACCTTCATTACTGGATATTTTATATTAACCATATGTCTCATACATTTAAAACTGGAGTATAACCCATACTGCTAAATCCTGCTGAAAGTGTCGATGGACCCTTTCACTGTTCATTCTCCATAGGTGGGTCAGTTTAATACATCAGAGTAAATCCTGGCTACAGCGATACATAGCTCACTGTCTTTGTAAAGATATGTAATCGGTGAAGTTATGTTGCCTCCGCTCTCTTCCTCTTTCCTTCCAGCTCTCTTAGTTTGCCGTTCTCTCCTTTGAACTTTTCAGCCCAGCTCAAGGGAACAAAAGCAAACAAATCGTATTGTCCTCTCGGGAATTTTGGCTTGTTCGCTGCCTTTCATGACCTCTTCTTCAGGCACCTCTCTGCTTCTCCTCATTCAGGGTCCCCAAGAAAGTCAATGGTTCCTTACATCCCAGTTTGACAAGTCAGGAGGATACACGCTAATCCCCTTAATCTGGCCTTTCTCCCGCGCGCTGCCACAGGGAGAGAAGGACCACAGAGAGTAATCCTGTCGGAGAAACAATAGGATTAAGGGCCCAACCCCGTGAGTGACAATCAGGTATCCACTGACTGATCTGCAAAGCAGGAGCTCCGGCCACTCTCTCTTCAATGTGACTTTATTTTTGTTTGGCGGGCCCGAGAGGGATGGGGGTGAGGCAGGGGAGGGACGAGTGGGCTGCGACGGGAGGGAGGATATTTCTTTGAGGGGCTGCTGGAGGTCTGACAGGCCTGTGGTCCCCTGAGCACCAGGGACTCAGGAATGACTGACAGGTGAGAGCTAAGAGCAGGGAGGGTTTGCTATGGGAGGCTGGGAAATTTGTATGCGTGGGTGTGGGGCTAATAAAGTTAATTTCTCTTCTAGAGGTATTTTAGATGATACTAGTGTGTTTGCAAGTGATTTGCTCTGTAGAGGAATGCATGGGACAAGCATGACCCATAGTCATTCAATCCTCTGTTGAGATAAAAACTATTGATGAGCAAAGTTTTTTTTTTTTTTTTTTTAAATATAGTTTAATTTAATAAAAAATAACATAACAGCCTATAACAGCTGGTCACTGTAGAGTTCAGTGAAACAGAGGGAAGTGCTTATTTTCAGCAGTGGATTAATACTCTAACATGTGCCAACATAAATTTCACGTATATGCTTTCATATGAGTGAGGAATGAGCTTTTAACGATGACATCCGAAGACCTTATATAAATATATATTTATTAAGACAGGCATTTAATCTTCTTTTTACCACTGTTTTTGTTACATTTATTGATCGGCCTCTTGACAACTTTTTACTGGAGCTGATTCCACCATTTTCACCTACTACCAAGTTAGACAATAATAGAAATTAATATTAACTGAACCTTCCCCTGCACGTCTTTTGACTGTGGGAGGAACCTCTACCTTTTTATTGCTCTATTTTCATGAACTTATTTGTTGTTTGCATTGTATTATTTTAATAGTTCTGCTGTATTTCTAATTATAAAAGTTATTATTATTATTATTATTATATATCAGTATTAAGTGAAAAAAATACATATTCAGACAAGCATGATACAAGCACATATCGTTTTCAGTTATTTCACATGTGAAAATATGAATTTCACTTGTGAGGCTTTTCTCACATCAGCAGCAATATATTATACTAGATGGAGACTCGTTTATGAAGGGTCAGAAATACTAACAGTAGTATAATCTCAAGGTACAGCTCGTCTTCATGCCTCTCTTGCCAATGATCCACATGTGAACTTCAGCATGTGAACACCAGATGGCCCCATTGGTGTAAATACTGTTTCTCCTCGGCAGGACTGTCTCTGTGAGAGAAGCCAAACTCATGAAACTCCTCAGGTCACAAAAAAGACAGACTGCTCAGTGAACCAGCACTTTGAACCCAGTAATCTGTCCAGAAACCACAGAAACCTCAGCAGTGAGGTGCTCCTGATATCCGATCCTCGGCCTCTGCCGGGAGCCGGCCAGGCCTCAGAGCTGAAGGAAACAAGCCTCACATCCAGTGAAAAGAGACGCTGCCTGCTCCATTCAGCTCCAGTGAACTTGGCCAAAGAAAACAGCGGTCGATTCTTCACATCTCCTCATGTTACGGCGATGGTCTTGTTAAGTGCTGGGGGTAAATTACAGGTTATCCATTGTGTGAAGGGGAATGAGTCACAGGATGGTGGATTTCCATGTGTGACAGGTGCCTGCAGTGGTTACTCTGTGTGAGGGTTAACCAAGTGGTGACCAGTGTAGAGACCAGTGGTGACAGTGACCCTGCTGCATGGAAAAACATACAGAGCGTACCCTCTACTCATTAGCCTCCTAAAATCTGGGGAAAGGAATAGTTCAACATTTTGGGGAATCTGCTTTTCAAGAATTAGATAAGATGATGATTTATTGAGGTGAGTTCAAGTGAGTCGTGTAAACTAGACGAGAACTTTCTCTGCTTCTAGGGCGATGGAGAACAGAGATGGCATCCCCCTTCATGTGGGACTGAATGTGGTGTGCTCTAGTTAGCTCATTTTTGTCTTCTGATGAACTCATTAAATTAAGTGTCGTTATTTGCAGGTCATACTGGACCTTCAGTGAAAGACAGTAATAGTGGTCTGATCCCAGATCAGCAAACTTTCTTTAACTGCTGTTACACAAGGTTCATCTCTGGAGCTCTCCTCACTGCAAAAAAAGATATTTGTTTCCCATGAAAACCTTTCTCTGAATTCTGAGATAAAAAAAAAGTATTTTTTTTCTCATCACACAACGGTATCAACAAACTACGTGTATTGTCATCTGATGTGGAGAATATTCAGGTTGGGTTTCCTCTGTGGGTAGTATTCTCCAATTGCCTTCAAAAAAACATGAACAAAGAAACCTGCAATAAAAATTGAGAAGCACAACAGTAGAAGCAGCTCCTATCAGGGTTCTTGCACCATTTTAAAAGTCAAATTTAATACTTTTTAAGACTTTTTTAAGACCTCAGCAAATATAATTTAAGACCCAAAAATGTCATAACAATTTCTTTGGTAGAAAATAGTCAATTTATTTATTTTTCAGACCGATCCTGATATTGATATTTATATAGGGATATAGGGGGGAAAAAATCTGAGAATCGATTAATGTCAGAATTTTTTTTCAGCACTTTAACACTGCAACAAAGATACAAATTGAAGGCATAACACTTAACTTTTTTCTAACTTTTTTTCACAATTGCAGTAAATCTGCTGTGTTTCCTATTTGCATTAAACACACCATCTGAAAATTTCATACCTACAGCAAATTTATGGTAAATTAATACCTTGATTACCCTGATTTTAATTTAAGACATTTAAGAATTTTTTTAAGGAACCATGGGAACTCTGTTTATGTCAAACCAGAAATCCTGTTCATAATGGACACTGTGACTGTGGTAACATTTCTGCAGTAAGGATCAAAAGTAAGTGTGGAGGTGATATTCATGTCACATCGCACACCTGCAGACAGCACTTACCTCTTTAGTCAACCATTCTGTCATTTACACATATAAAGCTGGTGTTGAATGTAATGATAATAGATAAAGATGACAGTTGTGTAAAAGGAAATATAAATAAAAAACACCTGAATCACTTTGACTTGTAGGCACCGGTAAAAGTTGCAGCAGTGCATTTCATATTTTAGGCTGAAACTCAGCTAAAACGAACGAGGGAGTGTGCTCGATAATATTCCAGCGACTGTAAAATAACAAATACAGTGGTTGGAAAAAAAGGAAAAACTAAAGAGTGGCAGAGAAGCAGCTGCTGTTAACACAAAGGTTTGTTTGAGGCGTCTCACAGGGCCGACGCTCGACAGCAGCTTTGTGCTTCATGATGTAGCAGCTCCTTCTGAAATGGATGATGTCACCCAAGAAGACGGAGGTATCAGGGATGAGAGAGCAAAGCTTTTTACTCTTACAGTGGTCTAAGCTCCCAAACCCTGAGTGACACTACAGAGGAGGAAAGACATGTACGGACAAGAAAACACATTGCTCACAACCGGCTGTTTATCCACTGGACCTAAACACCCACTATAGAAAGAACAGGTTCATTTCAAAAGCTGTAACATCGTTTTAAGAACACAAACTACATAAAATGTGCCGGCGTGGCATTGTGGGTATACTTAACGTCATGATGACTTAGTTTCATCCATATGTAGGATATATCAGATTTCTAACTGCTGTAATCTCTGCTGTCCAAACACTTTCAGCTCTGTCCTGCTGTCGTTACAGACATGTCTGAGCTGGCTGAGGCCTTCCTCCTCTATAGCACATAAATCTGAATGTTTTTAAAACAGACATCTAGCATTTTTTGTTATTTGCACTGCTATAAATATTAGTTAAATTTCACAGTTCTGGTTAGCCTTCAGCTCTCTATTGCATTCTGTGTGAGAGAGTTTTTTGCTCATATGAACCCAAACCTAAGAGAGCGCTATCTATAAATTATTAGAAAACCAGGGACATTTGCTGCGTTTACATGAGAGCTTTAATTCCGAAAAAAAACTAACTTAATTCTGAATAAAAATTAATTAGGTTTTAAAAAGACCATGTAAACACTTAATTCTGAATGAAAATGACAATTCGGAATTAAATTTAATTGCAAAATAAGTGGTTTATTCCACTTTCAAAGGAAAATTACTTCATTTCTCTTTCATATAAACCTTAATTCTTTTTAAAATTGATTCCGATCGTTCAGCACATGTTCGTCCATGGTGTAACGTCAAACCGAAATGACAAAAAGCTGGTAGCCAGCTGGAGTGTGTTTTCTTCCTATAGATAGATATTACCTAAGTGTGCCCACTGTCCAATCAGAACCCTTCCCAACCCCCAGATGTAAACCTCAATTCAGAAATTTTATTTTCAACATAAGCTCAAAGGAGAATATTTTAATTCCAAACAATTAATTCGGAATAAAAAACGTCATGTAAACATGGCTTTTGTGATTTCAGTCTTCACCACCAGACCACCAGTACACAGCTGTGTTCAACATTCCTTGCTGCACCACTACCATTACTGCTGCCGTCACTACTGATACTAAAAGCTTTATCAGACACTTGATGGTAGGCATTATTCTCCATTTTTCTAAAGAACTAACTGATTATGTTTAAACAAAAACCTCCACCCAGAAAATCTGATGTGTGGCGTGTTGCTGTGGAAACGGACCCCATCCCCACCCTCTATGATTAATTCAAGTGTCAGGAGTCCCTTGGGGTCACATCTCCTGCATGGGTGTGCAATGTCTGTACGCACCCTGGCCACTCCTCTTATGCGGCCGTGGTATATTAGCTAATGGACGACATATGATCTAATATATGCCATTAATGGCCAGCAGGGACGAACGCTGCCCAGACTTAAAGTGGCTGCTAGAACAACACACAAACTCACTGACTAACACACCTTAAAGGGTCTTGTTTATCACAACAATTATAATTCAAGATAGATGTTACTAGATGCAAAAATGGACCAAAAAATTTGCTCGGGAATGCCCCCTTCAGATTATGACGATCAGCGAGTTTTTTGGAGGGCTATGAAACTTTGTGAGTGTGGAGTACTCATTGAGAACATGTTCCTTCTCTGATTTTTCTCTAAAACACAGGGAAGGCACTACACATTTTTGTTTGGGCGATGTGTGCGATGTGTGCATTTTGCACATGCTGTCATGTTGTTTTTTTGGATTTTTTTTTTCTGTCCATATGATCTGAAAAAATGTCATTGCATTAAGGATAAAATTAGCTTTCAATGAAAAATTTAAATGCACCATTTTTGGGTTGTGCAGGTACCTCTCGGGGGTGCCAAAGTGCGACAAAATTTCTAAAACTCCAAAAGTTTTTAATTCTGTCATCTTTTTTTTTTTTTTTAAATCTGATATTTTCTGGGATGATGGAGTATCAGACCCTGAGTCTTTTGCTGGAGATTTTTCTGGAAAAACTCTGAAATAATGCGTTACATTTTAAATAAACCTATTAGATTATCGTTAACTAAATCTACTGTAGATTCAGAAAATCTAATGATATTTCGTCGACTAAAACTGGACTAAAACAAAATACTAAAATATAACTAAAACTAAATAGCATTTTCATCAAAAGACTAAGACTAAATCAGAATTTGCTGTCAAAATTAACACTGCTTTCCACTGACTCATTTAACTGACCACCCACACAGACAAATTCCAGCTGCTCTACCAGGTGCACTTCATGTGTAGTATGATAATCCAGATGTGCAACGATGTAGATTTGATCTGTGTCCATCAAATGGATCCCCCTCATTGTACTGAGTGGATCTGGGGGGTCAAACACTCCAATCCCCTCCTGTGTGATCTCAGGTGCAGGGGTCAAATGTATGTAAACCCAAACAGTGTGTTTTCACAGTGATGAGATGGGTTTGTCAAGAGGCTAATGTCCCTTAATCCCTTCAAAAGCTCTGGGTGGATCCAGGCAGCCGCTCCAAAGTGTTGAAGAGGAAAGGACGAGTTGTGTTTTCCTCTCTGGGACTTATTCGCCGGCTCAACAGACAGCGTGCGCACATCATTTTTATGTGTTGAGCATTTGTGCTCACGGCGCCTCAAGCTAACGGATTAGCCCTTTCCCAGCAGGCACCAGCATGCTCCTCGTGTCCTACAGATCTGTGTCCAGCTCTCTTCAGGTGTTTTATCTTCACAGCGTGTTGAAGTTTTCTCCACCCAGACGAAAATAAATTCTATGTGACATTAATAACGTTGATAATGCTGTCAAGTGAATGGCAAGACACAGCAACACATTTACCCCTAATTTTCCACTGGATGCGGAACAACGCTGACGTCCGTCACAGTCCGACATCCGTCGTCCGTCAATACGCATCAGATTCACCTGCTGCGGCTCCACCAGACAGCTGGAATCGCGAAAATGAGAACTTGCTGACTAACGAGAACTCGCAAATTCACGTATAATCCAACGATATAGCAAGTTGTAGCGGAGCGTCAGTGAAAGGGAACCACCCTGTGTCCACTGAGTAGAAGGAAATTGATTATCGATCTGCTGCGAACACGGATTATTTTGAAAATAAGCCAGTGTTTTATTTTGTGTCTTTACGTAACTTCCTGTCAACTTCCGATAAAAATAGAAGCTCTGTCGATTTGTTTCGCCAGGCACTGGCACTTCGGCGGCGTTCAGTGGAAATTAGGGGTTAGACTTCTACAGGCTACTTTGTTTCTTGTTTAGATGGAATAATTCAAACACAGGAAGGTGTCACCTGTGATTATGTCTCATTTCATACAGCTGCTTACTTTCCCTGTATGCTGTCTTGCTATACTTATATGCTAGGTAATGATTAGTAGCTCATTATTACCTCCGCCAAGGAGGTTATGTTTTCACCGGGGTTTGTTTCTTTGTATGTATGTTGATTTGATGGTTTGCAAATTAACTCAAAAAGTTGTGGACGGATTTTGACGAAATTTTCAGGGTAACTTTAAATAAGAAAGTCGCCGCAGCGGTCTGCGAACATTGAGTGCTTTTCTAATTTTATTTTATTATTGTTTTAAGAAACAAGGTTTCTCGCTTAATTTTAGAGCTTGAGAACAAGGTTTGTCAGCAGGTTACCTATAAAAATGCAATAAATAATTAATTTCAATATACTTCCTGTAAAAATATACAGTTTTATTAATTTAACACTGTTAGTGTATATCATCTGACACAGATAGTGTTCTGTCTGAAGTCCAGTGAATTCAGGGAGGTGGCCAGGGCTGCATATAGGTGAGTGCTGCTGAACCTCAGGCAGTACACCGGACTGCTTCCTGGGCGAGTGCACAGCTGGAAGAACTGCATGAAAAACAAAAACATGGAATCACATTCCACGCATGATTGTTTGGCATCTAGCTTTCACTACACACTGAGGTTCTGTTCCTAGCCGACATGTTGAGGATAAACCGCGCATACCTGCAGGCATCGAGTCTGCCGTTTGTCCCAGAGTCGTACGACGCCGTAGAAGGAGGAGCCGCTGGCTATCATGTGATTGCCATCAGTCTGGATGCAGTACAGGGTGCTATCATGAGGCTCCTCCCACTCCATGACACACTTGCTGTTGGGAAAGACGAGTGTTTACACACAAACTGAACTGAGATGATGTCTTCAACTTGTGTGCAAAAGAGGCACTGATGCCTTTTTTTCAAATGTCGTGTACATGTGGCAGCTTAACTATTTGAATTGTGTGTATCGTAGAGATCATAATTATCAAAACACAAAGGTTTTGTTCTGTTAAGCTCTGCATTCCTGCACACTGCGTTTCAAATGAAACAGTGGCTTCATAGCATTTTTTTTTTTTTTATTATTTTTAAGTATAATCGTGTTTTTTTTTCCAAAACAGTAACAAAGTGAGGTGGATACAGACAAATGGAGACAAAAGATACACCAAGTTAGCATTATCTAATGCTTCATTTGCATATTCAAATATACAATTTCAGATAACTTGCAATGTAGGTACTCAACTGAGACTTTTCATGGTGATTTCTAATAGTTACTTTTACCCTGTTCACCTCAGGGATCACCCCATGAATCTATGTGTTCTTTTTTCTTTTTTTGTTGGTTTCTAGAGAAATTTCCATGATTGAGGGAACTATTTATTACACATTTTTTTGAAAATAGGTTACAGTGTTCTTGCACTATTTTAAAAGTCAAATTTAATACTTTTTGGTGGAAAATAAACAATTTATTGTAGGGCCCAACCAATATGGAGTTTTTGAGGCCGATATTTAGCAGGAAAAAAAATCTCATCGGAAACCGATCCAATAGTATTTTTATGTTTTTTTCAGCCCTTTAAGACTTGCAACAATGATATAAATTGAATGCATAACACTTATCTGTGTTTTCCTATTGTCTTTAAATGCATCATCTGAAAATTTAATACCTACAGCAAATCTAGGGTAAATTTAAGACAATTTAATTACCCAGATTTTAATTTAAGACATTTTAAAACTTTTTGAAGGAACTGCGGGAACCCTGGGTTAAGCAAATAACCTTCCCATTCATTAATAGTCACATAAAAGAAGATTTTTAAAGAATTATAGGAAAATATAGTCATGACTCCACTTCATAATGAAGACCCCCAAGGAGTCTGTCTGAATCTGGGTTAAAAAAAAATCACGAAAACGTGGAAAATTGAAAATGGGAGAAAATCCTGTCCTTTTTACAACAGGACTCTAGACTGTTGTTAACAAGGAGGTGTGTGTGTGTGTGTGTGTGTGTGTGTGTGTGTGTGTGTGTGTGTGTGTGCTGCAGCAGCAGAGCAGGGTGGTGGTGCTGGTGGTGGTGTCTGTGGTTCACAGAGGGGAAGTATTTTGGGGATAAGTATTTTCTGCCAATAGACATCGATCCTCCATTAGTGCAGCCTCATCAATAAGTGATGGAGAGACACCAGGGGCAGACAATAGGGCAGCAGAGATGTCTGGACACACACACACACACACACACACACACACAGATAATACATACAAATGCACACTCTAATTCTGGGAGGTCACCCATTGTCATTGCATCCTGAAGGTGAAAAGCTCTTAACTCAAACTGACTGGAGAGATCTAGCAAGTAGGGCTGGGAGATTATCTGACATCTACATCACAAAAGTAATACAACAAACAAGCTGGTGCTCATAAACCATGTAATACTGTCATGTAATACATGCATATACAATCTTAAAACACATTCATCAGTCCTGTGTGGAAGGAAAACATGATGATAGCATACAGTCACAATAGGAGCTGAAAGTTGATAAATGATAATATTGAATTAATTCCTAGCCTTACAGTGTATTTAGTGTTGGACCGCATAGCTTTCCTTAATCTGGACACTAATTAAAGGGGCAATGTGCAGAATTTAATACCATCTAGTGGTGAGGTCAGGTGATTACAAACATACTTATTCATAGTATATTCAATTTCTGACAATATAAATGATGCACCCTGTTTCTTTAACTGTCAGATATATGTTTGTTGTAGCATATTAAACCATGGACTGATTTATGGCAATATTATGTTAATATGACGAGATTCTGTCAGGTATTTAATTTCCCTGTTTGATTTGTTTATTCATTGAAAGAAAATGTAGAATGTAAATTTCAAAGTAAAATACATAGTTTACAAACAAACTGATCATTCATTAGATCCATTAATGGGAACATTCACAATCTGCATTTGTATTTTTGTTCGTCACAGTGCATTTCTCTTTGGTGGTGAGTCCCAACTTCCAGACAACCTGAACCTCCTGGATGACCCTGGGAGCCTTTTTGAGGCCAGTAAGGTTCAGGCGATTGAATTATTGATATCTAAAGAGGGACCCCCCTCTGCCAACCTTCACCCCAACCCAACCCCTTTCCAAGTCCCCAGAGCGATCTGCCAATCAGATCTGATTTGTCTTACTTGACTGATCCCTCCAAATACAACGTGAAACCCTCAAACCCCTGCTGTCCAAAAGAAACGCTGCCCTCCCCAATCAAGTTGGGACCCTGCCCTATATACGTATATTGTTACTGTTATTTTTGAAGCTTTTCCATCCTGACAATAGGACAATGCTGGCTGAGGGAACGACAGAAATTTTCATATTAGTAATAGCAGATGTTTGCATAAAGTAAAAAAAAGTATGTGTGCATGAATATACTGTAATATCAGCGACCTAACTGCCTCTGGCTCACTCCAGATGTAAAAGATAATCTGATGGATGGATTTGATATAAGAGTACATTTTCACTGAGCAGTGGGGGGTTGATTCAAGTTATTGACATCAGTAGTCATTGTTACTAATCATAAACACAAATTTGGTCAATTAGCCACAATGACTATGTTTACATGCATACTAGTATTTAACCAAATATGACATAGTATTTTGAATCCAGGTCATGTACTTTGTTAACAGCATATTTGGTTTGGATGTTTCCTTGCACACGAATGCAGCACATTCAGAATGACTCTCAACCATCTAGCCAATAGTTTGCAGAGATGCATGCCCCCAAAATACACTTTTCTAGTTGGAAAGGTTTTTAAATATGTTCGACAACATTTTCAGGAAGGTGGTTGAAGGAATGAAAGATGGAGGCTGTGCAGGTAAACTGGAATATTCATTTTTATTAGCCATGTGAACAGCTTAGCAGGATTATTGTCTTTTTCACAAAAGGGTAAATCCTGTGCATGTAAACATAGTCACCGATCAGTGCATAGACTTAACTAATTACTTAACTCCATTGTGGTTTTAGAAACATTGTTTTCAGTAAAACACAACTGATTTGACTTTCATGTGCTTTTTACCTTTTGTAATTCAACTGTCATTTTTGTGTCCTCAGTGCTAGCTTTGGTGTCAAACACGTTGTGGGAAAGGTGCTGCAGGACACCCTGGATGTCACTATCTGTAGCAAACATCTGTAGATGCTACATGTCCTGAAGAAGCACTGACTGTCGGACTAACTACCTACCGTGGGCTGAGGCGGAGGTCCCACAGTCGAATGAAGGTATCATAGCCGCAGGTGAAGAGCTGGAACGGAGACTCAAACACCATGTCCAACACACCAGCACCGCGACGAAACCCCAAGCCCAGCCTGCTAATACACTCCGACCTGAGGAGAAGAGAGGAGAAATGAACATGTGGGGTATGACTAGGGGTGGGAAAATATCACAATACTTTTTCTTCTGATATAAACAATTTCATTGTCGATACGTTGTGTCGCGTGATTAGCGTGTCAGTTACCGCTACGTCACGGAGCTCACTGAGTTGAGTAGACGGATGCACACTGCTGTAAAACACCACAGAAGAAGAGCAGAGTGTGGTTCATATGGAGCGGAACCTGTGTACAACATGGCAAGCTGTAATCTTGACAGATTTTTTTTTTTAAATTATTCATAATTTATTACTTTAAGAGCTCTGGGATGTTCATGCGGCAACCTGTCGATATGTGCACTTTTCTGCACTGTCAGTTTGAGATAATATCCTGCTTTTGAGTAAGAGGATGGAAATTAAAAAATGCCTCTTTTTTTATCCGATTCATCAATTAATCGAAAAAAATAATTGATTTTTAAAATAATCGTTAGTTGCAGCCCTAACCGTATGGTGACTCAAGTATCGAGATAACAATACCCACCCCCAGGTATGATAATTCACATGTAACGTCCAAAAAGAAAACACACATGCCTACATGTGAATATGTGACAATAATATTTATCATTAATTATTTAATAATTTTTTCTAATCCAGTGAATACATACTTGACAAAACACATTTTATCTCATTGACGCTAACATACAGTCTAATGGTACACACTGCACTGTCAAACCACCCATTTTCCTGTCTAGGTCATAATGTCAACCTGTTTTTCCTGTTCAGGTGCACACACAGCTGGAGCGATCCCACCATACACTGTGTGGAAGCTTGGACACATTTGATTAAATACCTATACTCTGTGGAACTGAGATACATTTATACAATATCATTTTGTCATGTTATTATTATTACCTCCACCAAAGAGGTTATGCTTTTGTCAACAGGATTATGGAAAAAAAAGCAACTACTGACCCAATTTTCATGAAACTTGGTGGAAGGGTGGAGCATGAGCCATGAGTCTTTCTAGTCACCATTGTTAAGGCTGCTGTCTTGATTGTATTTTCGATGCATTATTAGCATTTTGAGTTATATTTTCAGACAGAGTGTTGCCTGCGTGTCACTGAGCCTAGATTAGTAAGTGTGGGACGAGTGATAAATAAAGTTTGCGTGTCTGGGTTGATGTGGTGTGACCTGTGTGTGTATGTGTCTGAAGCTCCATGCAGCACCATGCTCTTGTGATCACAGCTCTGTCCCGCCTGCTACTCGCCTCTTGATTATTGGAGAATAACTTGCACTCAGCAGGGCGGATTATTGCAGAATAACTGTCTCTTTGTTGCCATTTAATACCCTCCATGACCGTGACTGTGTGCGACTCTCGCAGGTTTGATACCTGCTCCGTAGCAACCATTTAAAGGAAGCCGCTGGCCTTGGCGACCGAGTAGCCCTGTGCTGCGACTCGTGCCCCCCTCCCTCGCCCTGGAGCTCAATCCGCAGGCTCGGGCTGGTAATCCCCTAGCCTTACCCCCAGGGGGCCTCCTTATTGGACCAGGGCTTTCCCCACAGGGCACCTTATTGGGTGAGAGCTTTCTCATTGCCAGGGTCTCATGACTAAGCCCGGGCCAATGGGGAGTCTGATGAGGCTGAGTTTGTGTCTGTGTGGGGTAGTGACCCCTCATTTTCCCCTTACCACTAAAACCAAGGAGCTTAGCACATGCCACACAAAAAGAAACTCATTCAAGCCAAAGGGATACGAGCCTGTTCATTCATAACTAAATAATGATGTCTCCATCACAGCACGACCACTCTAAATCATCAATTCATAACCCTCCTTCCTTCAAACAAGATGATAACAATCTTAGGCTACAAAAAACAGCTACAAAACACCTAAATGTGAAAGAAAAATAAAAGCTATTTCCATAAAATGGACCTGACATCTGCGCCGGGATCTTAAAGCTAGTAATAGGACCATGCGATGAGCTGGTGCACAGTGCAAAACAGCAGGGATTCTCAAATTGGTAGGTCACTGGCTTTTATGGGCGGCGTGTGATTACAGGATGGAGGCTTTAGCATATAATCTGTCAAAATGACTGTATCTGTTAGCGAGCAGCGGCACAACGTTCTGATCTGACCATCCTTTGTATGGCTTGTCTGGGTCCATAATGTTGAATGCCTAGGTCTGGCCTCCAGCATGCCTGACTGGAAGGTGTCACCTGGCAGACTCGAAAGCATAGCTGACTGGCTGAGTCATAACCATCGCACACAGTGTGTCCTCAAAGGGTGAGTGATGCACTCCGCAGAACACACCGTCATAGGCTGCAAGATGGATGCGTCGCTGTTAAAGTCATCAACTCTGAATCAGTGGGAACGTAGGAACGCATGTAGATTATGATATAGCAGCCTGATCTCACAGATCTACATGAAATAACCACAACCTCTTTACAGCACATTACAACAACAACAACAATGGACAGTCAATTAGGATCCCTCGTTGTGGTCGACACATGAATTCCCAGCCGTTCGTCAGAAATATAATCTCAAACCTGAGAGGCTGGTGTTGGTGTCGTGTTTGAGAAGTTAACACTGACTCATTTTACATTATGTAGGCTACATAATAAGTCACGTAATAAACATACTTCTTTTAATCAAAAGCATGAAGTTTTCTTTACTAAACCTAACCAAGTCATTTTGTTGCCTGAGGCTAATATTTAACTCATTGAGTGCCAGCCCTTTTATAAAACCAAAAGTGCCTTGTGCCAGTGTTTTTTGGCCACTGTGATTCATATTTCATGACCCACAGAATATTTTGTACTATGTCTCTGAAAACACAGAATAGCTCAAATGAAAGAAGAGACTCTCTATTTCATCATGAAAAAAACTTTTGTCTTTACTTTGTTCCATTCTTGTTTTATCAGAGGTAGAGTAGAGGCCACTTTCACCAAAATCACCACTTTTTGTCCAGAGTGTTTGTTTTGCTCTCTAATCTCAATCGTCTCCACTTCCTGCTTTGAACTCTGTGGCGTATACTGTCTCTTATGTTCAGACAACATCTTCCAGAAGCCCCAAAATTACTCACAGGCTGTGGAAGACCGGGATTGGTGACCCGCTGCCAAAAAAAGGAAAACTGTACATACACGTTTATGGCACTCAAGGAGTTAATAATTTCTGTCTAACAGTCATTTCCCATTTTTCTGTGAGATCACATTGGTTATAAGTAGGACTGTAAGGTGCTTTAATAACACTGTTTTCACTTATACACAGCATGTGATTTATATATAAATCAATATAAATAATCATAGGTCAAATACATAATTGATTGACTAAGACGTTGAAAACAAAGTCAGATACCATCCTGATGAAGACAAGATGGATAAAATTAAACACCAGGTGACCCATGTTACAAAGAATAGGACTGTAAGCGAATGAGAATGATCCTTTAAGCCTTATGTTAAAATTTAAATGACAAAGATTAAAATGGAAATCGTGGGTTTCTGGGAGAAATCATTTGGCTGCTTGAGAACGAAGCAGTTTGAGCTGGCAGCTACTTTGTGAGATGGGTAGACTGGTGGCCCTGGGGGGCACCGACTTAGTGATTGTTATGAAGGGGCTGCTGGCTGTGTGACATACAGGGTCTAAGTCCTGATTTAAGCCTGTCTGGTCTCACTGCAGGAGTCAGGTTGGCTTTAGGGGCCACACACACACACCCCAGTTGTGAAAGGAATCATTAATGAATTGACAATGTTGAGGAAAAAATAGAAGAAGCTAAGGGCATTATCCTTTAGTGTGGGGGCAGCTAAAGAAAAGCAGTGTGTGTGTTTTTGTGGCAGAAGTGCTTGGAGGCTGAGCTCTAAAACAGGAGCCTGGGGACTCACTGGGAAACAGGCCCTCTCGTCAAAAGCCACCAGACAGGTAGAGAAAAGAAGCCCTGCTGAGGTTTTTACTTGCTAAAACAAACAGAGGGGAGCCACGCAAACCCGCTGCACGTCCACCCAATTTACCCCGCACCTCTGAGCTCGCTGCAGCAGGAATGTGAGCTTTCCTGGAGGAGACGAGGTGGAGAGGAGGAGCGCATCGACAATGACCACCTTCAAAATGCCACATACATGCGTGCACTGCAAAGACAATGCCGCTGCAATCTGTAAAACAGAGCGTCCAGTCTGAAGCAGACATTTCACTGTTCTTTTCAGTGTGAGGAATGTGAGGAATCCTAGCCAGGCCATTTGATTGTTAAAAAAGGAGGACTCCCTTTCTGAAGTAACAGAGGGGAATCTTGGGAGTTGGGAGTGATGGTCAGGGTCCCTTCTCTTTGATGCTATCTCCCCCCTCTGTGTTTAACCATGAGCGAAGACAGTGTGAAAAGTCGGGGTGCTGCTCCAGTGGCGCTACGTCTGTGGGATCCCCCTCTATATGGCTGATCATAAGACCTCTTTGTGCCGCTGAGATGAGGAAAAAAAAAAGAATTAATTGCGATGGAGGGAAGAAGAGAAAGTGTTAAATTAAAATCAAGGCCACAAGAGCTCAATGGGAGTCTGGGCTATTTCTACCTGCTGTTATCCTATCAACAACTGAAAAAAAATGTAACTATGACAACGCTTTACTTAAAGGTCCTCGTAATATGTGCTAGCTAACAAATCAGGCTCTTGTAAGTCCTCGTAAGATGCAAATTAACACGGGTTAACAAGACTAGGTGTTGATAATAGCATTATAAACTCATTTAATGTTAAATTGTTAGATATTTATAAGCACTTATAACAGTTCTGCTTGAGCTCATGAGTCCCTTAATTTTATTTTTTATTTTAACTTTAGCTTACCTATAATATTATTGTTAAACCTTTACTGTACTTGTAATAGCTTAAATATTATGCATTTATTAATAGTCAACTACACTTCTTGCTTACAGTGTGTTATGCTCGAAAACATTATCATTTATGCTGCTATTTCTAACAATTTATAGCCTTTTAACACATAAAGCATCTTATTCATGCATGTATAAAGTGTGACTAAATAACATTTTTTCTAAACACTGTGAATATGATCTAAATTATGATAAAAAGTTAAATGCAGGCCTGTGTGGGAACCTCCTTTCATATATTACAGCTTGTCAGGTTATTAAAGATCACAATGTAAAAAACAATTCATCGCTCAGCATGTTTATCCTCTGCTTATCACTGAGCTCAATCTGCTAGCTGAACACAGCATGACAAAGATAACATTTTTCTTCAATCTGATTTGGTTCAAAGGAAGAATTATGAGAAAACAGTGACGACCTGACAGTCAGACAGCGCCACCGCCGCTATTTTCCACAGACAGGAAGTGACTGCTGGAATCTTTCCTGGAAGCTTGCGGCCTCTTTTCTGTGATCTGGCTGTGGCAGCAGCTGTTTCGCTGGCTGTTGTTCAGCGCTGCAGGTGTAACAGTGTTTTGGCTCAGATGGGATGTTGAATCAAAGGGGCATGCACAGTGTAAAGGCTGATGCTGAGGGTGAGCCAGTTTGTCTGCAAGGTCTTATTCCTCACAGCTAACACATTTGCATACGGGGTATAACAAACTCTTATTCTTAGCCTTCTAATTTGAGAAAACATTTTCAACTAGTCCACATACTTTTAGCTGAAATTTACCCCTTGTTTAGTTGGTTTACAGATATAGTCCATGGAAATCCCCTGCTCAACTTCTTCAGTCTTTAGTAGTGAATATGAAATATGTATTACTCAAGGTTTAGAGAAACAACTAACAGCTAAACTCTACTGACTGTAGAGTACAAACCAGTTAAACATAGGAGATAAAGGCTCCACTGATTCTCCAAATCCAATACATAATGTTATCCCTTTGGAAGTGAGAGCAGTTTAAGTGCTTCAACGTCTAAGTTCAGTGTTAATGTGCACCCTGGTCAACCGCACCGTGCACCCATCACCCACTCAGCGTGGTAGAGCACGTTGCTTTCAACTGTTTATCACATGAAAAATCATAAGGTGTCTGTAAACATGAATGTACAGTATGTAAGGATAACAGCTGTAGAGCCACCTCCCCCTCAGGTTATTATTTTATATTTATGCTAGGAAAAGAATGAAGTTCCTGTGGTTACTAGTTACTTTTCTCTTGCTACTTTAATTTCACACACATTGTCCTTCAAGACTTGTAATGCCTTCTAATAACATAAAAAAAACTTTTAGACAGACATAGCATGATGTAACATTGCTGGCTTCATGTGTCTCTTTTTATATTCATCAGGGCAAATAGAGTAACAACCCATAGTGTTCTTGTGGTATTTGGTATATGCTCCACAGTGGGAGTGCCGTCAGTGCTGGAGAACAACTTTCACCGATGGGGATAATAAGTGAATTATTTATTACAGTCATTTCAAGAAGACTACCTTTAGATGCATTTAGTCTCCTTCTCTCTGTATGTTGACCCTTGTGCTGCTTTGGTGTTTATTTGAGATCAATCCCGACCCCAGGAGCCATTTAATAAATAGTGCAATGCCACCTGGATCATGTTTTTAATCCACTTAATTCAGTTTTATCACAGTAGTTAAGCTACACAAAGCACTTAGGATTTGGAAAAAGTCACAAAAAGTCACAGGTAACATAAGCAAGGACATGTTGACTTAATATTTAATACAGCTTGCTTTAAATATGACCTTCACCTATAAACACACTGAATGCCAGACCTTCTCGGGTTAGGGAAATATTTAAGTAATATTTGTTTAACTTATCCTCAAGTATTAGCCAATAAAGTAAAAGTAGCTTGAAAGATTTTGTGAACATCAGTTTCTCATGATAGAAAGAAATCACTGAGGAGGACTCATGCATTGCCTCGGTCTGCTCCATCTCCTAACCAGGTCAATTTCCGTCACCACCTGCAACCTCCGTAGCATAAACTGCCCACCCATCCCTTCCTTCCCTCTCCCTGCGTCTCCCATCTTCTCCCCTCCTCAGATTTCCAGACCGTTTGGGAGCAGGAAGCAGCTTTTTGTGTTGTGTCGTGTCGGCTTGTTTTAATTGGCCCAGGTAAAGCTGGGAATTACAGCGGCCTTGGAGGGGATGTATAAGGTTTAAGCCTCGCTTTTCAGAGACAGGAATTTTCAGAGGCCCCTCATTTCGAACCGCTCCATGCTCAGGAATAGTGTGTCCCATGGTGTTTTGAAACCTGTGCTTCAGGAGTTGTCTGCATCCGTGCACTGACGCAGTAAACATGGAAAAATTGCATCAACAGAAGCCGTGTGGGAACATTAATCTGGTAAATTACTGCTTCTCCATAACCGATAATCACAGAGTGTTTACCCCATGATGCACTGGACCGGAGTCAAAAAGGGTTCAGCTATCTGAATAAAAAAAATATATAAAAGCACATGGATCTATAGTGTGTAGGAATTGACTATGATGAGCGTTCAACACCACTCTACTAAGACAAAGATTGGATAAAATGATGCAAAAAGAGAGGAAGGGCAGGCTGGGTTTGTCTAGAAGGAATCCAGGGTGGTGAGGCAGAGACAGCAAGATAGTTTATTTTGAAATTTTGTAAGGATGTTGTTGACAGATGACTATGGTTGTGTATGTGTGCAAACATACAAACGTTCATCCCATCGTTCTGTCAGTCTATTGATTTGACAACACAACTGAAAAGTTTCCTCCTTCGTGACATGCCGAGCATTGCTCCAACACTGATGACTTTAAGCTGTCTCAGAAATATTTCATCCTCTCATGAACTTATAGCCAGACAAAAAAAAAGTTAAAATGTATTACAGTAAAGTAACTCGACACACCAAATGGCTCCTCTACAAATGCTAAATCCTCACCTCAAATATCTAAATTTATGAACTGAGGAAAAAAAAGAATTACTTTCGCAAACGTCAGCTAAACAAAGGAGATGATTTTGCAGGAGAGGAACTACAGACTGTCCACATCATAGCAAGAGAGGCACCTTCACTACCTCCCAATAAAAAACTCCTTTTCACAGCGTCATTCAGCAGGAGATCTACAGAAGCATGTGAGACGACAAGACGTGAGGTGCTGTAGAGTCAGAGCAGCTTCTTCACTTACCGTTCAACATCCCAGATGCGAAGAGGAGAGTTGTTCTCACAGCATGAAGTGCCTGTTACAAAGGATCTGTAGACAGAAAGAGGAGGGAGACTCTCACAAAACTTAAACCATAAAATAACTAATGAACTTTAGTATTCATATTTAAGGTAGCCCGTACTGATTTAAGAGCATATACTATAATTCAGAAAAACTCAGGCCGTATTAGTGAACAATTACATCAGAGTTGTTGGGATAGCTGGTATTCCAAACAAAATCAGCTATGATGTGTTCAAACAGTGGCTAAAAAAACAGAAATAGCTTCATTTACCAACAATCAATAACCCATCACTACCATCTGAGGACTAATAAATAAAAATGGACTGGCTGTGTTTATTTTTATTTTCCTCTGAAATGTTTTCTGAAGTTCACATTTTAGACCTGTGCACGCTAGAGCTGCAGCTTAACATTATTTGCATTATTGAATCATTTGTCAATTATGTTTTAAGTAATAACTTTATTTGGTACAAAAAGTAGAAATGCCCATCAGAAGGCCAAGGTGACACATATACCCAAATATTCAATAAATGAAACAAAATATTCCTTGATCACTAATAGTTTAAGGTCGCTTTCACACATAACCAAGCAGACTCGGTTCACTTGGGGTCCTGAAAGTTGCAACATTGTTGCATTTATCACTTAGTTTGGTTCCTGAACCGCACCAAACTTTCTGAGCGTCAACAATCAGGTATGTAACCTCACAGACTACAAACAGGGTGGACTGTCAATCATGTATTGTGCTTCGTTACATTATTTGAGGGAATGCTACAGCGTTAACGTTGCCTACCTACATACTAGTGAATGCAACCGTCACTAATGCTAACGTGACAACAACGTGTGACAACACATCAGCGCAGAGTTTAAGGACTGTGATTGTTGGTAGTTGTGATTAATTTTGTTCAAATATGTCAAATTGTAAATTTATGGGTTATGTTGTTCAGATGAATGAGCTAAGCTAACTGCTAATGGTGGTCACTCGTTGTTTGTTTTGATCTGGAGTGTGCACTGTACTTCCTTTCCTCAAGATACACTGCGTATAGCCTCACTACGTCATGCACTACGTACATTTGGTCCTGTGTTTGGTCCGGTGAGCTTTCACACTGCATACGAACCGCACCAGGGTTCACTTGCAAACAAACCAAGACCCCCATTCGTTTGTTTGGTCCGCACCAGAGTTTGTATGAGCTTTCACACCTGCCCAAACGAAGCGGACTACCTGAGGAAACGAACTCTGGTCCATTTAAAGCGGACCAATGGAGGACAGTGTGAAATCGACCTTAGACTACATATATCAACATGCTGTATTTATTCATGCTTACTGTTATAAATCAATCTTTTTGCCGACTAAATATCCAATGCATTTGCTTTATAGACTTGATTTACAGACAGTTAATATTGTACAAAAGGGAAAAGGTAATCTTTATATCATCATGTAGGAGGATGGCAATTTTCAACCCAATATCATGCCAAGACTCGCCAGACCACTAAAGGATAATGCGTCAGTGTCATGTCTGCCTGTCCGTGCAGTACCTGCAGGGGGTGACAAAACCATGGATGGCCTTGAAATAAGTACACAAACTAAGTAAAAAACTTAAATACTGTTTGTTGGAATTATCCAACTTCCCTTTTTATTCTACTTCACTTGCTCTGAACGCAGCAGATTTACGTGTTGTAAATGACATGCCACAAAGCAAGAACACTATTTTTAATTGCACGCATTATCATGTCATAAATTTGACATTTGTGTGTCCAGGCTGCCATTTTAGTCACACTGGTCTCTGTTGTCAGCTCTTCCCATGAAAGTACAGCAAATGTGCATCCTTGTTGTTGAGGGTGGCAAGAAGAGCAGACAGCACACACAGTGCCATGTGCCGACACAACGAATTATTCTCCTAGCTGCCACATAACAGCACACACACTTGTCCTTGCCTACATCCACCAAACATTGTTTCCCAGCAGAAGAAAAGAGAAGAAAACTACAACAGTCGTGATCCTTTGATTGGAGTGGCAGGTTGGAATTAGCAGCCTAGGTATGCACGGTGAATACCACGCATGTGGAGAGGTGGGGGAGCAGTGAAAGGAGAGGGGAGGAGCGCTGTGGGAGTGGGCTGACCGGGTGTGTTTGGGTGTTAGAAGCTATGTAGAGGGTGGGGTGGTGACCAGGGGTGCTGGTGGTAGGGGGGCTTCTGTTGGGCCGGGCCTGAGTCTCAGGGCTTATGGCCCTCCTACAGGGTTGACGGACAGGGGGGAGGGCCCACCTTTTACACACTGAAATAGTTACTGACAAGTGCTGCTGGCTGGATGAGAATACTATGGATAGAAAAGCAGGCAGAAATAATAAACACACAACACATTGGCCAGTTCTGACCTCAACTTCATTATGTTACAAATCCTGAAACGCAACTGATCATTCTGTAGATTAACTCATTGAGTGCCAGCCATTTTATAAACTGGGAAGTGCCTGGTGCCAGTGTTTTTGCCCATTTTTGAGTCATATTTCAAGACCAACAGAATATTTTTGTACTATGTCTCTGAAAACAGAATAGCTCAAATGAAAGAAGAGACTCTCTATTTCATCATGAAAACTGTTTTTGTTTTTCCCTTGTTCCATTCTTGTTTTATCAGAGGTAGAGTAGAGGTCACTTTCACCAAAATCGCCACTTTTTGTCCAGAATCCATCCGTTTTGCTTTCTAATCTCGATTGTCTCCACTTCCTGCTTTGATCTCTGTGGCGTATACCATCTCTTTATGCTCTGACTACATCTCCCAGAAGCCCCAAAATGACTCACAGACTGTGGGAGACTGCGATCGACAACCTGCTGACGAAAACCATTTTGACGTATTATTACATCGATAGCACTCAAGCGTCAGATTTAAAATGATGTTGAAATACGTCAATGGCACTGAAAGAGTTAATGAAAAAAAATAGAAAACATGATAAATAACAATGAGCTTCTACAAACCAAAGTATTTCTAAAGAGCCTGCCAAATCTATTTGATTTAACTGCTTGGACATGGCCAAATGTTTTGGTATTTTTTTTACTTAAATAAATCATTTAAATACATGATAAATACTTTTTTTTAAGTTATCACTACTTAACTTTTTTCATCTAATGTATCCATTACAAAATTTTAGCACTAATAAACGAATAAAAGGAAAATAAATAGCTCGGCCAGGTGCACACTGATACAAGTATTTTCATTCAAAGATGTTTTTGATCAAAATCTAATAATCTAATCATCATTCCATAGGCCTGTCAGTGTGACAGCACTCAACTATGGGTCTCCTGTACATAAACCATGTTATTCTTGAGGATATATCATTGCTAACAAGTCATTTGCAGATAAACCAGGTGGCCTCTCAGATATGTACTGATTGTTTCAGGACCTGGCTGTATGTATATTCCAAGCAGAAAACACATTTATGTTGACCCTGAGGTTAACTCCCTGTCTGTAAACCACAGAGAAAGGAAGGAAGCTATTAGCTCCAGCTGTGTTAGAGCGTAGGTCAGGAACACTGTCAGAATGTGACCCGTGGCCTCTGTGTGCTACTGGATGAAGCTTCAACCAATCAGACCACTCTTTCCTCTGACGTATGCGTAGCGACGAAAACTGCTTGATCCAAAGAACTAGTGCATCATTTCCTTAAACAATCGAGCCTTTTGAAATGCTAGATTTTCATTGGTCCCCATTTTTAGTTTAATCTGAGATCGAAGAGAACGGCAGGTTGACCAGACTGACTTGGTTCCGAAATTTTGTGAAGTGTCACAGGAAGTATGGGCAGGCCCAGGCTAAGTTTGCGCCACATTCTTGTGCTCTCTACTCATTTCTGCTTATCAAATAATAGATGATAGGAAGTGTGTATAAAATACACCTGTTTGGTCGGCTAGATGTGGAGCTGAACATGCACATATTGGTGTGCTCCTCGTTAGCTTCAAACCTTGGCACATCTTAGAAGCCAGTCAAAAAGTGGCAGCTTGATGTCGGCTGTTTTTTGGGACACAGTAGTCTACGTTACTGGGTCAAGAAAGGGACTGGAATATGTATCAATCACTCCTGACACTTGCTGCCTTGTATGCAAATGTGCATTCGTGAACAAAGTCCAAGATGAAAAGACTGGACTATGTTCAGTACCTTTTGGGGCAAAGCTTGTGTTTGTATTCCGTGCGCCTTCTCTAGTCATTAATATGACATACAATTCATCCAACAGATGACTTTTGTAAAAGGCTGTCCAAAGGGCTACACACCAGTCCAAACAGTGGCGGCGTATGAGGGATGCTGTGGGCATCAACACACACATGTACCGCCAAGAGGAGTAGGATGTGTTTGGGGGGTTAAAGGGGTGGCAGGACAGGGCCGAGAGAGTGGGTGGGGGGGAGGGGGGTGCTGAGGACATCTAAGTGCGGCATACAGGCAGCTGTCAGGCCCATTAAGCAGTGCGGCCCATTGGCAGACCCTCGGTAATTAGTGTTGGGTAAACTCATTTATGGCCCAAATGGGTCGGGTGGGGCCGGGACCAGTATGCTCTGTGGGCGACCCCTGACCCTGCTGACACAGGATACAATAGGGTTACGGTCACACTCACTATCTGGACCCTATTACTCTCCATTACTCACATTACTCACCCCTCACTGGGTCGTGGCGCTGGCAGAGGCAGGACAGAGGACACCAGCCATACAATGAAAGTGCGACTCCCCCCTCATCTCCCCCAGCTCTCTCACCCCGCTGAAGGGCCAACCAGGCCTGATCTGGGGTCAGAGCTTGCACTGATATTATAGCTGCTAAGGTCAGAGCCTCTCTCGCCTAATGTGGGGCAAGTGTCCCCCCTAAACACACACAAATGCACACACACACAGTCATATCTCTGACCAAACAGAGTCCTGATATGCCTCCCCCACTCCCCCTCTCATCATTAGCAGCATGCTGGGCCTCTGCTGCCGTTTGGGTAACCTCATCAGCTGGTTGTATTATCTCAGGGCCTGTGTGGCAGGGTCACACAAACTTACTGAGTCCTCAGTGGGAACCTAACCACACACACACACACACACACACACACACATCACAGATATATAAGAGAGAGAGAGGCATCTACACACTTCCACAACACTGTAATGCGCGCAAACACACACTCATACAGGCCTGAGCACAGACGAGGGCAACAATAACACACATACAAAGTGTGAGAGCCCCTGCTGGGAGTTGAGTCCAACAGTACCAACATTGTTAGCTCCACATCAACATGCTGACCGCACATGGAGAGCCACCAACACACTGCTGCTGCCCAGACTGCCACCATTCACTGACCTCAGCTCAGTACACACCAACTACATGGAAACCCTCCATACTGTATGTGTACATGTTCATCCACACGAACTTAAACTGCTACTAAGATATGACTTTGGGCATTGAATCGCTCCATGACTTTACAAAGTCACAGTACAGACATGATGAACTAAATACGACTTACTGTGAGAGTCTGCTCTAGTATTATAGAAAATCAAATAACTGATTTTATCATCAAATAAAAAAAAACACAACACAGCATTAGCTCTAATAAGCGCTGTGTTCGTGAAAAGAAAGTCTTGTTCTCTTTTCCTTGATTTTTTTAATTGGATTGATTTTCTGCTCTATGACCTGCCAGCACATCTCTGGCAATGCATTTTGGGCATATATTTATATATTATATGTTGATATTTTTTTTCCAGAAAAAAAAAAAAAAAAAACTACTCTGCTTCTTAAATGCAAATATTTTCTGGTTTCAGTTGAGTTGTATCCCCATTTTTTACATTTTATAGCCCAAACAACTTATCAATTAATATATTAATTAAAATAATCATGAGTCATGATTTTAGAAAATATGGTGGAACTATAACTACTTGATTTCCAATTGATTGGTTAACTAATTAATAATAGAAAATTAGAAAATAGCAATAAATGTGCATAGCTATTTGCCAAGTGTCAAATTGCTTGATGTGTTTGCCCAGCAGTCCAAGACCCAATTATATTTATTTTAAAATGATTTAACAAGCATGAAGCAGCAAATATAATAAAATACATTTTTGTTGATTGATGGATTATCAAACTAATTAACTATATTACCATTAATAATTAACTGAATTGTTATTTGTTGAAGAGAGAAAAAGAAACCCATTCAAGAAGTCATAGCTTTTCAGTGAGGATGTGGCACTATTAAACGAAGAATATGCAACAGTAATAAACTTGCAAAATGTCAAAAACAACCAGTGCAACATTTTAAAAGTTTGGGAATTTTCAGCGCGTGCAACTTGGCTGCAACAGCGCTCGTGACCCTGAGTGACAAATGACTCAAATTCTTTCATAATGGCCGTCTTGACTTTTGTTGGAATTAGGGAATTCCAAACAAGTCTTCTATTAAGAGGACATAATACAAACACAAAAAAGTAAGTCATTATTTATCTCAGCCTCTGCCCTGAGGACCAATTACACATGAATGCAGGAGAACAGCCCACATCCCTGCTCTGGGAATGTGAAGGCATTTGGCTATGGACTCCAGGGGCGGTTTAGCTTTGCCCCGTCACCCCCCCTCAACCCCCACCTCCCCGTCAGAAAGAGGGTTGTTAATTTGTTGCGCTTGACCCCGGGCTTTGTGCCCGACGTGTATCTAGTTTGTAAAAAGTGCTTTTATCTGCTTTCTAAATATGTCTGAGCTCAAAGGGTTATGATGCTTTTATATCGGTCAGGGAGGGAGACAATGGCCAAAGGGTACAAGTGCTGACCCCCGCTGACACACGCACACACACACACACGCACACACACACGCACACACACACACACACACACACACACACACACAGACCCACACACACACACACAGACACACACACACACTCTTTCACTCCCAGCCTCCTCTCTCTCTTGCTCCCTCCAGCCCTTTCTTACACAGCGACACGCATGGTCACACATATGCATGCACACAAACATGCACTTTCTCTCTCAAATTCACACTGTTATGCATGGACACACACACACACACACACACACACACACACACACACACACATGCCTGGACTCTGTTGTCCCATCCCCACCCCCCTGTGGCCCTTTTGGCTTCTGTTTGTGTCTCCTGTGTGCAGGGTCACCAGGACATTCCTCAGCCGGCCCCTTGGCTCTGTTCACCCGGCTGGAACAGACTGGGACCCAGCACAACCGTTCACTCCATCCACGCCATCCACACACACACACACACACACACAGACCCACACACACACACACAGACACACACACACACACACAGACACACACACACACACCAGACACAACAATATGACATCCTTATAAACTCTGGAAAAACACAATCTCCAGAAGCGAGAGAGTATGTCACACGTCACTTTTTTGGCCATGAGTCTCATTTGCTCCTTAATGAAAGAATTGCTAGTGTCTGTCATGTAAGTTTGTCAGGCTAATGCATGACAAAAGGGTTTGATGATTTTAGATGATTATTATTCATACCAGTCATGACTTGTACATTGTGATTTGTTAAAATATAATCATGGACAGTGAAACACTTAAATAAAAAGGAGAGGGAAAAAATGCCTTGTCCTAGTTGTTAAAAAAAATGCATTATTTCATTCATTTAAACCTTAGTGTTCGTTTCATATTGAAATCTTGATAAAAGTAAGGTATTTTTTATTTATCTATTGCTAACTGTGCTTATAGCACAGTAAATATTTGTAATGCTTTGATGCATTAAAAATGATAAATGGAAATTATAATACTGAGTTATCGTTGCTTAAACAAACAGTCACTGAGTGACCAGCAATTATGAGGAATGATGATATTTGACCCTATCCTTTAAGTTATTATAAAATGCCTTATGTGTTATTATTATAAGTGAAAAGTGGAACTATGATTTTATAGAACTATGAATAAATATGTTATTATAAATATGTTTATAATATATTACAGAGATGTTAACAATCATGCTTTTGTCAGTCAGTGGATCACTGTTCACTGAAAGATTATTAATGAATGATTATGGTGTTATTCCAGCTTAAACCCAGTGAGGTATAGATAAATGATAAATATTATGTCCTCATCTATATGATGGATTTGTGGATACTTTGACTGGTGGATTGATGGATGTTTAGAAATGACTTCAGCAGGAGGAAACACACTTCATAGCACTGAGCTACATCCCTATGAAGACCAGAGCAAAGCAAAACTATGTGGACTTCTTTTGAACGAGCAGCTCAATGAATGGAGGCTTTAGAAGGATTTGTTTAGAAACAAATGAGAAAACCAAAGGGAGCTAAAGTTGCAATCAGTGGGTGACATTTTGGTGCGAGTCAGTGAAAGGAGGTCTCTGTGACAGGTGTTTGTATGGTCGGGGTCAGCGAGGAGCGCGACTGACAACTTTTATATTGGGATCCACTAGAAGCAGAGCTTCAGTGATCACAGAGCTTTCTGCTGCTCAAAATGTGGTGGGAGTGACGCTCATTAGGATAATGTGCTGTATGAATAACACTGCCGGCAGTACACAGTGCACACTCCCACGCTGTTCAGCGGTGTACACTTCTTAACTCTTCCTCTTAATAATTTAAAATGTAAAACCCAGAAAACTAAACACAACTTAATAATATAACTATATATAAATATATAACAGAAATACAAGAAATAATGTATAATTTCAACAGTAAAAGGTAACTTAACCAGCTATTTTTACTTATATAAACCTGCAAATCTTCTATATTCACTTAAGAGCAACTAAAAACACATTGACTGCACGGTAACATATTATATATAATAAGTGAAAACACCTAACTTTGTTGGTCTGACTCTGAAGACATCATGTTGTGCTCTGGGAAACTGTGATAATAAAAACACTAAATAAAATTGATGTTTTTTTACTAATTAAAACTAAAGCTTCAATGTAAACCTTTAAAATATGGCAACATTTTATTTAGTACCCACCATATAACACACTAAGACTGAAATCATTAAAAAAATTTAATCTCAAACAACTGCTGGATGAACTTCAGCCCTAATAATGATACTGTATAAAACCATGGACAAAACAATTCATCTGAAGAAAAATCATGGATGGATAATGTTAAGTTAGTTATAGATCACACGGACAGATGCTTATTGTAGTGAAGACTGAGATTGATTATACAGATAATATTGATTTTTAATTTTTTACTAACAATACCCCCCAGTTTTGGGCCAATTATAAATCCAGAACAACTTTTGCATGTTAAAATAAAAATGTAAATAAAAAATAAAAAAAATTCAATCCACATTAACACAGTAATTTTGACAGCCCTAATATATGTACGTATATATTTATATATGTACAGTGCATATATTTATATATACATATATGTATATACTTTATATACAACTTGCATTTTAAATTTCCCAGTGATCTATGTAGAATATCACAATATCACAAAAATGTATGGTATCGTGACTCCAGTATCGCGTATCGTATTGTATCATCATGTCCTTGCTAATACCCACCTCTATTCTGCACACCAACACGGAGCAAAGGGCATGTACAGTAATCAAACAGACTCATGTGCAATATTAACACCCATTGTTCAAGCAAAACGTGATTTTCAGGAACAGTTTGCAACATATTTCCATCTGTACTGTGTACAGAAGTGCTTTAGGACACCCTGTTTGTTAAAACATTGCTCTTACTTTTATTCTTAACTTACGTTTATTCCATCGCTCCCTACAATCACTCACCAAACAGACACAATGTGCAATAACAGCTCCAACTCTCTCATAATCTACATGAGCAATAATTGTATTTATTTATGTGAAATCTCACTGCTCTTCACTTCTCAGCATGTGTAATACTTCCGTTATCTCATTACACCAGTTGATCCATTGCGCCACTGTAGCTTGGTTAGACGGTTATTCATTGTTCACTTATCTATGATAGTTATTAGAACATATTTTTTCCAAGATACATTTATTTTCCTATTTAAATTTGCTACCTAATTATTGTAACATATTTTTCCTACTTATTCTACTTGATACACTTATTTACAGACAGTAGGCCTTCCTTAGTAGTAGTAGCTACGTTATATATTATGTATGACAGGCCATATGGATGGTTAAATATAATGAAAGAAAAATGCACTTATTTTTCTGCATGTATGCATTGTTTTGAACATTTCAAACAGTTTTGGAACAGAATTTGTGTTTTTATCATGTCTAACAGAAAGCTGAGTGTGTCTGACATGAAAACACTCTTCTCTGGTAAACCTGAGACCTGAGAACACCTGTATGAGGCCGGCATGTAATGAGAGGTCTTTATGTGCTGAGGTGTGTGTGTGTGTGTGTGTGTGTGTAGTAAGTGTGGAGAGTCTGCAAGGTGTGTCTCTTCAAGGGAATGTCCGCCTGAAATACATGTCTGCATGAAGCTATCTGTGTGTGTGAGGAATGTAAGATGTGTGTGTGGGTGTGTGTGTGTGTGTGTGTGTGTGTGTGTAATGAGGGGGTTCAGAGGGAGCTGTGATTATTCTCGCCTCCTGCGGTGCGGGTCCTCTGGCTCTGTGGGCCCCAGGGAAAGCGCCCTGTATTTAGCGTGTGGGAACGCACATTCTGCCCCCTTATCGCTGCATTGTTGCAGCCTCGCTCTTTTCTTCTCTTTTTTTAACTAATTGAATTCTTGACTCCTGAGCCACAGGGACGGCTCGGGAGAGACCAAAGAGAAAGACATGGATTTCGGGCTTTTTCTTGCGGTTGAGTGGGGCAGAGCGGTGGGGGTGAAATTGGAGTGTGTGAGGCTGGGTGGTGGTGGGGGTGCAGTCGGAGAGGGCCGGCTCTGGCTGGCTGGGTGGCTGCTGTGGCGTCACCCTGTACTTTGATACTGGAGGTCAAAGGTTGTCCTCCCCCGATGGCGGTGAGAAAGTGGCAAGTTGGGGATGGTTTATCCAACAATCATTTCTCCTTTTGGAAACTTTCAAAAGCGCTTGTGGCCTCTGCGACATCTTTGTAGTTGTGCTTGAGGAATTCTAGACAAAACAAGTGTAACCCCCTCCCTGTTCTCACCTCTCTTCAGGGTAGCTTCTCCCTTCACTGGCTTCTGCCCAGCCACCCCCCAGTTTCCCTACACTAGTGGTCAGTGTAGCGTACCCCCACCCTCAATGCCAGACCCCACCCCAGCTCCAAGTCAGGATACCCGCTTAGTCTGGCACCGGACAACCTGCAGATATTACTGGATTTATACTGTGCATGAGTGACCATCAAAGGCAAATTAAGTCATCCTGCTTACCTGTGATTCTTATTTCACGGAACCATAATAGTAAAAAAATGACATTTTCCAGTCGTAATATACTTATTTGAGACAGAATCTGTAACGTGGACTTCATCCTTCTGTTGAAGTGATGACTTATTGTCATACAGACATACATATATGATACAATGCTATACGTATGCTACACATTATAGACTACTAATGGGGGGATTTGCTTAAGGACTGGACTGACTAATTGAATTTCCCTTTATTTAACTTTAATGTTTTACTGGATACTGACACAGATTATATTTCTGTTCGTCACTCCCTGACTCTCCTAGCAGGTGTGTGCATTGTGGAGCGATCGCTAGGTGCACTGGATAGCTAATTATGGTGTCATTTGTGAAATGATGAATAGCAAATTTGTTAAATTCAGTGACAACAAGCGAATAAAAAGGCACCAATCAAAACAATTTTTTATCCAATGAAATAAAAATGGTGCATTTTGGTGTGATTAGTTTAAAAAGTGTTCACACCAGAGAGTGGTTGTTCCAAAACCATTCGAGTTCATACTATCCAAGCAAACTGCTAATGCTCCTGGGTTCTGTTTAACCATATTAAATGTAGCTGGTGTGAACTCACACAACAACTTATGGGACTGTAGCAGATCTGAGGTCACAGTGACCTTGACCTTTGAGCACCAAATCGAATGAGTTCAAGTGGACCTTAAAGAAATTCTCTCCCAGAAAGAAATACAACAATCTAGACAACGCAACAGACGAACAGATGTTCTAACAACCTAAAAACCATCTGATCTATGAGCTGGACAAGTCTCCAGCCCAGCACTGAGCTCAAAGTGAGCTTTGCCCAAGAACGCTAACCATCCATGACTCAGTGTGAGCGCTGACCTGTCGCTACACACAGGGTTCGAATTACACAGTGGGGAGCCCTGTTTTACACAACTTTCCAATTTCGACTTGTGATTTTCTAACCTGGGTCGACCCGCCTTGGTTCGGCATTAGTGTGCTTTCATACTGCCAGCAGTCACAGGTCTGATCTCCCTCTGTGAGAGCTGCTGCTTGTTTTTCCCTCCCTCAGCTTCTCCATGGATGCTGAGCAGCTTGAGGACCTCATGATCTTACCAGTGCACTGCCATGATCAATAGAAAGGTTTGCCAGATCAGTGATCACTATACAAGCTGCATAGAAACACAATCATGCAGTTCACAACAGGATTCCCCGATCGGTGGGACTTCCCGAGAATGACGTCAGGTCAATTCACATATGTGCATCCATTAAAGATTGTGTCGCTACATTTGATTTGATTCGTTTGATTACAAAAAATCTCTGCCCTTCAGGGATCAGTCTCAGGGATCAGGTCAAAATGCTGCAACAACCGTTTCACACATTTTCGTGCAATGTGAAAAGAGGCTTAAGTGCGGCCAGACTGTCCCTGTCACCACTTACTAATGAGGAGCTCAGGTGGTGAAGTAAATCTCGCAATTCTAGTCCAGCTCCCTCCAGTCACAGCAGGAAACACACAATTGTGCTAGTTAATTGAATGTTTGCAAAAATGAAAATTAATGAGCAAATAAACACTCACAGCCAGGACATGTTTAATTATTTTTTCATTTCCAGGAAGTCTCAGAGGAGCCTTTCAGGGGAGCTTGAAGCCCTCTCGGGGAAGCTGAGCTCCCCTTAGCTTCCCCGTAATTCAAACACTGGCTACACATCTGCGGCTGTCCAACTCACACTACCTGTTGGATCTTGTTTGAATGACAGCAGGGTCGGCAGGAAACACCTCAGTCAACTATTAACTAACCACCTGCCCCACTTCCTATTGCCTGGACCCACACAAACCAGGTATACAGCAGGAGAGAGTCATGGAGGACAGGCATACACAAGCAAAACACCTATTCAAAACTCATAATCAAATATTGTTTGAGTGTAACAGTAAGATTATAATGAGGGTACTTTAACCAAATCTATTTTAGAACTATTTCTACCCTACACCAATAAAAATCATGTTTATCCCTTTATTCTGTTGTCTACATGCCAGCTGTTATTGCTACTTCCATTTTAGTAAACTAAAAAAAAAGGAGATTTTGTTGAGGAAAACCATGTACAGTAGAAATTTACCCACATAGACACAGCAATAGATAACATAACTGACCCTACTTCACCCCTGAAACCTCCTGTAGTGCCCCATCTTATTTCATTCGAACCTCTGCCCACTGATGAGCTGCATCAGTGGGTAGAGAGTGAAAACACAATATGGTGTGGAAAAAGAAACATGATGGAGAAAAGCAATCCGAATGGGGGGAACGCCATGGCTCACAGCCACTGATGGGATCGATATATTTTCCGAGGCAGAGCGAACGGGGGTGGCTAGCCTGCACCAGCCTTGGCATTTCACTGCAGTCACAATAATCCTCACTAACCTTGAGATGATAATCAGTGGAACAACAGAAACACTGGGATGGAAACAGAGGTGGGCTGAGAGTGTGTGTGCTGTGGATGGAGTGGTGTTAAGTCTACAGCTTATCAGTTCAACACAAATTGATTTTTCTCCCATTGGTTGACGATATATTGTACGAAATCAACACCATAGGAGACGCACTAATTGATGCCTACAGCACACACTGCACAGACTAAATAATAAAGGTGTCAATTAATTTTATATATTATTAAATCCAATAAATAAATCCATACTAATCTTCAGTGTTGGTTTATCTACGCTGCAGTGGCTCAGTGTGGAAACTGATATTTCAAGAAATTCCCATAGCATTTAAAGACCAGCCACCAGTGTAATGTGAGTAACGATCAGTTCTACAATAAACATGTATTTACTGCTTCATATTATGAGAATAATGATGACTGCATCATGATGGAGGTCTAACCCTACCGCTTTAATTGTGAATAAACTAAAGTCAAAGCAAAAGCATTTTAACATGCTTTTTTGTAAATTGTGTTAACAGCGTACTGCAGCATCTGCTTCTTTTGGACACATTCATGCAGAAGAACGACAACAATATGCTTCTGAATAGTTTGTTTGATTTTGAAAAACATGGCTCAGATAATATGAACATTGTGTAAATTGGAAATAAAATACCACCAAACTACTGAAGCACTATTTTGCTGCAAGTCTCCACAGACCTGTGAATGAAATTAAATGGAACAAGTTAACTACAGTGCTTGTTAAATTGGTGTCTGCTGACTGCAGATCAACCAACATCATGAAGACTATGGTTTAAGAGACATAGCTTGTTGTGAATTGCAATAATGTGTGTGGCATGTAAAATTATAAATGCACAATAAATAAATGTGAAAATTGATCGCGACAGCCCTCGTTCAGCTGTTTCATATGGTTTGTTCTGTCACATCCTTTGTGACTTGGCTTCAACAGGAGGGGGTGAGTTAGTCGCTGTGCCGTGCAGGAGTTAGTTAAACAGGTTTTTCAGTGAGTCGACACCTGGTTTCCAGAAGAATTTTAATTAACCAGGCCGTTGGTCAGTGAGAGGTAGTTTCCACTATGAGGGGGCGGCAGGCTGAAGCACAGTCTGCTATTTCAGCCAGCAAATTGGAGAATTAATGATGTGGATAATCTGCTTGCTCCTCTCAGATCAGAGAGATGCTGCGAGGTCTGGATCACACAGACAAGGCCACCATGCGTGCATGCTGATATACTGGGTTTCTCACTTCCTTGAGTGCTGCTCCAGTTATGTTGCCTAAAACTCAACAAGTACTTCTGTTGCAATTTTTTTTTCATTTCAATGTGCAATCGTATATTTAAAATTATGAGCGTACCTTGGATGTTTCCGTCAAAACCTAATGCAGGTTAGATGGACAGGAACAACTGTCCAACTGTGTTGGACCAGAACATAACACAGCCACATCCAGTGGACTTTCGGGGAATCCTGTTGCATCGTGGCAGAGCCTTCAGTGCAGCAGGAACACAGACAAGCCTAACCCCTAATTTCCACTGAATGAACGACGGCGACATCCGCCTGACAGCTGGAATTGCGAGAACAAGATCTCGCTGACTAACAAGATCTTGTGAATTTACTTATAATTGTGCGATATAGCAGGTTGTAGAGGAGCGTCAGTGAAAAGAGAACTACCCTGTGTCCACTGAGAAGGAAATCAATTATACGATCTGCCCCAAACATGGATTATTTTATTTTCAAAATAAACCGGATGTTTTATTTTGTGCCTGTACACGACTTCCTGTCCTGTGCTGAATTCATGCGCCGTGCTATGACGTCCGACAAAAATAGAAGCTCTGTCGCTTTGTTGCGGCAAGCGCCCGAACGTCGGCGCCATACCGTGCTAAGTGGAAACTGACACATTGATTTGAATGGAAATGTATCGGGTCCGACAAAACGTCGGCATCGCTCCACATCCAGTGGAAATTAGGGGTCACATTACATGCAGACCAAAGGTCTATGGAGTTGAGCAGAAGTTCACGTTACTATTTTACCATGCAGAGGGTATTATAAGATGCGGGATAACAGCCCCGGTATGGTAATTTGTCTGTACAGTTGAAAGCACAAACAGCTTGTCTGGTACAGACTGATATGAAAATTATGGGGGTTTAAAAAAAAATACTGTAAGCAGTCTATTACTAGACAGGCACAGAAAATAGAAAAATCAGGGTCTCAGGGAGAAAACTGAACTGATATAAATATGGAAGCATGTTTTTATATTCTGTGGAGTCCAGAGGTAATTTCCCTACCGAAAGTGAAGGTATATCTATCTATTTGGTTTGTCAGAATCCAAGATACAACACTGGTAAGCCTGTTTGCTGCAAAAATAGATCCCTGACATGAGATAATTTTATAACTCCATGACAATACAGTCGTCTTACAAACTGTTTTGTGAGAAGATATTGGTTTAAATACTGTAATTTGTGATTTATTTAGTCATCCAAATCCCTGGTGCTAAAAAAAAGAAGAAAAAAACATAACTTTAACTAGCAAATGTTAACTTCCGTACTTTAAATTAACTGTGAGGCTGCATACAGAATTTAGCGAGACCAATGATGTTTCCACTCTGCAGCCAGACGGACAGTCACCTGCCTCTCTGCTGGACTAGCAGGTGGGTGAAGTCAGGATAGTGTTACAGTGCTCTGCAGATGTCTCCTGAATGTTGGAAGTCAGTGTGTTTAAGTGTGTGCTATTAAGTGTCTGGGTATAAACACGGCTGAGAAATCAAAGGCACCCTTTAAACTACCTCTACACAGAGCTTGGTTCTGCTCTCTGAAGCCCATCTCAGGCAGTGCCTTCATGGATACTTTAACATGTCACACGTGGCTGTACTTTCTACCAAGTGGTAGACCACCTCGATTATAACAAATATCATCATCACCATTATTTTGGTCAATATTTAGAAACTTTGGAAAAGAGAGAAATTTGTGCAGGCTACATGTAAAACAAGAGTGTCAATGCAGCGCAATGCATCGCATTATGTTGACTGTATTGATTTTGTAACTGCTGAGAGCCATAATCATAATTTAAACTGAAATTTTATTCATTACAAAGCCCCTCCATGTGCTAATTCTGTATTACAAACCAGAGTAAACTTAAATTTAAAAAAAGATGAAAGACTGTTTGTGTCGCATTTCATCATGTTGTTGTTTTTTTTCCTATTGTGGTTTGGTTGCCATAAACATACATATAATGTTTTATAATCTCCTCATAGCATAATTATAGTTAGAAAAATGCTTTATAACAACAATTACAAATAATCAGATAATACCTTTTTATGATTTATAATATATAAAATAATGTATTAAATTTATTTTATATCATATAATAATTGATAAAAGTGTGTTGCGAGGATCACTGTATTATAATTCCTATTGTTATAATGCATTATAAAAGCATTATAAGGCATTACATAGCATATAAGTAACAAGTAAATATTGACTTGCTGGACTATGAGTTGCTGTCATATCATACCGTCCATATCAGTAACATCAATGAGTGACTCAATGAACTGTTTAAACTCTCTTCAGTACCACCTGTTGACTTGTTGGAAATGCTTACCTTAACGTGGGACTAATAGCAACAGACAAGACTCTGTCATACACAGGAATGGTGTCTCTGGGGTCACTGGAAGTCAAAGTCCAAATCTAGAGAAATAAAAGTCCCCAGTAAGGAAGCACATTTAATAATGTACATGTAAACAGACATGCTGCAATATGTGTCCATCCATCCATTAGATGTAAACGAAATCTGAATTGTAGACGTGGTCTGACCCGGGCTGTTCTGTCTCTGGATCCAGTGACGATGAGTCCATCCTTGGAATCCAGACAGGTGACCTCTTGGCTATGACCTGATAACTCCATCAATGTGTTACTGGTCCTGCTGTGAACCAGGATCTTGCCCTCACTGACACAGACAAAGAGAAGTTATTTTCAGGACCAGGAGGAGGTAAATATTTAGATAAGTCAACTCCCAACAAGCTCTTGTCTCCAACGTTTTAGTGTTCTTCTTACCCCAGTAAAGCTAATCTTACTATCATGCACAGCAATGAACAAAGTACGCTGTGGTACGATTTAATACCAACTAATAAGGTCTTAATTGCAAGTCACACATATAATGACTTAAACATCTTGTTTACATCAAATTAAGCCACAAGGAAAACCAACAGAGCATGATGTACCTTCCACCACTGACCAGGTAAGAGTCCGTCAGAGCAAAGTGACAGACATCCCCCTTGTGACCCGAGTAGATTTCATATGGGTAAAACCGGAGCTTCCCAGAATTTCGGTGCACACGGAAAGCTCTGATATCGGCTGCTTGGGACAGAAACAGCAAGTCCGAATCCAGCTGCATCCATGGCAACAAGCTAAAGATAAGATATGTAATTTTAGAGAAATGTGAGCGATGTAAAAACATCAAATGAAATGCAGTATAAGGAAGAATATGTTATGTCTGACTTTGGACAAACTTTCTTTTGAGAGTTTGATCAGAAGATAGATAGTAATCTCATGTCTCAGTAGTAGTAACTGTGTATTTGCATATGATTCATTCCCTCCAGGAAATTGTGATGTCGCTATCACAATAATTAACGCAAATTCAGCCAGTAACCGCAATATCTGCAGTGACCTGGAATCATTAAAAATTCCCGCCGCGTTATTTGGAAAAAAACAGAGGAGATGGAAGACGAGGGAGAGGACATTTAGCATGATACTGTGGACCCTGAACTGTAGTTTGACACCTATCTACATTTCAGGGAAATTTTATAAGAAACTACTACACAGCAGTGAGCTTGACTACGGAAGCGCTGACGGACAGTCCCACTCATGAGTTTTATACACTGTTACAGGTATATAGAGTGTGTGTTGAATTAATATTATTTTTAGCATTTAAAGTGCTTTATTTTTTTACTGAAGATGCTGTCTGTGTATTCTTGGTGTTACAGACTGTTTTGCAAAGCTCAGCCACTTTTATGACTCAGTTTTTGTAACTTTGAGCCCATGGCTCGCTATATCATATATACAACTTTTTTTCTTTAGTAGTTTGGTTTTTAGAGGTGCAATTTCTGTTGACTTGCAAATTTTGCCATTTATCACAATTCTTTGCAAAAAAAAAACACTTAAAACTCTGCAAATTGTATTGCAATTATTGTGAAAAGCCGCAGCAAAATCATACATTTTTTTATTGCAACAATCACAAAAAAAACTGTGAAATCCTGGAGGGACTGGTTGTAGGTAGCTATATAAAATACTCACTTTGTTTTCCATTTGAGAGACACAGTCTTTGTACAAACCCCATCATACCAGTTTTGAGCTATCTTTACTCTTTCTTTCAGTGGGATGGAAGGATACCTGCAATGACAGTGACAGTTGAACATTAAGTCTCATTGACCACTGTGGTTTTGGAACGCAACGTAGTACTGATACGATGAGACAATTCACAGAACATACGTAAGATGCACAATGAATTTTCGGAAACTTGCTTTGCAGGGGAGCAGAGCCACCAAGTAGGGAAACATGCACTGGTTAAGCTGTCTGTCTGTTTGTCTGGATTTTTAGTATTTTTGTTGTTGTTTTTTAACAAACAACAATGTTGTTTTCCAGTTTAATTTCAATATTATAACAGCAAATAAAATTGTGTTCGTACTTTATAGCTAGCACAACTGTATGATAATCAGCACTGAATCAGCATATGAGTGAGAGGATGCATGCTGAGAGTATGAGGGCGCACCACCTGATTTAGAAAAACCTGATGCACATAATGGGATTTACCCTCAGGCACCCGGCATGTGTACTCAAAGTACACTCAACAAAACTGATAACCACCTCCAAGACTCTGACTCTGTCCACCAATACAACATTGCGGCATCTGTGAGGTAACCTCTGGGGGAAAGGCCTGAAGGAAACAACTGGGATACCAGTGTGTCTCTAGACTAGTCAGTCTGGTTGGTCTTTGTGAATCCACCACATCTACACCAAAATGCATGTTTACTTCTGATATCAGTAAAAAAAAAAGTCTGTCAGGCCAAGAAACATTGATCAGACAGGAAGCAAAAGTGAAAATGTTGGTCTGCTTACATCATTCATTGCAACTTACATAATCTGACAGTTTTATTATCATTTTTCTTCCAAATATGTCTGACTAATCCGACAGGTATGTTTACAACCTGTCTGACTAGATCCTGGCATCCTTTCTGCAAACTGCATTTTCAGGCTCCAACACAAACCTTATCAGGACCATACATGCGAGTTTCAGGGTTTTACCTGATGGATAGGATTGCCAAATCTATGGATATTAAACCCAAGTTATAATAAAGCAATTTTCCTTTCACAGAATCAGCTCTGCTCTCGAGTGAGAATTTCATCAGCAAGGCAGCAAATGAGATTTTCAAAAATATATCAGACAAAAATCAGTCATTTCCAGATGTAAACAAGATTTATACTTTAGTTCATTGTCTGTCAACTGGTCTGAGCTATCTTAATTGCTTTGACTTTGATGGCTAAATTAAATATTAGACTAAACACCAGAAAACAGGGCCTTGACAGGACCTTGCTGAATATATATTTTGCTTTAAGATATTAAGTAGCTCAGTATTTGTTCATGTTCCTACATGAATGTGTTAAATAATGTAACCACAAAACGCATGTGTGCAAAATACAAAACTAATGGGAGTAACAGAAAAAGGTTAATCGAGCAAGTGAGCTCAAGTCATGGTTGAGGCACACTTTACCTGTCAGGTAGCACTGAAGACATGTTATTAAAGGTGCTAAATGCTAAAATGCTAAAAACGTCAACATATTACCTAAACGTGATCACTCTCTTCATGTTTTTGAAGACTGGTTTATACAATTCCACAAAATGAGACTGGTGTACTCTGCTCCTGCACACTGTGAGGTAAACTGACATTTAGTAAACACTGCACCAGTTCCGAGTACGCTAATGCTAAGCTAAAAATACACATCAGTATGCAACTGTTATCTTACATGTCCGTTCCATTCCGAGTGATTCCAGTGTTGAGAAACTCTTTTGCAATATTTCTCCACACAGCGTCCCTGCTCACAAACAGGTAGATGGTTTTACAAACTTGAGAGAGGCGGCTGAGGGATTTGTAGTCCAGATAAGACAAGATGTGATAGAGAACATCTTCTGGCAGCTGGGTTAGCAGCATGCTAACAGCGCTGCTGCTCTGTCCTCAAGTACTCCGTGTCCGGGTCTCGGCCGGGGTGTTGCCCCACAATTTGTTTTTAATACACAACAAACAAAACAAACAAAACGTCTATCTGTCAAAAGCGGCAGAACCATAGCGACCAGCAGGACAGAGAAAACAGGAAGTAATTCCAGCACTCAACCGCTGACAGATGATGATGTCTGACTACGTATCTATACGTGATGACGCATCCTTCCGGGTTCTCTCTGTGCGTCTCTGCAGGTTTTTGATTTGAGTCGAAATACCGCAATATTTGTACTCAGTAACTTGTGATGTAATATGCAGAACTATATGAAATCAAGTTGTTAATTTATTTGATTCTAATTTTATTATTCTGCTTCCTTGCATCACTTCCCTGGTTAATCAGAATCAGCAGTGTGTTTACACATCAGTCAAGATTTAAGATTTTTATTGTCATTTTACAGCTGCAGACAACAATACAACAAAATTGCGATGGTAAACTCTGAGATTTAAATATGATATACAATATAACATCATATACACAGTATGTGAGTAAAAAAGTGTGAAATAAATACAGTAGCCTATAAAAAGTAAAAAAAACACAATAATTTGACTAGGAATAAATAACAAATAAAGACAAAGAATAATAATATGTAATATTATATAAATATATATACTGTACATATCAAATAAACCAAGTACCAATGGCCATCAATGAGATTAAAAAAAAATTAAACTCAATATAATTGTTCTGTAAATTGTAAACAGTAAAAATAGTGCAAGGGTAAATGAGTATGTACAACCCCATCGAAACATTTGAAACCATGCTTTTAACAACATTAAACAAGTTATTTATTGTTTTCAACAACTGTCTCTGTCTGAAAGAGCTCAGCGAATATAAACAGGGATTAACACAAATGGTCAATAAGTTGAAAAGCTGCAGCTTGTGGTTGGTGGGTGTAGACCACTTGGTGCTGACTTTTGGTCCATTTGGATGCTGCAAGTAGAAACACTGAAGTCCTTTAAGAAGACATGTGGAACTCATCCTGATCAGCCTTAATGACCAGTTGGTTTTCCAAGAGATGACCCAACACCTGACACACATGTTCCTGCTCATTCTGGGAGAAAATCAGAAAGTTGTCCAAGATCATCAATGGCCCTTGAATACAGCTGGGGTCAACCTGAGCATGACGATACTTGTCTGCTGAGACGTCTTGCCTTTCTTTTCTACAAATAATTAGCTTGCACCAGCATTGGAAGACAAGGTACGACTGATTCCACAACCTCTATTTCAGGTGCAGAGTGAACACCAGCAACCTTCAGGTGGTGACATCTGGAATGAAAGAGTAGCATGAAATCCTCTTTCAGGGTCCAGATATTCAGGGAGCAACCTGGAAAAGGAACTCAAGAGAGTGTTGAGTCAAGCCATGTTTGACCGAGAATGACGGGTAACTGTGGGGAGTTTATCAGGCAAAAACTAAAATGTGCAAGATGGGTTACCTGCCATGACTAGTCTCAAGGGGGTGGTGTGATGTGTGGCCCCACTGAGGAGACAACCGTCCACCACACTGAAGTCATGAACAAGGAAGCAGAGACAGAATTAACTGATTTTTAGAAGCAAAGACCACCAGATCTCCTTATACTGGGTGGACGGACTGAGTCACTGCTGGAGTTCCTCAGCCATAAACGTAGTTTGGCCCAGCTGCATAGGTTCCTCCACACCTCCAGGAGCGGTGGTGGTAGACATTAATGAGGTCCAGAAAAAAAAACAGAGTGCCTAAAAAAGATCTGGGTGATGGTTGCCCTCTGCTGCTTGTGTGAATATCGACTATTAGCTCCTCTTGAACCGAGTGCTGAGTCCATTCTGATCGGATCCAACAGAAACCGCTCTTCACAGAGAGAGCTGTTATAAACATTTTTTTTTACTTGGAGAGAAGTTAACAGCAACAGGTCACCAATCAAGGGCAAAGTAAGCAGGCAAAAGGCTAGCAAGCATTATCGGGAACAGTCAGACAAGGAGCAGGAGCAAAAGTTGTAGGTTACCACTAAGACTAGGCTGCACCAGACAATATGGCAAAATACCTGGGAGGGCTGGTATATATGTGTTTTCAGTGTAGCTAATGAGGGTCTATGGGAAGAGGTGTGACTGGGAGTGGTGGGAACACACTGAGGGCAACTAGAGGGCAGGTGGGGAATAACAGGTATCTGAACAGGAGATTTTAATGACTGGAAAAGGAAAGCAAGCAAAAAACATGAAATAATTACTTTTATAAATATCAGAAGCAACCATGACTCAACTTTCTGCCTTTGGTTGCGATTTCATACAAATAATTGAATGAGTTCAGTCAGTGATCAGCAGGACATCATTTCATGTTCTGATATGAGTCTGGAAAAAAAAAAAAAACAAGTAGAAGTTTTCAAGGGTGAGTTTACCCAATAGTCTTATTTTAATAAAATAAAATAAAGTTCAAAAATAAAAAGTGCTTAGATCAAGATCCACTTGTTGCTTTTCCAGGCTTTCTTTTGCTTTCACAGTCTCTAACTCTAAAATTGCAGGTTCATGAATTTCACTAAACTCCACTATGCTGTATTTCAGTGTATGATAATAATTTCATCAGACAATGTCATTAGATTAGTCGTTTGATGCGGCACACACACACACAAGCTTCACCTCATATTGTGATTCATGTAGACAATAGAATGAAAGTGGAATCCAGCCCTGCAGCCCTGAAGGCTGTTTAGCCACTAAAACTGCCAAGGTTGTGTCACGGTCAAATGACTACCAAAAGTTGATTGACCTTCTGACATTTTGTGAGGCGCTTAACCGTTTAGCATCAGTAGCATCAATTTGTGCTCATTCACATCATGAGGGTCCTCAAGCCTTCAGTTACGAGTGGCATCCCTGCAGCTCTTTGATCAGCTGAGCACAACCGCACATAATTGAAATATGCAGATCGTTTTTCTTTCTTTCTTTCTTTCTTTTTTTTTAAAGACATGTCCCCTTGTTGAAAGCTGTGCTCTCTAAAAGGCCATGTCCCAAACACTGGGCCGTCGAAAAAAATCATTTATGGTTGGCTTTCCAGCTGAACTGTCATGGCTAAAAGGAAATGAAGAGGTTGGGAGGAGGGTTACGGGGAGTGGAGGGGACGTTTGGGGGTTGAGGTGGGGGTGTTTCAAGGGAGCTATGGAAAAGGAGGGGGTCTTCCCTTTTGATCTTTTTAGGGCAGCAAAGAGGGAGGGGGGCTCTGCCTGAGCTGGCAAACACATTTAGCTGGTAATTGTTCAGATCAGACTGACAATCAGTCTTGGAAATGCATGGACAAACAAAAGTTTACAGCTCCAATTGGAAAAGTCAACAGGTCTCGCATAAGGCCCGTACATAAACAATGAAACTGTCGGGCTGGAGCTTCACTTTGATCAGTTGTTTGCGTTTCAATTATCCAGCCTGGTTGGACTGGTGGCTTTTGTTAGCACTGCTGAATGGGGGCTTGGATTTAATGGGCCGCCTGTCATTTTTGATAGAGAATCCATCCACATTACTGCTTCTGCTACATCTGAACATCCCCAGACAAGCGCTGGTTAGCAGCTCAGCAGAGTACAGTATGACATCTCTGCTGGCAGTCACTAACCACATACGAGGTGTTTTATGACATTTCTGCTCATAGACAAACAAATCCAAATCATCTGGACAGAAACATTTCCCATTTTCAATTTACAAGTTCAAATTTCTTTTGCCGCTTTTAGTAAGTAGCTCCACACAGTTAACTGTGTGAGATAATGTACATGAAAGTAACATTTTTTAGTATCACTCTGCCAGGATTGCATTTCTGGTGGAAAAAAGAGAAAATTCCTTTTTTTATTTTAATATTGAATAAAGACGCCATGTAGCTTTTGAGTCTTTGGAGGATATGACTTCGGCGTAAAAACTGCTGTGCTGAAACTCAAATATTGTATTTTTACAGAGTGAAACAAAATATAATTTATACAAAATATCAAAGAAATACTCAAATTTCCATCCCTACAAGACCCTGGAGCTGCAAATGTTAAGACTTTGCAACCCCTGTGATGCATATAGAGATTTTATCAAGAAATCAGTTTAAACAATAATTCTTACATTAATCTTTATTCTGTACATTTTTGTTAATTATATAAGAAGCAGTTGTGCAGTAAACCAGACAGGCATAAAAAAATCAACAATGAAACAAACAACAGAAAGAGATAAGGTAAACACTGCAAGGACAAAGGTGAGCGATGGAACAGCTAAAAAATAATTTAAATGGCATTTTACCTCTATGTATATATATATATATATGTACAAATTCAGGTGTCCAATATTCAAAAGAAGCATTTGAATTACTCTAATTCAGTCGGTCATATTCATATCTAAAAACCTAAGTGAAAGCAATTAAGTCACTCAGACTGGATTAATGAAATTCACACACCAACTTGTACATCCAATAAAAAAAATATTATATTTTTAACCCTTTGACATATAAAGTAGATATAAATCTAGGTATGATGCAAATTAGCAACAACAGACAATAAAGGTAAAAAACCTGTTCCCATCTCAGTATGACAAGCAATGAACTATGAAACACACTATAAAGACAAAACACAAGCAATTAACTATAGAGTTAGGGTTAGGGTTAGTAGGTGTAGATGTTAGATGTAGTGTCCCCTCTCTCTCCTATGAGAAACTAATGCTTGCCAAAGGTTCCTAGGTATATATTCTTAATGCTTCAACTGGCAATGGAGGAATACAGGTTAAAATGAAGTGTAGCCTTTATTTCATACCAGTTGGTCCATTTGGGATCATTAAATCCCATTTTCACTCCTGAAGTGGTTGATAGACCATAATAAACTTGATGACTTAAAATAATATCTTGTTATATATATATATATATATAATTGGACAGCAGTGGCTCCAGATATGCTAAAAGAGCTGGCAAGTGAACTGAGAAGTTTAGATTATCGTTGTTTTATGAGTCTGCCACTCAGTCCAGAGGGTCAACAAAAGCTGTTTGCTCTCTGGGAAAATCCTCATCTTACTGAATGTTTCTGAGCGTATACGAGTGGCTGGAGGTTGTAACTGCTTTTTGATGGGGGCAGCTTCTGTGTCGGCTTGTGGCTTTCGAGGCTGCTTAGGGAGGCAGGGTCGCGTTCTCCGGTCACCCCTGCTATTCTACGGCCTCCACAGGGGGGGTCGAGGCAGGGGTTAAATTGCTCCCAAAGCAAATGAAGAAGGTGGCTCTGTTTGTTTATCCGGGGTTAAGGATGATGGTTGTGGCTCAATAAAATGGATGAAAGCGATGTTACCCCCGTTTTTCGCCACTGGAATTGCTCCACATTTGCATGGCAGCATTGGCGACACAGAAGGTGTGATTTTTCCCACAAGACAGCTTACTGAGGTTCGCTGAGGTTCACTCTGACTCTACAGACACTGGAGGCAGTGGTGGGGGCTGTAATGGAGAGGGCAGACTATGGGCTCTAATTGAATCAATTTACACAAAGTCTACTGGCCTTCAAGAGGCTCCAAAAATCCTGGATTTGGAGTCACCTGTACTCTTTTTAAAACTGTATTTTATCAGTGTTTTCACTGAGTTATTACAAAGCACTGGCTTTAATTGATTGGTTTGGTCTTCTATGGGAAGTCCTGAGGGACAGATCCCTCTGTTAATCCAATGTGGAAGGAGTTAAGCAGATTAATGTCACATATTGTCAAAACCATTTAATTTAGTGCTTTAGGTTGGACAGCCTTTCAGGATTAACGAGTGAAGGAACTCGTCCCGAAGTGCGGGGTCACAAACCTTTATTTTATCATGGCAAAGGTCCTTTTTGGAGGGGAAATAGGATGAAATTGGATTTCACCTTTAATTTTCTGTGAAAGCAAACTCATATATTCCAGATTCGGACTTGGTGGTCAGAGAAAACAGAACATTTGACGACATAGGAAAACTATTTTTTATTATTTTTATGACATTTATAATAATATTACATCAATTAATCAAGAAAATAATCAACCAGTAATTTAAGTTAGAGCTCTTCTCTACTGTACTAAGGTCAGTTAAGCATCAATAAAACATTTTAATTCTGAAATGTTCTGACCTTTCTGTTCCATCTGCCTGGGGCATTTCGGACCATTTGCACACTGAGTCCATATATTTCAGCTGAAATTGTCACATTTTTAAAAATTAATATGCATAACCCTAACCCTCGAGTTTTGTATTCTTATGCTTACAAGCCAATTTTTGGTCATCAGGTAACTTTTCTGAACAGGTTTGATTTTCAGTTTTTTTCATGATCACCCACATCCACCAAAAGTGCAAAAATCTTCACACAAAATGGTATTTGATAAGCTCACTTGGCCTTGTCTATTTGCTCGAACCATGTTTCCCAAGTCTAATTAAAATGTTTTCACTCTAAATCCAACATTAATGCTTCTGTCTGTTGGTAGGTTTGGCTGCTGATATTCCTTCAGTCCTGCAGAAGCAATAATTTATGAACACAGATTAAGAGATAAGATAAAATGAACCTTTATTTGTTTCACCAGTGGGGAAATTTAAACGGGGAAATCAACAATTCAAGCAAATGAAAATCCTGATTCAACTCATTAGCAGAGTCATTGTATGATACGATCGTAGGTAGATCTTTCACATAGATTTTTTCATACACTCATTCTTTCCTTCATGTAAGCATGGGTTTAAATGTCCAGACAAAAACACAAAACCACAGTTAAAGCTCTGTAAAAGCCAGTGGGCAGGTTGGGGCCACACAATGACCTCCATGGTGCATTCTGGCACCTCTGTTTCTAAATATAGTGAAAAGATAACTGAACATTTATGTGCAAATGTAAAAAGTCCTTCAGCAAATTATTCGGCCACGTCCATTGTGTATGGATGCCTTTGTGCCAGAGTAGCACAACATTTTCCCTCATTATTGACGGCTTGTAAAGGAGAGGACGCGGCACAGTCTGACGTTTCAAGCCCAAAACTTTCTTTTCCTCAATATTCAGAACATTTTCCTGAAAATCTTAACCGGAGTTTTACAAAAGCTCAGATTTCAGTGACCTAAAACACCATTTGGGTGTGGATGAAAACCCAAAGCCACCTTAATAAAAAAAAAAAACAGTGTGGACAAATTGCTTTTCAGCTGAAAGATGACTGAGCTATACTCAAGTATTTTTTGAGTTGAAAATAATTGTGGGAGCATGTTCACGCAATTAATAGCACACGTGTCTGACAGGACTCCAGTGTGATGATGGAGGACAAAGAGTGTCTTCTTGAAGGAAACGTAATGCAGACTCTTAAGTTCCGTCCACACGACAACAGCATGATAACGCTTGTGAGATTTTTCTTTGTGGATTCCAAAGTTTTTGTGTCTACACATACAACAGTGCCGGAAGTATTTCCGTCTACATAGCAACACGATAACGAGTGACAGTGAGTGACAAGGATGTAATACATATGCCACGCCGATAGGTGGCGCTGCAAAGAAATACAGAGTGACCCACCAAAAGAATGAAAGACTACAATGAGCATGTGCATGAAGTCCTTGTTATTTAAGCGCTGTGAGTGCAAACATAAACACAACACTGAGAAGAAAAAAGCAGAAATGCTAATAAACTTAGCTGCGCCTGTATCACATATGCTACTCTGTAATCCGCCATTGTTGTGTGCTGGATTTTAAGCTCCTACTTCAGGTCACGTGGTGATGTGACATCATCGTTAGCAACAGCGCTGGGTGATGGTGTTGTCAGACCTTCTCACTCTGGAACCAACAATGCCCGGAGGCATCTATACACCAGGCAGAATCGGTATTAAAGTTTGTCGGATTTACAAAATTCCGCCGTGTGAACGGTACCTCATTCAGCAGTGCTGGAACTGTTTGCGCTCCTGCTGGCAAACTAATACATGGACCAACAGAGAGAAATCCTCTCATACACTAATCAGACAGAACACATTCAGAGGTTTTGTTCAGGTTAGAGTAGTTTGATCAATCAAAACACATCATCTCATCACATCAGAGGTGGATTACACTGGATGGCCAACATCAGACCCACCAGTAAATCCATACAGTGATCGAACTCTCTGTCACTCAAACATACCTGCATAGACACACACATTAGTACCTGATTGTCCAATCAGATTAAACGCTGGGGTGTCAAAAGGCGGGAGATGAAAGAATAACAGTGGAGATAGTGAGAGTTACAGAACCTGATGGAAGCTAAAGCCTAAAAACAAACACGGTGGTATCATCCCCATCCCCACTGACACTGACATGCTGCTATCTGCTAAAAAGGAAGGAGGGGGGGTGACCTTGTTATCCCTGTTGGGATCAGACTAAGAATACCCTCCCTGTTAGCTTTCCCTGGTCAGGTTTCATATGGGAAGAAACCAAAGGCCACAGCGTTTCCTTTCTGTTCACTGGTGGAAGAAGGTTAACACCAACATTAGAGCAGAAGCACATCTCTCAACAAACTCGATTAAAGAAAACCTCAAATATATCTTATTAATAAAGTTAAAAGTAAAAGGCTGTCAAACTATATTTTTTAATTTTAAAATTCCATTATTTTACATTTCACAACAGTATTAAAGATCATATTAGAAATGCAAATCCATTATTACCAGTCTATCTTGAAAGTTACTTCATGAACGTGACGTTTAGATTTAACCAAAATTCAAAGGGGTGCAATGAACCACCTGTCTGATTAGCTGCACCAGCATGCTTAGATCGCAGGTGCTGGCTCACATTAGATGTGTTTCTGTGATTTTACTTCCATTTTATACAAAAGGTATATTACATTTGATGTGTCGAATGAGCCGTCTGAGAGTTTCTTAAAATTAAACAAATCGATTCAGAAGTGTATTGGTTTTATCAATTGAGTTCCCTATTGATAAAAGGAAAAGAAATCATAATAATAGGTAAAGAAATACCGGCATGAGAGGTGAGTAATGTGTTCCTGTGGACGTCACATTTTTTAAGCTGCTTTTATTTATCTATTTTTTTTTACCTTTTTATCATTTTTACACTTTAGTGCACGATATTCATTGTGGATAGCAAAGGAAGTATTACACTGTACAGGGAAACATATTTCCTTACTGCTCATATGACAATAAACACCTTGAATCCTTGAAACATTATTTAGGATCTGAAAGTCACACAATAAAACGAAGAAACCAACCAATCAAGGCAGCAAGGGATTTAGTGTCAACAATTATTGGAAAATAAACATCAGCAAACTGTGATGTTTGAGAATATGGGGTTGTTTTTTCACAAAGACTTTATCAGTTTCAGGTAAAGCATCCACAAATGTGAAGACCTCTAATTACTCAAGTGCTCCTGTAGATATAACAAGAAGACAGTGATGGATGGCTGACCACATACAGCTGACTAACAAACAAGCTGACATTATGTCAACACTAAATGAATTATCAGCGGTGTGGATTTGGCAAAATGACCAACAACCAGAGCTCTGTCTGTTTGCCTGCATGCTGCAGCATTGAGCTAGCAAAGTTAGCGTTACTAATAGCTTACCTGTCATTGGTTTTTGCACAGATCGCGTGATTTTAATTTTAGGACTTTTAGGCGCTGGATCCTTGATTTATACAACAAATAAACCAGGACAGCTCACCAATTTGACTTTTTAATATTGACACAGTTATTTCAGACTAGAAGCCAGCCTTCAGCGTGTATTCCAGCAGTTTTAACAATTAATATTACAGGATTAATGAAATTATAAGCGACTAGTAAAACAAATAGATCAAGGCTTCCATCCAGGAAACCGCTGTTTTGTCCCTTGTGAACCCAACGATAACAATTTTTCACAATATAAAGTTTCACTTTCACCTACAAATGTTGTTACTTCAAGCCAAATCATGATGTTTTTTTTCTCATAAACCTTGGTAATACCCTGCTGTTATTAACTTTATGAGTAACTCAGGGTTGTTGTTTGAACTGACAACTTGAACCGCTGATTTGTGGTGACAGCGGTGAAGTATCATAGTTTGACGCACTGAATTACTCAGTGTGGCATATTTTAGATAGTGCTGGAACAAATGTTGTGTATCTTCTCAAAGATCAGAGTGTAAACCCTAATTTCCCTGGATGCGGAACGATGACGACATATGTCGCAGTCCAAAATCCATCAATACGCACCAGATCCGCCTGCCGTGGCTCCACCGCACAGCTGGAATTGCGAGAACGAGATCTCGCTGACTAACGAAATCTTGTGAATTAACGTATAATCACGCGATATATCGGGTTGTAGCGAAGCCTCCATGAACGAGAACCATCCTGTGTCCACTGAGTAGAAGGAAATTAATTATAGGATCCGGCGCAAACACAGATTTTTTTATTTTGAAAATAAACCGGATGTTATATTTTGTATCTCTACACAACTTCCTGTCGACGTTCGACAAAAACAGAAGCTCTGTCGCCTTGTTTCGGCACGTGAAACTTAAATTTAGGGGTAAAGGCTGCAGTTAGCATCCTGTGCGAAATTTTCATTTTCTTGCAACTTCTGAAACGAAGTTACACAACTTCTGTTGTTACTTTAACCCAAATCCTTATATCCAGGATCCTCTCCTCAACCAAGAAGTTTTGCTGTCTAACCCTGATGTTAACCTTTTCCTAAACCTAAATGGAGCAAAAAAAAAATGCACAAAGATGAGGAATAACTTTTCATAAGCTATTATATGAACTATTGTGTGGGGATATATTGATTGAAACGGCAACAACAGTACATAATGCTACGTTTTGCACTCACATTATTAACCCGAGAGCACAGACCGAGTGAGGTGTGTTGCGGGAGCTATCAGACGAACGCTGAGCTCTGTATGTGTGCCTAAAGGATTAGGCTGGTCAGCGAGCTGCTGTGTGTTTTCCCAGGGTTTAACAAATGGGCCCAAAGCAAACATGTACCAAACAAGAGTTTAATATCAGTATTTAATGTACATTTATTACACATTTTAAATAAATATTCCATCCTTAAAATTATTTTACACATCCTCAAATAAAAATATATTTATATATGTATAAAAACAGACATTCAGGGGGCGACAAGAACACAAGAGGGTGAGGGGTAGCGGGTGTGTCCAGGGTTCCTCACACATCGATATTACAGTCAGAACAAGAAACCTGTGATTATCAAACGTAGCTGCCACATTGTTCCATCGCTGTGTGAGAAAGATACAGTCAGGATGCGTCAACACTGCAGTGTCACCGCCGCACAGTGTGGGACAGTTTGTGTTCCTGGCAGTGCCGTCAATTAGGGCCCTTCAAGTCTCCTTGAGCAGCAGGCGAGAGTCCAAACGAAGACTCCACTGGTCAAAATGAAATTTTAAAAAAACAACAACACTCTACTAAGATGTCCCGATAAGTCAGACAAATAGTTATGTGCATCTAGAAACAACCTTTTTGTTTTTTACACAGGTCAGTATTAAGTCTAAAGTACAAAAATAGATTTCTCATGTTTTTGTCTATGTACAGTTTTTTTACTTTGAGAAAATAGAAAACAACCTACATAAAAGATATAGTAATGCTCAGTATAAAAATGTCTGTAGAGTTTTTTTTTTGGAGAGCAGAGGAGTCTGCCTTGTCTCCCTCAGCGCTCTGACGAGTAGCGTGTGCGTTTAGTCCTTTGGCTGAAGGGGTAGTGGATGAAGTCGAAAGGGCGGTGGTGGCCTGAGTGGACAGGCTGCTGCCCTTTCGGCAGCCTTTTCATGAAATGGACCTCACGCTGGTGCTGGCGTGTCCGTGACCCTTTCCGTGGCCGCCCGCGGCGGGTGAAGGCCATGTACCAGCTCTCGTAGCGGGCGTTCCTCAACGCCGTATAGTTGTTCTCCAGGACGATCTCGGTGAAGATACAGTCGCGGCCTTGTCCGTTTTTCTGCACAGAAAAAAAGCACACCCAGAAACACAGTTAGTGGGGAACGTTCAGAGAAGATTTACAGATGGGAAATATCACATGTATAAAGGCTTCACTGTGCCCTGCACACACACACACACACACACACACACACACACAGCCCTCCCTGCATGCATGCGGCATATGCTACAGTCATTACAGATCAGAGAGAGGGGGATGACAGTAAGCGATGACTCTTCTCCCCCTTTAGCAAACATCCAGCAGCCCTCGTGGGTCAGTAGCTGGATCCTCCTACCATAAAGCCTTAATCAGCCCCCAAGTGTCACTTTCACTCCCGGTTTGATCTCCTGTTGCATCAGCGGTTAAATTTAACTGAGCAGGTCTGCTTGAGTTGAACAGTAATCAATACACCTCCTTAAATACACCTCCCCAGCCTCTCAGCTAAAGGCCCATTAGACACCAATGCAACTCAGGGACGAGATGGGGAATAAACAGCTGGGTGAAGTGTGAGCTCCAGTTGGTGATATCATCAAGTGAAGGAAAACACCTTTCATCAGCGATCAAAATGTCCAGTAAGGTCAGCGGAGACAGCGTTAACTAGATTGGGACTGGCCTACTGTAACAAGCGGTGTGTTAAAAATAGTCCTGATGCAGCCAAAAGACACAGTCCCTGTTCATTCTTTCTCTCTGTATGCGTACACACACACACACACACACACTGGGGCCGGGGCAGGCTGTGACTGGGCCGGTAGCTCGGGGCAGATGGTGTGCGAGGCAGGGTGCTGGATGGGTGGAGGGGAGAGTGAGTGTTGGGGGGGGGGGGGGGGGCAGTGGGGCTGGCAGCTCTGTTTATTAGCCGTCACAGTGAGAGTGTAGGTGTGTGTTCGAGGCACAGAGATAGCCTCGAACACACACCTACACAGCAGTGAATACACAAAACTAAACCCTTGGCTGTAGCCTTACATTAGCTGTCATTAGCCTCTAAACATGCAGCTGTGCTGGTTATAGAAAACACCTGACGTTATCGATCAGGTCGTCAGTCATGAGCCTAAAGAGAAGCAAAACTTTCTGATGTCTTCTCTGCAGCTCCAGACTCACTGGTTTCTATTGAATAAGTAGCTCTTTTAAAAAAAGCTGCACACATTTTCAAGGGCTGTGTAATTTTGGCTGGTTTTTGTAGTTTTTAACAAACCAGGAGGAAATTTGGTGCATTTTCAGCTACATTATGAATTTAGGGTTGGTAAGACTTAATACTTAACACTAAATTTAATGGGATTTGTTAAGATTATAAAAAAATATTATCATAAAATATTAGCAATCATCAATACCATGTAGTGTAGTCAATCTTGGGTCATTTTTGGAATTATTTTCGGTGAAGAATCATGTGTGCAGTGATATCTATCTATCAGTGAATGTCTCCTCAACACAAACCTCTGAGCTGTAACTTTAGGTCATCTCCAACATCTTATTGTCTCCAACTTTGTCCAAGACGTTAGCATGCTCCAGAGCTAATGACAAAGACTAATGGATAATTTAGATTTTTCTACTCTCTGCAACAATTTGCCTTGATGATTTCCTCCCCAAAACTAATGTTTTTGAGACAAAATCAGACCAACTTTTCTCCTCACCTTGCCAATGAGCTTCCCCCTCTTGTTCATGCAGATGTAGAAGCCTGTCTCAGCTCCCTTGATGCGCACTCGGCTCCCAAACGTGTCCGTTTCCACAATGAGTTTAGCTAAAGAAATGAAAAAAAAAAATATTAGCAACTCCAGCTGCAGTCTGAAAGTCTTAAAACATTAAAGCCTGAATGAATGACTTAACAACGTGCACGTATGTGTGCGTGGACATAAAAGCATCGACAACGCATGCAGAAATGCTTGAGTGTGTTTCCAAGCATGCATACTCTCTCTCCTCACACACCAGAACCTGTGGGACCATTCCTGGGGATTTATGCGAGCTGAAATTCTTGCAAAATGATAAAACCACGTGTCTCCTGATTCTTTGAAAGCTAAAGAGGCGACCCTGGCAGGCCCATCAAGAATTCCTTTTCGAATAAATCTGCATTGACCTCACACATAAAGCCCCACATTTATCTCTATATTGCGAAACGTACTGAAAGACACAGGACATTATGGACAGCTCGATGGAGCACGACGTCATAGACTTTGTTTTTTCCTTTCAACAAGATACTAAAAAAATAAATAACCTTTGCAGCATGACAGATATATAGCTTAATTGTACAGCAGTGACTCTCATAGATATTCATTAAAAGCCAATAGCAGATGACCTTTTAGAAATACCATTTTTAATCCATGTTGTGTCATAAAAATGGTTCCAGTGCATCGACCACGGGGTTACTGGGGTCACCCACCCACTGACTAACCACTACACGTCTAAGAGTTATAGTTGTGGTCACAAGCAGCAGTTTCAGCTGAGCTGGATGTCTGAGTCAAAGACAGACGTGGGAGACTTTCCCTCTCATTTTATACAGAACTTACTTCAGGTGACGTGGGTAGCTTTTTGAAGCCAAACACACATTTACATCCTGCAACAACTCCCTGTACAGCGGACACGCAGATTATCAATAAATATTTTAGTGGAATTCAGTTTAATGCTGGATGAGGCCTGTTTTGGATCAGGCTGCATGGAGTGGGGTTGGAGGTGGAGGTGGAGGAGGAGGAGAGGGGAGAAGGAGCTATGCAGGAAATGTTCGGAAGGTAAGAAGTAAGATGACTTCTAATGGCTCTTCCAGACCTGCGGGATCTCTGGAGGATCACCTCCAGCACCATCTACAATCTGCCGGGCAGATTTTCTGAGCTTTTTCTCTTCTAATTATAAAGAGCAAATAAAACCACCACTGCCACTCAACTGTTGTGTTCTTGAAAGTGTTCATGATAATCATGGATATGTCAGTGTCTTGAAAGAAAGAAATATTGTCATTGTATTTGCTGATTTACACCTCTTTATGAAAGAGATGAAAAAATGTTTTTTACATGCTCTGTTATCATAGCTCTGATATGTTGCTCTTTAAATACTTCAGGCCTTCTACACTAGTTTAAGACATAATTTAAAATATTGGCTTTGAACCACAATAGGAAAATATTAACGTTTACTACGTTATGAAAAAATGGTACAAAAATATAAATATTTTTGGAAAATTGTTTGAATTCGCAGGCCAGGAGATTCAATGTGATGAGTACAGACTTTTGTTTTTAAACTGCATTGCCGACATTTAATCAAAACCGAAAATGAAATTTCCGTGAACTAATAAATATTTTTCTTCAGAGGAAGCGTAAATAGTAAATCCCTAAAACATTAAATAAATCCAGATAATGATTTGCTAAATAATAAATATAATTTGAAAAATATTTTTGAATAAATCAAGGTGATCACCTTCAGTATTTAAAGGTTTTAGAGGATTATTTTTCAGTCATTTTTAATCTTACCGTGCACATCTCCGTCGTCGGCCATGGCGTTGATCTTCTTGTTGGGGAGGACCTGCACATGCTTGCCGCTGGTCCGGCTGTACAGCTGGTAGATCCGGATCAACCTGCGGCTCACGCGGTCCGTCACTTTGCTCTGCTCGCTTACATGCTGCGTGAAATTAGGCGGGGACTGATTGGTTACCTGTCAGAAATTAGATGTCACCACAATCATCAGTATGTGTACAGTTGTCTGATTTCTTTCTTCCCTTTCCTAATATTAAAAATAATCTAGAAACCAATCTTCAGGTGACTGTTTGATTGATGCGCTTAAACACACAGAGAAAAGAAATCCTAACACAGCAACAGCTTGTTGTTGTTTTTCCCCCGAGTGACAAGTGGAACAACTTCCAGGAGCGCTATTGTCAAATAAAATTAACGGCTTCCAGAACATACGCACGGTGTGATTACAGGTTGTGCGCAAGGAGACTGCGCGCCGCAGCGCAGAGCGCAAACGTCATGACCGGGACACATATGAACAAAGTCTGATTTTGGGTGTCAGCTGCTGGCTGCTACGGACGGAAACATTGGTCCTGCTTTCTTTGAAACCCACGACATTTTTCACAAAACTCGCGTTCCCCTCTGCCCCGATGCCCGTCTGTGCCCGCGCGTCCTGTGCCAGGGCCGGTATGTTCATCAGTAACCTGCCAGCAGGCCGGCGCACCGTGGGAGCCATCCGATATCGTTGTATCACATAATGTTGTGATGATCCCTCATCTTTCCTCATCTCGCTGTTTTTGCGCCTTGCACCACAAGCTTTGCGTTTACAAATTGCGTGTTAGGTGTTCTTTAGAAATTAAACCTGGTATTTAGCGCTCACAATAAAACATTTAAAGCATGTTTTAAGAGAAGAAGTGAAAGCAGTGACATACCTGAGCGTAGTAGCAAAATGCGAATAGGTGCAGACACCTGCAAAAATAAAAGAACAACATGTATTAAGTTACTTCAGAGCTGGAGCATTATTTGTGCGTAAAGACTGGTGGTTAGGGAGGAAAGACAACTCACAGATAGCTGAGTCTGGATGGGATGGGTCGCATGTTGGATGGAGGTGAGAAAAAAGCTCTTCCAGTAAATTCTCACCAGGATCCTTTCAGAGCTGAGAAGTCCAGCTGATCTCGTTAAAAATCAAACACTCAAGTCCAAAGATTTCATCCGAAATCCACAAAAAAAGGTCAGAGGTGCTGACAGAGAAGCTCATTCCTCATCAAATAAATGTCCATAGGGGGCTCCGCTCAGAAAGCAGTGATAACTGATAATGTCTCAGTCAGATAAAGACCTGTTTCTGTCAGAAGACAAAGTCTAAGTGCACTTGCAGAAGCGGAGCTGTGCGTTGGGAGTTTTTTGGGGGAGAAAAGACGCTGCAGGAATTTTTTCCTCTGTTTCTCCTTTTTCAAACAAGCAGTCTCCCGGGCTGTCAGACTATTCCTAGTGGTTAGTAATCCCCGTGGTCCTCTGCGGCCTCCAGGTGTGTGAGATCAGTGCTCTCGCAGTGGCTCGATGCTGCTGCTCCGCTCGCTGGTGGCAGGACTGCTGCAGGCTGGACGCTCCTTCTCTCCTCTCTCTGTTCCCATCCCACACCGCTCCCGTGTCGGCGCTCACACACCCCCGGTTAAAATGGCTCGGCTAAGAACAAGCCCCCTTTTTCTGCAGAACAAAAGCGGACAGCCCCAGCCCTGCTCTCCTCCCCCCCCACCCCCTTGATTTAAAACATCTCTCTACCTGAGGAGCGGTCCGCACTTGGTAAGGGCAAAAACACGCGAGGAGGAGCCTGGGTAATCCCAGTGCGCACTGCCAAAATCACAAAAAAACACTCCCTATAACAGAAAACGACTCGTGTCATAATGTTATATGTTTTATGATGAACTGACCCCTCAGACCTTTCTGCTCATCCCTCCTCTCCCCTCATACAGTTTGGGGATGAAGCTGCTCAGCTTTGTGTATTGACACAGCAAAGTGTGAGACATATTAAAAGGATTACAGGCGATTAGCGTTTTTAAAACACTCCCCCCTCCCTTCATTTGATAAAGAGAAAAGCTGCAACTGAACTGCAGAGACAAACAGGCTTTTACAGACTTTATTCATGGCTTCATCCAGAGCGATGACACAAGAGGACGGAGAGAAACATGAATTCATTAAGACCAAGCTGCTCGGACAAATATGGGACGTTCACACCTCACAGCCTGGTCAATGGCTTGAGATGAGGCCCATTTTGTTTTTGACATAAGAGACATTAATTATCCGCTAACCGCGCCCTTTTATTATAGAATAGCCATTGAGGGCGACCATTATCAGTTAGACTTTATTGATTGCTTGACCATCAATTAGACTGCTCGGTATCGGCCACATCAAGGACACAGAAACTCAGCGCGGTCTGATTAATAAACATCATTTAAAGGTGTCATTAGATCACTTTTTGTGTGTTAAAGGGACAGTCTGCAGAGGTCAGACTGCTCAGTGGCCTAGACGGTGCAGAGGAACAGAAAGTTTCTCAATGATGACTTGACAGATGAATAAACAGTGTTCACTGATGCATATTGATAGGACATATTAAATGTTTGCATCCTCTTTCACTGAGGTCTCCAACAGTCCATCACTGTCAGCCTGTCATACAGCTTACAGCCACCAGTGGGCGCCCCCAGTGTCCTTGATGGTGTAATCTGACAGTATTATTAAAGACAGTGTGGAGCTGTGAAGATGTATCACTTCATTTGTCTGCTCCCCTGACAGACTTCATGTTGTCACGTGGTTTCAGCATCTTTTCTGCTCACTGTATGAGTGAGGATACAAGTTAACATGTGTTAGGTGATGTGTTTGTGAGGGTTTGGAAATACTGTAATGAAAGCTATTAGTGTGTGTGTGTATGTGTGTGTGTGTGTATGATGAGCGGCAGGTAGCTGCCACTCTGTACCCTGGCTCAGGGCCTGGCTGCCCTCCCCTTAACCCCAGGAGCCCTGCATCCATCAGCAGCCCTGCAGGGGGGAAAACACCCTTCCCCCTCTGCTCTCTCTCCCTCTCTCTTCCTCCACTCATCACCAAAGCTCCACCAGTGTGTGCTTATGAAAAAACATAATTTTACACTGAATATCACATTTGAACACATTCATATTCAACAATACTTCTTTATTCTTACAGCATTTTACCAGCTATTTATGCTTTATATTACCACTAACATAGTTCAGTTTTAGGCTGTTATATATTGGTTTCCCAGATCATCATGTGGCAAAGAGCAACATTAAACATCATACCTGTTTCTACTGTACTACTACTACTGTAGTTCCAGATCTGGAAAGTCAGCATTACATGACATTAATAGTCGCTAAAGTTGCTGATGTAAATTAAAGGCTGACATGATGTTAGCTGTGATGGATCACATCACTCAAACTGCCCTGAAAGTGGAAAAGCACATCAGAAGATCTAAACATGACAGCATCCTTTGACATGTCCGCCCCCAACATGGTACAATAGAGCTGACTGCACAATAGTTAGAATATATAACATATCAACAGCAACATGTCTGTCTCTCTGGATAATCCACAGGTTTCCATTTCTTTGGCAGAAATGTGTTCATGTTAAATATCCTCCTTTTCCCCTCTACCTTGGTTACACCTCTCTTTCCCTTTCCCTTCATCATTCCTCTGCATTCCAACATTCAGCCATCTGCCATCTCCCCTCCTCCCTCTGCTCTTCCTCCTCCCGCCATCTCATCCCACTCTCTCGCCTTCGCTTCATTAAGCTGGTGGGCTTCAGACTGTTTCTACCTGATCTGTCCTCCTGGTTACATCACACTGATCTCCCTCCCATCACTCTGTATAGCCTCAGTGTGTATTACTGACAGACGGTCTCTGCTTGGAGGTATCACACAGGTGTGCACTTCAGACTGGCTGGAAACTGAAGATGCTTTGATGCCCGTAGAGCCAAGTCAAGTCAAGGTATGGCAGTAGAGATGTGATGATCCAGGGATGCAAATGTGATTTAACTGTTGCTTTGCAGGAGGACAGATATGTATTTCTTGACACCAGTAGACTCACACTGTATATCTAAAATAAAACTCAAACATGTTTTCCATTCATCATTCAGTGCCTGAAAAGCAAATTGCTTGCATTCACTCGAAAATAATTAGGGCTTTGTGTTGCAGCTGTTAGTTAGGATCAAAGTAACAGCATTGTTGCTTCGTTTAAGGGAAACATCACGAAGGGATCCAGACTTTATCCATCAAGTACAGATGGTTCTGTGTGGTAAGTATCAACCCCCTCTTATAATCAACACAATTCACACAGTTAACATTTCTTATTCATTCAAAAACTCAACAAAGAACTTTTCACGATACCGACGATTCAGTCGGTTGATTTCCTGTCAACACAAAACATTGTCACTCCTAAGCCATCGAATGCTGACACCTGGTCAGTGGTGTTAAACTATGAGACTCGAGCTTCAGTGTTGGACTTTCTTAGGTTTATTTAGGATTTACTTATCCAACAAAAGCACAGTACTTGGTTATAGGCTTAGGGATAGATAGTGGTTTGGGTTGAAGTAAGAATGGATGTCACATAACAAGCATGTAAGCTAAATAACAAAACTGAGGTAAAATACGTCCTGGGTGAAAGTTTTGTGTTTTATTTGACACTTCCAACAACCATGAATTTCTAGAGAATCTACCTGAAGATACTACATTAATCAATCGTTAGGTAATGATTAGTTCATGTGAGTCAACATGCTGATCACTCTCTTCACGAGTCCCGACTGATTAACTATGAATCAGCCACTGAGTAGCTGCGGAGTATTTACAGGGGAAATCACAATTAGCTCCTTAACTCTTTCAGTGCCATTGACGTATTTTGACATCATTTAAAATCCAACACTTGAGTGCCATTGACGCATATACAGTATATGTTAAATTGATTTTCGGCAGCTTGTCACCCATTATGGTCTCCACAGCCTGTGAGTAATGTTGGGGCTTCTGGGAGATGTAGTCAGAGCATAAAGAGACGGTATACACCACAGAGATCAAAGCAGGAAGTGGAGATGATCAAGATTAGAGAGCAAAACAGAAGGATTCTGGACAAAAAGTAGCATTTTTGGTGAAAGTGTCCTCTACTCTACCTCTGATAAAACAAGAATGGAACAAGGTAAAAACAAACATTTTTTTCATGATGAAATAGAGAGTCTCTTCTTTCATTTGAGCTATTCAGTGTTTTCAGAGTCATAGTACAAAATATTCTGTGGGTCATGAAATATGACTCAGAATGGGCAAATTGCTGGCACAAGGCACTTTCTGTTTTTAAAAAACAGCTGGCACTCAATGAGTTAATAACAAACATTGATATTCACATCATATCATAAAATATTGTAATAGATAGAGGATGTACCTATGTGGGTAAGCTCTTTATTATTTATAGTCATTAAGTGCCAAACCAGCACCGTCTAACACAGCAGTTTATGAGGATGACCATCACCAGGCTGACTTCACTCAAAAACAATAACCATCCAAATAAGAGACAGAGCTGAGCCAGAAGTCTCGAGTAACTCTAAGGTCCTCCAGTCACTTTCTCAGGCCCCAGTCATTAGGTGTGTGTGTGCCTTCAACTGTTTATCCATCTGGATGGAGAGAGAGAGAGAGAGAGAGAGAGAGAGAGAGAGAGACTGGCATTTATGAACTTACAGACATTTCCAGTCTCAAATCCAACGCGTCTTTGATTGCCCTGCTGGGTTTGACCAAATATACCCTCCTACAAGGAACACATGCTAGTAATACCCATTCCATATGACCACTTAAACCGCTGTTTGCCTCTGCTCTGACACCTGGATCTGTTCAACCCTCAGTCTGTATAACACAGGGTTGAACACAGGGTTGAAGACAGACTCCACTCATTATCATTCTGGTGGAAAGAAAAGGCTTGTTTGTTATTTCTTTAGAGCAATCACAGTCACTGTGTAGAATGAAGCAATGCTGCCCTTAGATAATGCCTGTCAATCTAGCCGATATACAACTGAACAGACAAATTTGCATGTAAATTAATTTCAAAGACAATCAAAATGGCAAGAGTTCAATGAAGTAGTATACTATATTATGCTATTGGTTAAAATTGCTTACACAAAGCCAAAGATCCACACACAACGATGAATGCACTTCTTAATGTCTGACTCTTCCAAACCAAAACGATAATAACCACTCAGCAGCATTTGAAGCAGACAGGATAACTGGTGGAGGAGGAGCAGGTAAACCAGCAGGTGACTGGGCCAGGTGATGAACAGGTGTGTACTGGGCTTAATGTCCAGTCAGACCAGGTTCTCATGCTTGCAGGATTGACTTCACCTCTACCTCATCCATCATGTCAGGCTTCAAGTGATGTGTCTGCATCCTGTGAGAAGCTACTGTAGCTGCAGGTGTGTTTAGAACCAGTGAGAGTTCAGCGTGCATGTTGGGATGTCATCACCTCAGGTTCGTTTCACTTTTGTTTGATTAACTCTTTGATTGCCATTGACGTATTTCGATGGCATTTAAAGTCCAACGCTTGAGTGCCACTGACACAACAATACATCAACGTGTTTCTTCAGCAGCAGGTCACTGATCGCGGTCTCCTGCAGCCTGTGAGCAATTTTGGGGCTTCTGAGATTTGTTGTCCGAACATAAAGAGACGGTATACGCTAAAGGAGATCAAAGCAGGAAGTGGAGACGATCACGATTAGAGAGCAAAACGGACGGATTCTGGACAAAAAGTGGCTTTTAGGGTGGGAGTGGCATCTACTCTACCTCTGTTAAAACAAGAATGGAACAAGGTAAAAACAAACATTTGAGCTATTCAGTGTTTTCAGAGACATAGTACAAAATATTCAGAGGTTCTTGAAATGTGACTCAAAATGGGCAAAAACGCTGACACAAGGCACTTTCTGTTTTATAAAACGGCTGGCACTCAGTGAGTTAACAGATGATTTCTCAGACACAACAGGATCAGGATAGGCTGTACCAACTACTACTACACTACTTTTTGGCATTAATTCAAAATATGTCCATTTGTATGATACGGTTCAATCCAAGGAAGAACCACAAGGTTGTTCGGGTTCTGGAGAAAAGCGGAATTTAGGACTGTTATGTTCCATCAAAGTTCAACTTTGTCAGGACAGTTTGCATGCATGTTGTTGACAAACTGATGAGTTTTGGTGTGAAATTTTGCCATAATAAATGCAGAGGAGGACAGGGCAGACCAGATTAAATGTAGTGGGAAAAAAAATGAAGAAACAAGACATTTTAAATATTTCTGTCAGGACACTGCAGAGTGCTACCGTCAAACAAACTCTTATGCTACAGTAATAATGTTACTGGCAACTTGTTAATGGAAAAAATGCATGTTGGAGTGTTTGTGATGCTCTTCCAGTCTGTGGGTGTCATCTTCTAGATCCTTGCAGGAGGGTTCAGGACCACCATAGTGACTCTGACACACACACTCATCTAATTACACACCCAGATCTGCACACTGGCCTCAAATGGACGCTGTCCTTTGACACACACACACACACACACACACACACACACACACACACACACACACACACACAGAATTTTAACAGAGCCAGAGCTGGACTGTGACTCTGACCTGGTGGCACAGGATCATGTTGTTGCAGAGGTCAAGAGTCTCTACAGAGACCCTCACATGTGTTTCATGACTTGTTGCTCTGAGAGCACACAGAGGAGCAGATGACCTCCATGTCTCTAGGCCAAAGCAGACAAGCAGCTACATGCAGTAATATTCCTTTAATATGGCGTAGAGAGCTGATGTAAATGTCTAATAGGACTGAGAGTTGACATGAGTTGGATGTAGAGGCCAAATCTCCTGGAGGATGCTGATCCAAAAATGTGGAACGAGGTCCAGGAACGCTGATGGCTCGTCGATAATAACCAACCCAACCTGCCATTAGCAATTAATAGAAAATTAAGGCAAAATGTATTTAAAGACCTCAGCATGTCTGATATCCAAAGGGGGCATAGTAGGAAAAGGTTCTTCCTTTGCAGCGTTAGGCTGCAGCTCTTTGTCAATGGACCAGATGGGCAAGTATATTTGTGCAGGAATTCGAGGCTGCACAAATATACTAGATGGGCTGATTTACAGACTCTTCCTCTTCTCTGCACTCTTCAGTTTTACACAAATCCAAGTGCTTGACAACATGTTTGGATTCCTGTTTTAGCTGAATAAAATGTGTGAGATAGAAGATACTGATGGACAAAGGGCAGTGCAGGGATGTCTGCATTTTAGGACATACTGTATGTGCACAGGACCAATACAGTATGTGATACCTATTAGAGCTACAGCACTTCAAGCTCTCCTTAGAAAACACTTCAGAGAGAGACTTTTGACTATCCTGACTGTGACATGGAGAGAGAGCAGATTTTCAAAGTTAAGAGGGACAGACTGAGTGGAAAGGCTTTGGATCTGCTTCAGGCTTTGCCGTGTTTCACTTCCTTCACTTCAGTCCTCTGGACTCACTAGATTGCTTTTCACATCACACACACACAGAGGTGAGGCAGTAAAAATACCTGGCAACCTGCCGCTGCTGAGAATTAGCTGAGCTGAGTGAACGTCTGAGAGCGCTGCAGTGGCCAGACTGTGGGCACACACACACACTTACATCCATGTATACCACATACACAAGCACATGTGTGGGAACCATTGAACGTTCATAATCAAAGACATAAAAATGCACGGTCACACACAGGCTCAAGAGCACAAAAGACACATCTAAACTACTGCATAATACATGCATAAATAAATACCGTTACACTGCTAAATGTACACAGGGATGCAAATACACAATTTTCAAACATGTTGGACATAATAACACAGAAATATGTGCACACAGATATTCAATATTCATTTAAAACACACATATTGAAATATAGAACAAAAACACTAACGCATTTATAGTATGACGAGCACACACACACATGCAAGCGTGGGCGAGGCAGTGAGGTAGACGAGTCTAAACCGGCGTGGGAAATTGTTCCCACAGTTGGTGAGTAGAGCAGCGTGGGTTTAAGGCGGAAGTTGCTCGGTTCACACTGATGGACGCATTGTGTGAGGAGTGTGTCTGTGTGTGTGTGTGAGAGAGAGAGAGTAATGGGGTCTATCCAATTGATTTGAATCCCAACTGGTCCTAAATTTCCATTGCCATAGCTCTACTCATGTGTGCAAAGATTGAGCTATTTTATGATTGAGTCTTTGTGTGAGCAGGACTGATTATTAGGCTACAGCTGAAACTAAACACCTCTGTATATGAAATCAGATTGGAGTGACATCACACACAAACAATACAACGTCAGTGTTGATGAGCCTCCTACATCTTCATCGGTTACACTCAGGAGTCCTCCGTCTGTGGCGTGACGTAGGATGGTCAACCTGGCTGAGTTCCATTTCCTGTTCGTTCATATTGGCCTGCAACATAAAATAACAGAGGCTTCACGTAAAAGAGGTGGGGGTTGGAGTCCCAGTGTTCTCTGGAGAAAAGAGTGAGAGAGGACATTAATCCAGTGGATGTTTCATACAATCCAAACATAGCAGCCCATTCATCCCTAAAGAGAGCTGTTGAACATTGAAATGTTTCTCCCACTGCTCAATGAGGAAGTTAAACATGATATATCAGTTTATAATAACTCCCCCTGGGTCCAAAAATAACTGCCTGGATTAAAACAAGGGGAAAACTAAATAACTGCCACGCAACTAACCTGCTGAGCCCCAGTGAAGAAGTTAAGGACGAGCAAAAGTTAATGTGCAGCTGCATCACAGTACATGAAGTTTAAGTGCTGAGCTTTTGACCAACGCATTTTCTCTCCCTACTCGTCAAACACAGACGCCCGGCCAATCACTGCGGTCACATGGTAGGATTGTACTGGATTTTGCCAAATTCAATGTTGCAACTCGGCAGATGGTTTGTCCCAAAATCCAAGTACACATGGGGTTCCTTTAATTCAGATAATGGTCAGCGACCTGGCTGACTCCGCTACGCTAGGTGGCGCTGTAGCCCTTTCAACAAGTGGTGTTAGAACCATTCCGCTTGACGGCTACTTGACGAAAACAATAAACTATCTGGTGGCATGAACTCCGTCTCCTCATCCGAAGCCATGGTATTGTTTGATTTTTCTGGCAACAACATTACTATTTCTGATGGCATTCGCGCTTCCTTCCACTTCCAGGTGAAATCCCCGGTGGAAATTCTTGAGCATGCGCAGGACACAAATACGATACACTACCGTACACAAGAGGCACAAAGCAGAATAACAATGTCTTTAGCCAGGGTTTTCTATCATATTCGTGAATCCAGTCCCGATGCGATCCTTAGCCTGTGCACATGAATTTGACATATTTTTAATGCCTTTAATACACGATTAAGCTCGTCCATGTGCACGCAGTGAGTGGCTCTACGCTTCAAACTATGATGCTCCAGGTTCCCCTCTTGAATCAGTTTTAGATGTGTCAGGTCATTACATGCGCGTCTTCAAAATAAACTTCCAACAGAAGTTGGTTGTTTAAAATGAGACCACCGTGTAAGTGGTGTTACCAAAGAACAGTCACACAGAAAGGCCATAATTATCTATACAGATATTTTGCATCAAAAACAACATTTCATATCAGAATCTGTACCATTTTTAATGAATATCGACTGACTATTTCTTTGTATAAAAATGTGCAAATAGCAACACATTAAAAATGAGCATCTTTTGTCACTTATTTAGTGACATTTATAAAAGCGTAACTGAATACAGTGGCGTGCCATGACAATGACATTAGCAAGCACACAGGACAACATCAGGTGACTGCAGTCTTCACATTCCTGAGAGGACGACCACCAAATGGGCCTGATGCTGAATGGAGCAGCATGTGTGACATCTCTGACAGACGTACCACACACATACACGCCGTTCAGAAATACAAGCCAAAATGTTTAATGACAAAACAATAATCTCTTGAACTGAGTTTGTATTTGGGAAGGACTGCAGTTCTGGCAGCTTGACTTTTGGCCACTTTAGTCCAGTTCCAGTAGGAACAAGAAAATAGTGAAGTAATCCACAGCAATGCTGTTAAGTGACTTTAAAGCACACATGGTGACAAAATAAGACTTGGTGCAGACTTTTACGCTGTGTACACAGATCAGAAAACAGTTAATAATGTGGCACCAGTGAGAAAAATCTTTCGGTGTTAATACAGAAAGGTAGTGAGATGGAAAGTGAGGGCAGAATCAAGAGGCAGGTTAGGGTTAAGTGGAATGAGTGAGAGAGGGAGAGAGGGAGGGCGAGATCAGGCTGCGAGCAAGAGGAGAAATAAATTGAAAAAGCAGAGAGTAATACAGGGTCTTGCAGGAATTTCTTCGAAGAAGGAAAAAAGAAAAAAAACGGACTGGTGGAAAAGGGAGATGCGGCATCGTGTTCAGAGCTGTTGTGTTTCTTTCGGTCCCCCTCTTCAAAGGGACGCTGGCCTTGATGGCTTTACCATATGCTGCTCTGGGGGTTAGAGCTGGAGCGCAGAGCTGCACAGTACCTGCAGGGGCTGGAGCTGCAGGGAGTGGGCTCGTGACGGCCCGGGCCGGGGGCTTAGCAGGCGGCTTCAGCGTGGCACTCCAGGTGAACCTGCAGACATACGACACGCTGACGGGCTGCCTGCTGATGACAGAGAGACTGAAAGACTGCCGCCGCACTGGATAGAGTGTGTGTGTAAAAATGATTCGAGTGAAGGGGTGACAAGGTGTGATGCAATGGATTTTAAAATGCTGCAGCCACAGGACTTTTTGAGGGTGTGAAATTCAAAGTTCAGACTGTCCCTGGAGGAAACCTCACTCTGCACAGTTCAATGTTAATTGTTATTGCTGCATGTATTGGTTATCTGTCATTTTATAATTGTCTTCAAATATCACAGGACTAATATGCACATGCAGCTAAATCTGTACAATAAACTCAATCCAAGACTTGCTTTAATGCTACATGTTTTTCTCACTGTCATATATGGAACTATAAGCTATAGGCTAATGACACTATAGCTACTGTGCACTGCAAGCGGACGGTTCAGACCTGTCAGCTCATACCTAAAAAATTAAAATGCATCTTCACATGTGTTATGTCTATCTATATACACATAAAAGCGCATAGCCTTTATCATTCCCATGATGCATTGCATGTTTAACTGGCAGTAAACAGAAGGAGTGGGATCCTATATATTCATTAATTTGGGTACATTTTATAAACACACAGAGGAAGAGCTTCAGAGAGCCAGGGATGAGATATATGGTAAGCTCTGACAAGCCATTATTCTACAGGCCCACAACTATGTATTGAGCTATTTTGATTCAGTGTACATGGGCTTTTATTTTGAAAGGTCAGAACGAAGAGTGTATAAAAAAAGTATAAAATATGTTCGAAAAAAATAACAGTTTTTTACCATTCCCACAGCAAGGAAATGTGCACATTTTGTCACACTGCTGTTGACAGAGTGGGAGAAACAATGTTTTTGCAGTTATTTTATTAAGTAGGCGCAACGTAACCATCGGCTACACAAGCTGTAATGTGGATCTCTGAGCATAGCATATAACAGGGATGTGTTTGCATTGCAGTCAGTAGTAATGACAATGTACTGGGATGGCTCTGCTAGGAAAAAACAATCCTGATGAGGTATGCTGTGTTCAGTTCTTGTTTTGTTCCTCTTTATCTGCAGGGTAAAACAAAATACAGACTAAAGAGGAAGGAAAAAAGGTGGTGGAATAATGGTGATGATGTGTCCTGTGGCTACATCCGGCACAACCTTGACCTTTGACCCCTGCATCGTGGTGTGACCCACAGGAAACTGAGGTGCTAAACCCATCAGAATATATACTACAGCCATGGTTTTCCTCTCGCCTTTGATGCCCTCTTTGGTCACCCGTCCCTATTTAGGCACTGGAACCACTGTGGAATGCTCTGTGGTGGGACTGGGACGCCTGAAGGGTGTGGGAGGGCTACAGTTAAACGTGGGAAGACGAGGCTGTCAATCGGATGCATTATCTCCGCTCCGCCCTGTCAGCGGGCCTATCACCCCTGGGTGGCGAAAGAGGAGGTCGCTCATATCTGAGAAGGGCTGATAACCCCGAGGACCTCCAGAGCAGAGACCTTCACTGTCCAGCGAGATGGACTGACAGCACATTCACTCCTCTGCACACACCTTCTCATCTTTCTCTTCTTTTCAATGTGGGAGAACTTTAACCGAATGGACGTCTAAACTACATGGCTTTAAAAGGGTCATACAGATATTTCAAATTTTAAAGGTGTGACAACCTGTGTTTGGTATAAAGGTAGTGTTGATAGTCAACAGATTTTGTTGAAGGGTAACATTTGTTCTACATCCCAACAAAACCTTCCTACAACATCTGTGCATGACAACTAGAGTCGTTTTCCTTTTTGTTTTAAGTTAATTTGGATAATTGTTGCCCATACATGTCAATATCAGTAAGTGGTTGGTTGTGTCTCCGTGTCAGCCTGACTCTTGTTTTTAAAGGAAGTTAGGTTTAGGAAACGGCTGTGGTCGATGTTAACTTCTCTGACTCCTGGTTGAAAGTGCTTTGTTTGACCTATTCACCAAGTGGACTCTCATGTGCTTTAACACTACAGCACTTGCTATGACTGTCAAATGACGTGGGTCTACAAGAGGCGTGAGAACAGATAGATAATTTATTAATCCTGAGGGCAATTCAAGAATAGAATAGAATAAAATATATATTTTGACGTTTATTGTCATTGTTGTTTAACAATGAAAGGCAGTTTAGTGGCTCTTTGCATCCAGAACAATGAAATAGACAGAAAAAATGAAAACAAAACAAAAAATAGAATAAAATAGAATAGAAGGGTCATCGTGAGATAAAAACTGGATATTCTATGGTAACGCGGTATGAATACAATTTGTACATATACACCGCAATAAATAAGGGCGTAAAATTTCAAATTTGGCAGTTATTGACAGTTATTTACATGCACATGTGCAAAAATTCAAAGGTAATGCAAAAGCCATCTAAATTGTAATACTAATTGATCATGATCATCCGAATTCAATATTGGGTCTATAAAGAAATTAGTTAGTAATTAGAAAATGATGACATTTGAGGGACTGAATCTGACTCCAGACAGACTTTTTGTTCTAATTTAGACAGTGAACTCTCTTCACCTTCCCAGAACACGTTGTCCGACCCTCTGCCTGTGTTTGTCCCTATCAGCAGACGGAAATAGCTGCCAGGGTTAACAAGGAGCTCAGTCTGACACCTGGCCTGTCTGACCTCTAGGCTGGTGCATGGACGAGAGTGGTGTGCTGGATGTTTGGGGGAAAATTAACTTTTTTTGTCTTTTATGTCAGTCAGCATCATCATCCACTGTTAACAGAGACAACCCCTGATCTAAAAAATCTACATTGCAGACGTTTAAAGTTACTGCACTTTTACTTTTACTTTTACTTACTGCATTTTAATAACGTAATACAGTCGCACCAGTCACAGTTACACTGGTGTCATCCCCTTTTAGAAAACACTGAGACAGACTGAAGCGGAGGTAAATGGATCGGTTAGGGGTTGGTTCACTAAATGTTTTGGCTGCTCTCTCAGTGTGTGTGTGTGTGTGTGTGTGTGTGTGTGTGTGTGTGTGTGTGTGTGTGTTGGGGGTGGGATTGGGCTGTACCAGTTGATACATCTGATGTGAGACGAGCTGGCTCTCTGACAGGAGCTGTCACTGGAATAGCAGGGGGGTCCTTATCAATCAACCCCCCCCAGCCGCCAATCAAATCCCCTCACCATGGCAACAAGGCCCTGTTATCCACACAGCTGTCAGCTCTCTCTCCCCTCTCTCTCTCTCTCTCTCTTTCTCTGCATCTGGATTGGATGATGATGCATAACTATGATTCGGGCAGTTCTTACTGATATCGGCAGAAACGGCCTCCCTCTGGGTCTGCCTTAACAATCGAGTGATGGCGTGAAACAATATCTGATGAGCGACTCCTGAGACACCAAGCATGAACACTAAGGAGGGAATGAGTCAACTCTGAGGATATTGCGTACTAAAAACATTCCCACTTTTATGCCTTTTATAACTGATAAAACATCATCACATCAGAGGTGACATCAGATGTACCAGAGCTGTTAGCAGCATGAGCATCTTCAAATGAATATGAACAGGAGAAAATAATAATAATAAAAAAATGCTTATCTTCAAAGAACGTGTTATATGAAATTTGCAAGCATAAGCTGCAGGTTCTGTGTTGCATTTAGGTGATTTTGTGCACATTTTGGAAATTAAAAACAAACTATAGTAGTAGAAATATAAAATCAAATCTCGGCTCAGGCAGAGATATTGGTGTATTGATAAAATAAAACATCATAGTTTTACAAAATGAAGTTTCCACTGAATAGATTAAGATCACATTAATGCACAAAACAAACACAAATGTCATATTTCTATCATGTTTTTGAGCATCCATCTGTGTCATAACTTTCTTCTGCACTGGTTTAATGGCACCAACTGGAGTATTATCTCCACCAGCTGTTTGTGTATATTAAACTAATATTCACACAGAAGTAGTGGACGGAAACAATCATTCAGACGTGTTTTATTGTGCTATTTGGTAAAATTTTGGATGGAAATTCTGGACTGGATTGTCCCCTTGAGGAACACGTGAAGTGTTTTACATCCACAGGGATGGAAGTTTGCATGTTGAGCGTATATATTAACACACACTGCTCTTGCAGAGCAAACATGCTCCACATCAATGTGTGCATAAATCAGTTTGCCATATGTAAGGCTATTGGGTTTTTATTGACCTTGCCAAATAAAACTCTTGACAGATTCATGTGACAAAACCTCCAGTATTCCATCTAACAAGCTGACAAACCACCTTTAAAAAGTCATCATTCACTACATGCTGGATGTTTTTCCATACTGGAGGAAATAGCAAAAAACAATCTGATATCAAAGATATGGTGCAAGCAACATGAATCCAAAAACATCAGGAGCAAACCAACGACTGCGTGATGAATGAAGTAAAATTCGAGCAATATGGTCTCCTGTTTCTCTTTCCCCTCATTCTTTTCTGTCATCAACACACACACACTGACACACAGTCACAGAGGGAGAGCAGCAATCTGTGGCCTTTGTTTAACAGCAGCAGAATGAATATGTAAAGAAGAGCTCATAAATAGAGAGCTGAAAGACACCCAGCTGAGGCTGCTGTGAGCCGGCCTCCAGCGCCACACACACACACACACACACACACACACACATACACACACACACACACTGGTCCTTTCAGGCAAAAACAGGCAGCACTCAATCAAAGGTCTGTAAGGGAAATAGTTGTTAACAGATCAATCACCTGTAGGATGTGACCAACAGAAGAACAATCCATCTATCGCCGAAGCTGTATGCTAATGAGAGGAGTCACTGCACCACTGCTAACACACACTTCAGCTGCTGCTGTGGGGAAAATAGCTATTTATTTGCCGTAGCTACGTTATTATTTTAACACAAACCTAGATCTTTTTGCTGACCTTTGGGGTCCCATTATCTAGACCACGTGTCATTGTGTGTTTCTGCAGACGAGGCTGACATGAAACATATTTATGAAACATTTGTTTCAGAAACAGTAACAGAAACAGAAACACCATCATTTTTTTCCTGGTGACTGACTATTATTATTTGTAGACTGTAGTATATTTCAATCGTCTAGTATTGTCTTGATGGCGTAACATCACCTACTATAGGCTGTAGCGTTATCCCAAGCTACCAAATGTGCGTCTCGTCATGAACAGATGCCGTTCGTCTGGATGAAATGAGCGAACGGTAACTTGTTTCACTGTGGATTTGTTATATTTATATATTGATATTTATGTATGCACCAAACCGACTTATTTTAACTCAAACTATGATCTTTTCCTAAACCTAACCAAGCAGTTTTGTTGCCTAAACCCAACAAAGTGAATCTAAACTGATGAATCTATTTTGAAAAGTGACAATTTATGTTACAAACACAAATGCTATGGTTCCTGAAAAATGCTTTGTCATTCAAAGCGTGACCAAACTCTGAATTTCATGAGTCATGAACCGTCTCTATGACAACTGAGCAAAGTCAGTCTGCTGAGGAAGGCCTTCAGACATAGCTGAAGAAGAAATCTAACGATAGATAGGTGCAAATTATGATAAAATAAAAGTGTGGATTTCAGAATATCAGCAAAATACACAAATGAAATAACACAAAATCCAATGTCATTTGTGTTCCTGCATGAGGAGAAAGGACCTGTAAGTCATTATTTATTCAACATTATTCATCCCTGTCTGCTGTAAAGCATACAGTGTGTCAGTACAGTGGAGTTGTGAATGAGAGTCTAGTGCTGAAGCCACAGAGTCAGAATGAAATACCAGAGAGAGAGAGAGAATGAGAGAATGAGAGGGAGGAGAGATAGCATAGCTTACATAGCTGAAATAACTGTTGACTTGTTTGTGTATCCAGAAACACTGCTTAGTAAGATGTGTTGGTGTTGAGGTGCAGCCACTCTGCTGTTTGTCTTCAGCCTCCGTCCATTTTTCCCTCTTCTCCGTCCAGGTTGATTTTATCCCTCCATCGCTCCACTTCTCCTCTGCCTCATCCTCATCTCATTCCCTGTCTTTCGCCTCCTCTTCTACGTTCTCTCCTGCAGCATTCTGTCTATTGGAGACAACATTCATGCTTTATATGACAGCCTATTTACAGACGTTAGTGAACAGCTTATACGAAATAAATAAAAGGACAAACTAATTGATTCATATGACATTATAATACAACTGACAACATAAAGGGAATTCCTACATGTAGCATCACAAATATGCAAGGTGTGCATTTGTGCCACTTTTAAGCAAAAAAAAAACCTCAAAAAAACTTTATTGTAATTCTGTGATTAAAACATCCTGGATGATCATGTTGTTATGGAAATGATTATAACAATAAATACACATTTCTCTTCCATTCATGCTCTGCTCTCTTCCTCTTCCTACCCATCCCACCATTCTTTACCAGTCATGATTGTGGTCTGCTATCCACTGTCGACGCTATAATCATCATAGCTGTGGTTGCACGCTCATTACATGAGGGCTCCACTCTGAATTGGACAAATTGCAATGAGATGTCTTCGCTTTTCCAAGGGTGAAAAACACCAGTTGGACGCATGGAGCTGGATCAGGAGTGAGTGAAAAGAAATGTGATGTCTTTTTAAAGGAAAATTATTGTGTAGAGCAGTAATACAAATACAATTTAAAGATAATTTCATATGAGTTTCTGAAACATATTTTAAAAGGTGCATCAATGTGTTCTGATATGGCATTTTTATGAATAAAAGCTTGGATTGTATATATAGTATTTTTATCAAATGTCTTTTATTATATGTTTTATTTTATTTTATTTAACCACTTCCTGATTTGTTTTTTGTTTAATAATTGACACTTTGATACAAGTACGAGTGTATTATTAATATTATTATGGTAATTAATAGAGGGTTAATAATTAATAGACGGTAGTTAAAATTAATATTAACTACCTTCTTTTACCCACTTGGCATTTTCACAGTGCTCCAGCAGACTGCATGAATTATTTCGACCTCCAAAAAAAGCTCTGCTGTTGACAGATACTGTAGCTACCTGCTACCCAGTCTGCTCCAGTATCTTGGATGAACTTTGATTTGAAGAAGCAAAGTTTCTCCCTGCATTAGCATGAAAAAAAACCACACAGACCATAAGTGTATTGATGAAATATCTGCATGTCTGCTCTCAACACCTCTGTGGTTTTGTTAATTGCTGACAAGACTTGCGAGTCTCTGACTGAGACTTCATATCAGGTGGGAATACACAAGATGTCTGCAGGTGCGTACTGACTCAGCTGGTCGACTGGATGATCCTGCTACAGATACGACACTGCTCAGGAATTACAGTGTCGCCACATGAAGAAGTTTGGAAGTTTTTTCACATGGCCATATCTGTTGTTTCACATGGTTGACTTTCTTTGGTGACTTTGCTGTTATTATGTGCTTCACAAACTAAAGCTTTTTCTCACATGAAGTTCAGATGAAGAACCAGAACATGCGTGTGTGTCAGACCTGGTTTGGTTTAGATGAAGAGTGGCACCTGGGTAGAACATGATGTGGATTATATGGCAGTCTGTATTCGGTTTATAATTTGGTCATAAAAATAAGCTTCCTTGCTCCATGACTTTGTCGCTTACAGACAGAAGTTCCTGAATATCGTCATCTCTCCAATTACTTGGAAACATGGAAACATCATCAACACACCCACTCGCTGGCTGTGAATTCTCCAGAAAATGATCCAATCAAACATTACAGATACTGTTGCAGGGAGCTGGCAGTGTGAAGTCTGTGTAACCTCCAGTCCTTACATAGAGCTCCTCCGAGTCTAGATAACTTCAAGGTTGTGTGAAATCTATATGGACTTTGTCATACAGGCTGCACGTCATAACAAAAGTTTACCAAGACGATGGCTTTAAATTCAAATACTGCATCCCAAACCCCAAGAGAACTACGCAAGAAAGCACAAGCTTCAGGGGAAAATGGCATGTACACAGATCATCAAGCCATAGTTGCTGGATCCATTGAAGAACTGCAGAACATCCTTCAGGTGTATGGTACCACCTTGACCCGTTCTGGACTACAAATATCCTGCACAAATACGCCAGCCGAGCATTATTTCTCTTGGTGGTACAGATATCAAGAACGTTCGTACCTTTAAATACCTAGGATACATCATTACTAATTCTGACAATGGATCCTCCCACTTCCTCCACATGAAGATTGGTGCTGTGTTTATGAAATGGAACGAACTAAAGCATGTTCTAACCGACCACCAGATCCTGCTAGAAACTCAGGTCAAGTAGTGGCATGTGTTCGATCCCACCTTCTATATATCGCATGCAAGCTTGACAGATGTCTATCAGCGACAAAGTAGAGGTAGTCTGGCATGTGTTTTTAAAGAAAATGATCAAGTGCGGATACAAACGAAAGAACACTGCAACCAGATGAAATACCAGTGTTGAAGGAGAATCGGACTGGAGCTACAAGATATCTAATACAGAGTTACAAAAAAAGACAAAAACCCAGCCAATAGCAGTAACTTGTTATGAGCAGCAATTAAAATACACTGCCCACATCTGCAGGATGGAGGACGATCAACTACAAAAGCAGCTTCTGTTTAACACCAGAGCCACCAAATGGACAAAGTCGGAGAAGCTGGACATAGATGCCCAGCAGTTAAGAAGAATCATGATCAAGTTGGACTTCATGCAACGGTTAACAAGAACAACAGGGAGCACCCTAAAGAGTTATTAACTTTAAAGGACAAAAGATGATGATAATGATTATGTGAAAAGGGCTTAATTAGCCAACACTGGCTCTGATAAACATTTCCACTGTGACCTTCAAAAGAATATTACTTTTACTGCTGGCTGGATGGTAACAGCTGTGATTTGTAGCTGTGGTTTGGAGATGGACTGTTTGGGCCACTGCTGCAAGGTTTCTGTCACCTGCGCTTTTGAGCAGGTAAACTACAACCTAATGATTCAAAACACTGAAACATTTAGCCGATGTCCTTCTCACGTTGTTCCTTCAGAAATGGTAATATCTAATGTTGGCGACCTATACCTGGATGGAGTGGTCGTTTGCATCCTTCCAACTACTCCAAGAAAAATACACACTCCCACAGCAGGGCTTCTATAAATATCTTCAGGTTAGCAGTAAAATTATATCTTCCTGACTTTGAGAGTGCAGGAAAATTGGATGTCTGTCTAAAACATTCCTCAGGGCCTGCAAATATAATGTTGTGTCTGTACAATATATTGCATTGTGAGTAAAACTGCTTAAATAGTAATGTATACGACATGCAACACTCCTTTCGGAACATACTTATCTGGATGCCATGTATGAAGAGGATCCAACTCTTCACAGTATAAAGATTTGAAACAGAGCATAAGTTTCTGTTTTATTTTGATTCTCTGGAGAAAGAAGCTCTTTGAGTCTGAGAGCTTGACGCTGCCCGACTCAGTTCCAGCTGCACCGTAAATGTCCTGATGTGTTATCATGTCGCCAACGTGCGGCCAGTTTTCCGAAGAGAAAAAAAAATCTCAGCACAAAAGACACTTTGTAGCGTGACACGCAGGTTTGTCGCAGAAACCGAAACCATCGAATAAACAAACAACATCTTAGTCAATTCTGAACAATTAGCTCAAAGATGCACTTCTACTAACCTATCCACTATTAACACCCAATCAAGCTGCTCTTCAGCCCTCCAAAACCCAAAGAACTGATGGTATTTTTACAGCCTGGCTCAATTCGCAGCTCAGGCAATCATAGCAGCATCTGGAGAAGCTGCTATTGTTGTGTTTTGTGTATTAGCGACCATAAAGAGCCGTCATAGGGCCCAATAGACCCACTGTGGGATCCCAGGGACTAAGCACAGGGGCCACAACTGGGAAACAGTTGCATTGTTATTCGTAGAGGCAGACACTCAGGTCTCCCTTTAGAGCGGGGGGGATCCGCCATTACAGGTAGTTGCGAACTGTCGCTACTTGTTGAGATGAGGGCCAGGCACACAATGACCTGCTGCAAGTTACAATGACTTCAAATAGAGTTTCAAGGTAAACTCCCTCTGCACAGTAGAAGGGCCCGGGCCCGTCAAGTCACAGACACTGAGGGCCACCTTGCGTATTGAGCCGTGTATTGGTGATTTTGTTGTTTTCGGGGTTTTGAAAGTCGTAAATGAACAGAGTAATAGAGACTGTGCCAGAGAAAGGACAGTGAATAGAAGCAGGCGGGGCGATGTTTTTGTGACCCTTCAGAGCAATGTTGGGATCAAATAGAGGGAAGGCTGGGCCAGTCTGCGGGTCTGGACAGCCTCCCGGTCTGAGTGGTATTCAGGGGTGTCATTAGATTTGAAGGACGGGGGGCTTAACCCCCAGGAGATGCACAAAACCCAAGATGGCAACGTTAAAAACCATGTATATATGTAAATAGATATATGTAAAATACACACACACACCTCCCTGTGTGTGTGTAGTTTACATATGTTTATACAGTATATTTGTTGGCAATTTTCATAAATAAAAATGAAAAAATCAACAACACCAAATTATTTAGAGGGTCTTAAGAATGTTTTAAACCTAAAATAGGTCTAATGACGACACTGCTGGTATTACCACACATGATCTACTTCCACCTGCTCTTGCCTGCTGTGTCATGAGGTTTGAATACATCATTACTGTCCTCTAGTGGTGGCTTCTATTAAGTGCAGTCCAGTCGTCCTGGATCGTCTCCAGTTTTGCAACCTATCCATAATAAACCCCAAAATGGATTGTACTTTAAGTCTTTGGAGCATTTTAAATAGCTATATATATAATGTGCAGCAACAAATAAAGATATCTACAGATGTCCATGCAAGCAATTCACAAAAGACAAAAGAGATCCAATAAGCAAAAAAACAGCAAAACAGCAAAAAAGAGAAAGTACAGACCCATCAAGAACTGAATTTAGTAATATAAATGAAATTATGTTAAATCACCACCAGAGGAGTCACAACTCTAGGTGGAGCTGAATATTTTGTTGCTGTTTCCATAAATTAAACTGACAAGTCAAGTGATGACATCACTGTCAGTGTCAGTGAAGCATAATTCTGGTCACTGTAGTTTAAATATATTTTACACAAACTAGGGGGCATTAAACTGGGGACTATTTTCAGCGGAGGATTAATCCATATTTGGTATTATTTGGTGCAGTAGGGCGGTGAATGTGGGATTGAATCAAAAGTGTGTGTTCATGCTAATGAAGAAACATATCTAAATAGTTTTTGGGTAACAATGGAGCTCTGTCACAGAGGAAGAGCAGGTTTTGTGCTTGTGGCGGTCCTTTTTTTTGCCTGCAGTGATGCATTAAGTGTCTTCAAATCGCTTCATCTTTTGTGTAATGCAGTGAAACATCTGGTAAATGACAAATTAATGCAAAATCAAAAAGGCAATATGCAGTTCTGTTGCAATTTGGTCATACATGTCCTCTCATCTGTCATTCAGAAACAACATTTGTGGAAACAAAACTTTTCAAAATGATTATTAATCAAATCTCCTTTCGCTGTTAATATACCATATTTGCTTTTATACCAAATCAAACCAAACCAGGCTACAGCAAAATGACTAAAAATGTCCTCGCATGCACAACAGTTTAGTTAGGATACTATTAAATGGTTAATCATTAACCTTTGACCCTGCCAATAACCTTACAGTTCCTTTTACACCACATGCACACTGCTCATCCACATCAAAGCCAGGTGGAAAAACGCCCTAACACATACACATTGTGAAATGAAAGGCTGCAATCAACAAGTGAGTGCCTTTAATGATGTGGGAGAATAAACATGTGAGTAGTGGAGCAGTCAGCAGAAACCAGCTCAGCTCTGGAAGCTGCTCAGATGCTTATTGGCCAACCACGTTAGCATACCAGCATCTGCGGCCATGTCTGTGGCCCTGGGGTGAAGCAGCAGTGATTAACATTTAAAACCGGCCCCCCCCCCCCCCCCCCCCCCCAACCACCCCCACCCACCAGCCGTCCCAGCTCTGGAAGACTGATACTGGAACATCAGCCAGTCCCCAGATCACACTGACAGTTTCCAGCCAAAACAACTGTCCAAAACTGTAAAGCTATTAAAAGTGTTATAGAAAACACATCATGCATACAGAGAGTCACATCTGTGTCAAACTACAAGAGATGTTTGATATACAGGCTTTCACATCCAACAAAGATGCAGCCAGACAACCAAATACACAAATTTCCATGGTAACGATGATGACGTCAAGGTAAGTAGCGATTAATGCAATAATTGAATTTCTGAACTTAAATGAGTCAATAATATTAGTAGGTGAAAGACTACTAAATTGTATGTCTGTTTTTTTACCTTGAAATAACAGCTTGTGTGGGAATTAATAAAATTCAGCAGCACAAACAATATTTTCTGATTGACCAGTCGGACCAACTGACCTGTTGAGTGATAATGGTCAGATCGCTGATCAGTAATATTCAGTCTATTCGGTTCTTTTTGGTTTAACCTCTTAAATTTTGCCTTATTCACTGGTGTCTCCATCAGTACAAACTCATGCGATGCAGCCAGTGTTGTTTTCTTTGCTCTTTGATGACTGAGACTATGTCCACATAAAGCTGGTTAAATTCATTAAGATGCTCTCTCAATCATGATGTTCCTGTTTTGGCTTGAGACCCTTTTGTATAAAAGCCATGTCTAATGATTCGCTCCTCAGCTTGCGTTATATAAGTTACACTATTTTGAGAAAAAAAGTCAGAAAGAAGTGAAGCATTTTAATCAGTTAATCATCTTACTACCACTCAGACTCATCTCAAGACCCCTTGGTGGGCCTTCTCTATGTGATGGTAGTCTCCTTCATTGCTCCGTTACTGCAGTATCAGCAGGTTTAGTCACATTCACCAAAACAAATGAGGCATTCAAATGATTCACATATTCAATTAAATGAGAAATATATATTCTAAAGTCATAGTCATGATAACATTGTTGGGCATAATATGATAAAGTAGAAGCTGAAGTGAACCGACTGCAGCTTCATTGAATGCTGATCAGTCCGTTGGTGTATTTATGTGAGAGGGGGAAACATATGCATGGCCACGGAGCTGTCTGCATGGCAGCGCGGTGCTAAAGCATAAAGAATAGGCCAGCCCGGTCGTAACACACTCTGTGACAAAACACTTACAGCCTGTAGCAGAGAAGTGCCACATTCATCAGCTATCTGCCAGAGCATTTACACAGCGACCACCAACAGCTCTGAGAGACGGAGGTCAGAGGGGAGGAGAAAGACATGAAAAAGAGACGAGAAGCTGCAAAACTTTTCATAGTGACGGGAGTGAATTATTAGAATAGAGGATTAAAAGCAGTCTGTGTTCACGTAAAAGAATATGCATCACCATAGAACAACTTGTCACTCCATAGGGAGAATCTAGCACCATTGCATATATATATTTTTTCTCTGTAATACTCTGAATAGATCACAAATCAGTTTTCTTCTCATTTTGGGCCTCTTTTCACACTACAACAGCTTTAATTTCAAAAATAGATATTTAAAACTCCTAACCAGATGATGCACCAGCGTGGCTTTTCAGTACTTTTGGAAAATGTTAATGCACCTGCTCACATGCTCAGACACAGTCAGGCCTGTGTGTCAATAAAGTAAAGATAAAGAATTCTGAGTTCACTCATTTGCATTGAAACATTCAATCTAGGTAGGTGATCACAAACAGCAGGATGGGATGGAAAGCCTCATGTTCTCTGTGCTGCCACTTTGTATATGCATCTATTAGTGTCCACAAGGATCTGTTTGAGTCTGGTCATTCCTAGCTGCTTTGCTAACAAGAAGAAGATGACAAAGTGGGTGCTGGTTTTGAAGAGAGGTTGTGCGAGTAGATCTACCATCACCCACATTCATATTATTTGTCTTTAAAGACAGTGACAGTGGCATGTGTGGAACACCAGACCGTCACAGACCTAAAGTACTTGGTACTACTGGTACAAGTCTGCAGCTGTCTTCACTAAGCATGGAGCTTTTACAAAATAGGCTTCAAAGCAGACCTGAATCCAGCCAGCTCACAGTGTGGATGAGGAAACTGAACTCAATTAGTCAAATTACAGGTTAACTTTCTGTCAAATGACGAGTGATTCAACAAATTACAGAAAACATTTCCTCCATTAGAATAGAACAGAAGGCCCTTTATTGTCATTATACAGTTGTACAATGAAATTGTACAGCTTCTCCCTTTTCAGTGCATAATAATAAAAATGAGTAATTAGTAGAAATAAGTATGAAAATAAGTATGTAAATCTTAAAATATAAACACAAAAATAAGTATTCAAAAATGTGTCTTGTATACAATGCAAATATGAACATGAGTATAGATTTACAACAAGGGATAAATACTGGCAATGTAAACAGGAAATGTAATAAATGTATTGTACTGGATGTTAGGTAGATTAAATAAATTAAATTATATTGCACAGAGTGTTAAATAGGACAGCAGCAGTGACAGTGACAGATATTGCACAATAGCATTTCAATTTCTGCAGCAGCATTAGTGCAGCATTTACATCACACTCCTCATATGTTTGTCTTTTGTTTAATAACCTCTATATAAAATTCTTAGTTGTGATTTTTTTGTATCTCTGACTAATTATGTCCACATTATTGTAGCCCTGTCATCCCCCCTCTGCTGCTCTCTGTCTGGTTTAATTACAGCAGCTGTGAGTGACTGCAGCAGGGCTGCTGCCGCCGCATCATCCATCTGGTTTTAGTGACGCTGATGTCGCCACTCTATCTGTCACCGGCCTTGTTCCATGATAACAGACATTTGTCACTGTCCTGAGCCTCCCTGCTGGAATACCATCAGCACCAGTGACAGCCACTTGGCAAGGGACACTGGGACACACACACACAGTCTTATTAGTGACTGAAGGCATTAATTGCAATGCTGGGATGTGTGAGGAGGCATGTGTGTGTGCAAAGAGTGAATGAGAGGAAATGCACTGTCCTGAATTACACACAAATTATAACTTCATTCAAAACTGTCAAGCAGGGGGTACCAGACAAAAGGCTCAAAGTCGTGATCAAATTTTACAGGATTCAGTATACGGGTGTTAGTTCAGAAAAACAGGCAGAGGTATCAAAATCACTAGAAAGACTGAGTCCAGAAATCCAAAGAAGTTTAAACACTGGACATTTTCACTGAGGACAGAGAAGGAGATTAAGTACGTACAGGTAGGGGAGGTAAGATCATCAAGGACATATGAAACTAATCAGGAAACAGAGGAGAGGAGAGTGTCAAAATAAAATAGGAAATAATATATTGAAAAAAATGACCCAATCAGGAGGCTAAGATGTAACAATAAACTAGTTTAGGACTGCTAATAATCAACCAACAGATTGCTCTTTGCTTACTTTTCTGTTTTTGTTTAATTTTCAGCTTTCCCTCTCTGGTTACTCACTTTTTCACTGCTTTTCGCCCAGTTGGCTGCACCATTGCACTACTGCCCACAAACATCAATGTTCTCATGTATAATGAACTTGGTAGTCGTATTCAGTGTTAATATTTTATCTTTGTTTTGCTTGCTTGAAATGTATGTTTTTACACATTTTGCCAATGTTATCAATGAGAGTGTCTGAGCCATAGCCACGTATGTGTGTGAAAGAAAAGATCACTCATTGATCAGAGTCTCCTCGTTAACTGGAATAAAGGGATTATTCCCTTTTTGGCCACTGAGGGTCAGAAGTGAGTCCGGTTCGGTGTTGAACAGAAAGGCTACTTGTGCATAAAGGATGCATTTTACTTGTCAACCTTCTGAGTGAGGACAAGTTTGGAAAGTGAGGACAATGTGGCCAGTCCTTTAAAGGCTTGTTTCAAGATTCAGACTTGGTTTCAATGTGCAGGTCAGAAGGATGTTTAAAGGGTAAGTGCTGTTTTTCACAAACTGGACCTTATTTCTGGAATAAAAAAAATGACATTTACTCACCCATTTCACTTTGGAGTCATTTGAAGTATTTCTGACGATATTTTGATTTGATGATATCCATCTAACAGGACTGACTGGGGCACCGAAACGCAGCCAGTAAATGACACAAACTTGACCATTTCTCAAATAACAGATATTTAATAAGATGGGCTACACTACTACTATTTTCATTTGATTCAGGAGTTGTCTGTAACTTGAGAAAATTCAGCCTGTAAACAGACTCTAGTTCCTGTATATCATAGTTTACCAAGTGCCTACCTATCTGGCCTTCACAGTGCCCGAACTAAAATACTTATGTTTGAAAGAAACTGGGAATCAGTGCTGATGTGGAAGATGGAGATGGGGAAAAGATGTCCAGTTAGGCATCAAAAGCAAGGATACATTCTCGAAACAAAAACAAAATCTGGAGAAGTTATTCTCCCAAAGGAGCTGAGACAGAAGTGATGAGCAGGTGAAGAGTCGGGGTGGATATACTGCAGGTGTGCAAAAAGACCACTGGTGTTAATCAACACACAAACTGTTGCTATCAGCCATTACAACACAAAAGCTTAATTATTTAAGATTATTTAATTCATGACCTTATCTTTCAACAGTTATAAAAGGTGTCTCTACATTTTAATTTTTCCAAACAAACTGGATTTTGCTGTTTGAACAAAACACATTTTTGCACATTTTAATGTGCAGCTCCAACAGCACAGAGTAAAAACTCTGATAAAATAACAAGGAAAACATATGAACAAGTAATATAACTTTACAATAAAAATATGATAGTCAAACCATGCAGATAGGGATTTCACATCATTTTTTATATTATATTCTGTCCAAAGGTTCTGACAGTTTTGTCCACATGCTGGACATTTTTCTATTTATTGTTAATTGGCTTGAGTGTGACTTTGTTGACATGTGGGACACTGATGTATACAGTTTAAGCACTGCTCACATTCAAACAACGGATAAGGGTATGTGGTGGCTTGTAGCTAGCAATGCCCACTATTCCATTTCGAACACGACTGAAAATAACATTACATTGCTTTATGAAAGTACCACAACAGACATCCTAACTCCCAAAGATTAGTACTTTCAGCAAATTCTCCAGCTGTGTCAATGTCATCCATAGTCTTTCACATTTTATTGCTGTTTTCCATGGATTTAGTTAGCTAGCAGAGTAAGAAGATGTTTTCCTTGTTCTTAATCCCACCTTCAAGGCTGTGAATTTGACGGTTTCTTTACCCATTTAACTATTCTAACTAGTGTTGGGTTTAAAAAAATCAATTTAATCTTTTTAATTGATTTCCCTTTAAATGGTTCATAATTGAGTCATAAAATCCAAAGATCGATCTTTTAACTCGAGTATTGTTTTTCTTCATTGGACGTGCAGAGAAGCAGCCTGAAGTATCAACCCTGCTAGTCTCGTGTGATAACCGTTTAGCGCTGCTTTCCACAGAACAAGATCTCGTGAGATGTTACTGCCAGCAGTCAAGTAAACATGGCAGAAGCGAGTCCACCTCTCAAGGCACTGCCGACAAGTTTAAAAGCTGATGTTTGGATGTATTTTGGATTTAACAAGTTGGAAGAAAAAGACAAATTGGACAAAAAACAAGTAAAAAAAACAATTCTAACCAATGCCTTAGCATTTCGAGATCTCAGACATCACTTTGGTGAGTGCAGTGTTATATTACTGATTAAACTGATGGTCACGACCACAAAAACAAGAGCCAGGTTGCAGTCAGTGCAGACTACTTAGTGTACAAATGACAAGTCAAAAGCAACAACGGTGGTGTCATTGCACGCAAAATGACTTGGATTTATTGTGGTAACTAATTCAGATTATCTAAACCACTTTATTTGGAGGTGAAATTGAACGGGAGAGCACCTGATAAATCACTTATAATCCCTTGTTGAACAGGAAAACTGCTAAACCACAGTAGGAAGTGGGTTTGTAAACTGTGATGGATTTTCCCTCCAAGTACCGAAAACTTCAGGTTAGTTTCCAACAAGTCTGATGGTCTCACTGAGTTTCTTGTCCTGTCAGACATATTTTTCCCAGATCTCAGCTGTTTGTTATCAATTGCATTAGTACTGACAAGAAGAACGGCCAAAACTATGAAAATAAAATCGAATTAAAATTAACTGGAAAAGCTGTCGAACTCCAGCGACGTGTGCTCCACACCACCGTAGCCGTTCATCTTCTTCAGTTTTAGCTGATCCACAGGAATCAGGCCCTGGGTCTCCAGGATTGCCTCTTTCTTTGAGAACATCAGACTGATCTCCATGAAGGTCTTGTTTTTGGTCTCTGGGATCACAACGTAGACATAGACGGCCACGAACAGACAAATGGTGGCAAACACCAAGTAGCAGTAAGACCCCGCTGACATCTGACGGTCATATGAGGTCGATGGATGGACGATCATCGGAAGAATAGAGAGATGAGGAGGGAAAAATAGACAACATAAAATGATCAATCAATGACCAATATAAATTTGCGACACAATTTGCAATACTTTGAGACTCTCCAGAGCAATGTCTGAGGTAAACTGTTGTATTTTAAGCTAATTTAGTTTCCTTTAAGAGAAATGCTCTGCTATGAGTGAATTTGCCTCAGTAAAGAGCTTTTATTATGAAGGGTCAGAACGGAAGGAGTGGATCTGATCTGCTTGGTTCTGGCTACAGATGGAGTCTCTGTGTTGTACACTACAATATACATTTTGAATATCATTGATGATGCCTTTACTGTTGGTGGAAAAAGTTCAGAAAAGTTGACAGCGTCTGAAAAATCAACACCTTGGTGGGATTCTCCATGTGTGAGATGGTGTTACTGTGAGTCAGTGAAACATATGGAAGAGACTTTAAACTTGCTGTTTGTTTAATTTGACCTTTCAAATGTTTTGTATTACACTTATTGCCATTAGAAACTTTCCAAAGATCAATTATGGGGGACGCAGCAGTGTTATTAACATATAGGAAAAGTGTTGTTTGTGCTCTCTGGGGACTGGGGGAAATGGCATTTTGATCTCACTGTATGTACTGCTCATATTGTGAAATTGACAATAAAGATGACTTTGAAAGAGAAAAGCACACTGTACAGCTTTCACCTGTAAGAAAGGAAAGACAAAGCCCACAGTGAAGTTAGACAGCCAGTTCAGTGATCCTCCTACGATGTAGGCCGCCGGGCGGTGGGACTGTTTAAACAGCTCTGCTGTGATCAGGAAGGGAACCCCCGCTGCAACAGAAACAAGGCGAAACATGGAAGAACATCAGATCACTGCTGAATGGGAGCACATTAGTGGCTTACAGTAGCACCTTAATTATGTCAATCCACTCATGAGACACTGATTAAAAAAGAAATCTGATGATTTCCTGACTTTTAGTCCCCATCTTGCATTTCCCACAACGCAACATGATTGTGTCTTTCCTTACGCCCACACCGTTCATGTGGCTTTCTTCTATAATTTTGAAATCCCAGCATTTGTCTATCTATTAAGTTCCTTACCTTGTTTTTTTTTTTGAACAGTTCCACTGATGTGTGGCTGTGTATGGAAAATATTATTCACGTTCATTAATCACCAATGAGGCTCATAAAAGGCTAATTAGAGGGTGGAATCAGCTCATCAGGTGAGGGCCAACCAAGCCAGTGTGTAGACAGGAGAGTCATATATCATGAAATGCACATTACTGGTATTTCATTGTTATATTCTATCATTAAAACTGCGTTATTTATCTCTCTTACAGGAAGCCAGAGAGCATGGATTTGTCAGCATGCATAACTACACAGAGAATAATAAATAGGAATATTTATCATTCAATGTAAGATATTGTGGAACAGCATGTGGCTATTAACATTTATAAACATGATAAATTAAGTGTGAAAATACAGGTATTACGAACTACATTTCCATTAACAGTAGAGATTAATAGCTAGCAGAGATATCTAGACTCTTGAAATTATTTTATGGTATGTCCTGCAGAGGGAGCCATTTAATAACACAAAGCATCTTGAACCTCTGCAAAGAACCAACAAATCAGTGGAAAGTGCAGATATAGAAGATATAAAAACCTAAATTTGTAAATCAGGTTGTACTATTAATGTGATTCAAATTATAAGCATGCATGTCCTTTCTTTCCTTTTAAAATTTCCTGCTTACTTCACATCACACACAAACACACACCCATTGTGGATGGTCTATTTCAGAAATATTCATACACTGATTAATGAATTTCTCAATTGATTCATCTTGAAAGTCAAATGCTAAAAAGTCACAGGATCCAACATCTTGATCACTGAGGTTGTGCTTGTATTGGCTTATTGGTGCCAGCTGTTGGCAAAAATGCTTCACCATGATTGGCTCATTCACAGCTGGTAGCAAGTAACAGCCAATTAAAAGCATGCAGGTGTAAGGAGTCATTAATCACTGTTCCTTGGTGGGTTTACAGCAGCTCTATGTACCATTTTTCACTATCTGATGATAAAGTTCCTACAAATATTTGTGAAAAACATGATGGTTGCCAAAAAAAAAAACATTCTGAAGAGTTGATTTCCTCTTTTGTATTCTCAAATTGTCTTCATCATCTGGGTATCTCTGGGTTTTGAGCTGTCAGATAAAAAAGACATTTGTATATGCAGTATATGAGCTTTAACCTTGTGAGGAACAGAGTTTACTAGCATGTTATCGACCAAATAATGAACTGAGTGAACTGAGAACATAATAAACAGATTAATAAATATGTTTTCAGTCATAATTTAAGGACTAGAAAGTGTTTCTCTTCTATTAATTTTTTTTTCTTGTGAATATACAGTCGCAGTGTGCACACCTGTGCTTGTAGTTATATGATGAAAAGTCAAATTATACCCTGAACAGTTAAATACAATGGTTTGATAGTAGGATATTAGTAGTGCACAACAACTTCATCACAAGAGTCCTTTAACAGTACAGAGCAACTTGCCTGGACCGATACAGAAGCCAGCGATGATGCCGACCACACAGCAGACACTAACGTAGCGCATGAATGATAAGTGAACCTGCAGGGAGGAGAAACATTTAGTTATTTTCTCTAATGGGAAACTTGACTCCATTCTTTCCCAACAGTGCTTCACACCTCAGCCTGCATGTAATTCATTGTTCCACAGGGCAAAGCAGGAATACAGTGCACTCTGCCAAGTGAAAGTGAAACGAACCCAGCTGTTCATTCCCCTGTTAAACATCTGGCATGTGTTCATTTGTCTTTCCTTCTGCTTGTGTCCTTTTCCTTCCACTCGTCTAACTTGGAGAAAATGAGGAAAGGGAAAGCAGGAAAAGTGATAATAAAACAGCTGGGGCCTTTCTGTGTGGACTCTCTCTGTCTGTGGCGTACCGTGCATAGAGATACTTGTTTTAAGATAATATACAATGAAGGAAAACAAACATGGCATCTTAAATATGCTAAACACACACACCTGTAAAATCAGAGATACTGTGATTCCAGCACTGCAGAGTCCCATTACGGTAAAACCGCCGATCATGAGAGGCCTCCTGCCCAGCTTCTCTATGGAGAAACACTACAGCAGGAGACAACAGGGTTAAATAAATACACAATACATATGCACCTCAGTGAGCTTTAACACCTCTGAACACCCACACAGGAGTTAGATTTCAGCTAACTACAACTAGGTTGGGTCAGAGCTTTGATAGTTAAATCACTATTTTTTATCTACCAATAATAAAGAATCCAAAAGAAATCAAGAGGTCTAATGAGCCATGCTAACTGAAAACAACAGTGTGGATGTTCAGAGCCTTTCATGTATCTGAATGGGGAGTAAGATGTTCAGATGATGTCAGTATAAAGCACAATTTGTCATTTCAGAGTTATGTGTGAAGAGGTTTTCTTGACAAACAACACTTTATCCATCTACGCAGGATTGTGTAGGTTGCCAGATACAGTCAATATCCATTTTTCTATTCATTTGTCTTCTGAATTTTAGCAAACCTTGGAAATGATGGAAAAAAATTACTCAACAAAGGCATTTCTGTGTCAGAAACATCCTGATGTGGCTGCTGAAAGACATCACAGCGAGCTTTAGGTGTGTTATTAGCTATATCTTTGAAATCTGGCAGTGGCAAACTAGCTGGTTCCACCACCCAGTAATGCTAAGCTAGGCTAACCATGTTCACCCAGACATTAGATTGACCATTGTCCATCTTCTTATTTTATCTCAAATCAATCCATTGAATAAAAACATACACACCAAAATAAAGACACGGCTACAGTATAATTACACCTCTCTAATTAGCGAGATTACCCCAATGAGTCCAGCGATGATCTCTATGATTCCTGTTCCTGCTGTCGTATATTGGATCTCTGGTGCTGGGATACCTGCATTCTCAAAGATGTCATTGGTATAGAACCAGATCTGTGGTGGGAAAGTGCAAAATAAAAGATGGGAATATGAATTTTTTAAAGACATTTATAAGGGTTTGGCTTCACATATACTGTATAAGCATTTGTACATATCTAATCTATGGTAGAGGCTGATGTTAAATTTAGCCAACAAGCCAGTCGCTTAGGTTCAGGCACTAAATCCACTTTGTTGGGTTTGGGAGACAACATTGTAGGTCTTCCAATGAGTGCATAAACTAATTAAAATAATGTAACAGAGGAATGAAGTAATTTAGACCATTCGGAAACCCGATTTATACTGCGCCTGTGCAAACACGTCTACATCCGCTCCTATCGAAGCATTTTACGGCAGTTAATGATCATACACAGTTGTTGCTGGCCGATCCATACTTTGCATATGTAAATATACATCACTCAACAAAATATCAACATTACGTCAATCTTTTTTTAACAAACAAGCACTATTTCAAATTTAATACATCGATAGACAAAATGGCCAAAGCAATTTCTAGTTTATGTGTTAGGCTGTAGCACTTGATTAAAGCAAAGGGCTCGTTTGGAAACTGAACTTTCAGTAAAAATGTAGTTATTAAAGTTTGATTGTGTGCATGTGTCTGTATGTGTGCATCATTCAGTTTAAAGTGTCTGTCAACATAAGAAATTAATTGCTCCTGCATGCATATTTCACTGAAAGACACCTCTGTTCAGCTGTTTTTAAAAAATATTTTTATAATAAAGTGATGTATATTCTCACATGCGTAGTATGGTTCAGGCAGCAACAACTCTGTCCAATCAGTAAAATTTTTGATAGGCTGCAGAGCGGATGTAGACGCGTTTTTGCACAGACACAATACAAAAATGTTTTTTTTGTCATTCATGAAGTGAACACAATATCTTAACGGAGAAGTTTACAAGAATTACAAGTCACCACCGTAAGAAGCAAAGGCAATGGAAAGTCAACAGATACCCAGAGTATCTGGATAGTACAAGTCATCTGTGAGCAGTTTGGCTCAGAAGAGAAGGTAAAAATTGTCTCCCCATAATGTGACATATGCTTTGAGAAGAAAAAAACAACGGTGTAAAAATCTAAACGAGGAGGCAGACACTTAGGATTTGCAGCACAGGTGGCACAGCTTCGCCACAGAGGCGCTGCAGACATTTGCTCGCATTCAATTCAACACAATTTGAGGCTTGAGGGGGGAGCGGGACAGGACAGGAGGTGTTTTAACTGGAGACAGCAGACGGTGATGGTTAGAGGAGCAGGTAGGATGTACACCAACACACATCAACGGTCACACAAACACACACACACACACACACAGTCCTGTGGTGTGCCAGGAAGTGGGCCAAGGCTTGCCAACTGTCACATGCACTTAGGACTAAAGATCACCTCAAGCATCTGCCAGCTCACCGTCACCATTACTGTCATCATCATCATCATCATCACCACATCAGTATAATCATAATTATTGTTTGTCGTCATCACCACCTGTTCCCATTGTTATCTTCCTCACCATAATCATTATCATGTTCAACATCAGCTATGATGTCTGATCATGTTTGTCAGCAAAAAAAAAACACCAGACTGAATAGACATCAACTTTTTAGGGCGTATTCATACCAGGAAGGTCCGTTAGTTCACTTGCTTTGGTCCGGACCAGTTTGTTTTTTGGTTTTTGTTTTTTTTTTTTGGTGTGGTTTGCTTTCAAACTGTGATTAATTGCAACAGGACCAGCATTAACACATGTGCTAAGGTCGTTCAACCATTGCACGGTAAACATGTGGGCGGGCTAAAGTAGGAGGCCCAAAAGTGAAAGTTGGCCAACATAAACAATGGAGACTTTGCATGCTGTTCTCGTTATCCTTATAGCAATATGGTTTATACAGTTACAGCTTTTTGCAGAAATGTTCGAGCATCAAGCCCGTTTAATGCAACATGAATTTTACAATATCATGTTCGTAGTTTTGCAACGACAAAGACGTGCAGCAAAACAGCTGAGAAGGAGCTCTCATGTGTGTCCAACATGCTACAGTAACAACAAGTCTACTGTACAGAAGACATAATGTGCAAAAACAACGGGAGTCCGTCAAATCCAAAAAGGTAGATTCTTTGCAACGGTATCGACTCGAGGTCGGGCTGCTTTCACACCTGAAACGAACCACACCAGGGTTCAATAGGAACCACTCCGAGACCACCTCCTCAGCTGGGTGTCGGTCCGCTTGTTTGGTCCGCACCAGAGTGATTGTATTCACACCGTCCAAAAAAGTCCAATCCAAGGGAGGAAACAAACTAGAGTTTCTTTAAATCAAACTAAACAAAGCAGGTGTAAATACACCCTTAGACCTCTTAATGAGGACACATTAACATCATCTTCATCACTGTCATCCTCATTGATTATATTGATTGATTAAGTCAACTTTAAATCAATATCATTGTCTGTCTCATTCTGTTTTCACCACCACCATAATTATCATCCTCAGTGCAGCTCTCAGTACAGTATGTGCATGTTTCAGCACTACTCCACTTTGTTTAGGCAGAGCTAATTAGCAGCTAAAAATACAGCCTGGAGAAGGGTGTGCTAATGAGTTCAGCTCCAGTGCTTACAGTGTGCACTTTCTGGCCCGGGCGCCCCGGTAATCATTTGAATAATTAATGAATCTCCGGGGCATAATTCAGAGAGGGAATTTGGCTAATCGTATCGGCAGAAAAATGATGACACCAGCTTTTGGCTTGATTCACGAGTCCACGCGAGACTTGTAAAACAATGAGGGATCATTTATGCCTACTTTCATCTCAGTGTCTTTGTCTAATAAGCTCGATCAATCAGACGAGGGAGCTGTAGAAACAAGGGGAGCGTTTGAGGAGGACAAAGGGAGTGAAAGAGCAAACAGAACGATTTGGAAAGTGAGGGAGATAAAGTGGTGGTGGAAAGAGCCAGAACTGACTAAAACCATCTGATGCTGTTCCATCAGGACTTTGCACTGCTCATCTCTGTAGCCTAAAGACTCCATTTAACAGATACCATTTGGCAACCATCAAGCGATGGTAAGAGAGCACAGAGAGGGGATATGGAGACAGAACATGTTTGTTGATGCCGTTTTAAAGCAAACACCTGCTAAACCTTGGAATGCCCTGTGGATAATAACAGTACTTAATATGATGTGAGTATTTTCAGCGCATTTTCAATTCCAGGGCGTTAAATACTGAGGTGTTTGTGTTCATAACCATCACATAATAAACCCTTTGGCAATGGTAGGAAAAGCACCAGGGGCTCCATTAACTACAATGTAAACCCATCCACAGCAATAAAAAAGGCCCTGAGAAATCATGCCAGGAACGTGGTGATGTAATATAAAGAGTGAAAAGACACTCACAGGGCTGCAGGGGCGGTGAGGGGTCCAACAAACATAAGCAGTATTAATGGTTTCTCGTTCATGTAGTTCAGCGTCATTTTGACTTTACAAACATCATCATTTTAAGCTCAACCATATTGGTCTTTCCTAAGCCGAAATATTGGGGAGTTTGCGCCTAAACCTGAAGTGATGCCAAGAGATATGGCAAAGCTGTACTGGGATATGAGCGTGTTTTTATATTTTAAAGATTTTTTTAAGGAAGTGTATGCCAGTTAATGGATAGCACTAGCCCCAAACAAGGTTAATGGATGAATGACATTAGCATTATCTGCTACAGTCTATGTTTAAATTCTGCATCTTTGTATTATTTACTTTGTCTTAAAGTGTTTCGTGCTGGGGGATGAAGGGAATCATCTTATCAGATGCCATGATGATGACATTTGCATGTGCAATGGCTTTGAGTGGTCAAACATCCCTAAAGACTTTTGGCGAACTTGGGAACAGAAAACTTCAATGACACAACATGGATGAAAAAAGGAGACTTGGTTTACAAATGCCTTTGGAGTCAATCTGGTGACTTTAGACTTGGCATGATAGGTCACTTCACTGGGACTTAAGCTTTTTGTGGAATGACTTGGACTGTCGACACTTGTGTTCACATGGGGAAGACTGACTATAGTATGGTAAAGACTCCTTACAGCATCGATGCCAGACAGCTGCATGCCGATGTTGATGACTACCACACTGAGCACCTGCCAGCGGACCGTGTTATCCAAGATCAGTTTCCACACTGACAGCGTCTCTACTGACGACAGGGACCGCTGCTCCTCCTGCATCTCCTCAATCTCAGCCTGGATGTTGCATTTGGCTCTGTACCACTTCAGGGCTGAAAGACAGGGGACAGGAAGCAGCATGGTCATAGTGCATCATGGAAAGTTTGACAACTGTGGTTATCTCTTGGTCCCACCTTGCTCTGTGTGTCGGCTACATGCTGCTCCTCTGCCATATAATTAGTAGCTCTAAGTATTTCTATAGCAATGTCACACAGCTGTCTTTTAACAGTAGTAATGCCTGTGAAGGCAGACCCAATTCAAACGTATTGTTATTTGGTCTAAGTGTTTGCAAAAAGCAGCAATCTCTTGCTATAGAGCACCTCAGAAGTGCCACAAAACTGACCTGTGATGGTGGCATGGACGTTGTGCTTCTCAATCAGCAGGTACCTGGGGCTCTCTGGGAACCATGGCAACAACATCAACTGGATGAAGGTGGGTACCACTATCACGGAAAGAAAGAGTGGCCAGTACTCCTCCTGTAACAGTTGCAAGACATGCTGAGAATGTGGTCAGTTATGCAAAGGATATCATGTGTTTTTCTTTTATTCTTACGCTATGATGAGAAGCAATACATTCTAATGAAATTTGACTTTAATCCATCCATCCATCCATTTTCTGCCGCTTATCCTCACATAGGGTCATGGGGGGGCTGGAGCCTATCCCAGCTCTCTTGTGAAAGGCAGGGTACACCCTGGAGAAGTCATTTGACTTTGTCAGGCTCATAGCTTGTAACACTAAGCACACTAACAATCCTTTAAAATGGCCCATCGGAGTTGTTCTTCAGACTTTTTCAGTTTGGGTTAATAACGTGGAAGGGAAGAGCTCATGAGCTGAGGTAGAGACTCCATAACCACATGGTCTCACCAATTGTGCTGCAGTCCTTTCCACACACTAAGCGTTAGAAAGCAGTGTTGACTACCTTTCCCAGAAGCTCATGTAGGCCGAGGACTTGGGCGGCGAAGACTCCGGTGCCAATGAAGATACTCGGCACAAGGCCCAGGAAGCCTCGTAGGTTCTTAGGTGCTATCTCACCGAGGTACATTGGTACTACACTTAGCGAGATACCTGCAAAAATAAACGGCAGATATAAAAATCCATGTAATAAGGCATTGATTTCAAAGAGATACTCTACAAAGAGTTCATAGCATAAGTAACCGCTATGGAGTAAAAAATGCAGCGTGCAGATGCCTGAAAATTACAGAGGGAGATCATCTTGCAAGTGCAAGTGGGATGAAAAAGGTTTACAATGCAGGAATACAGCCTGTGAATGGAAATGTGAAAATATAAATTCTCAGGTTTGGGATCAACCTGGGATCGTACAGAGGGTCTGGCATTCCTCCATTGAGAGCCGATTTCAACCAGGAGGAATGAACTCTGTTGAAGTTTGAAAAGATCTGATTTTACCAACTCACTAACATTTGGTTGTGACGTATGTAATGCACCGCTAGCATTCAGGCCAGCCAACTCCTTCGCCACTAACGGAGCTAACTGAAAAATAAGACTTTTCCCGAACCCTATGGGAAGTAAAGCCATGACATCTTTGCCAGCAATAAAACTAGTTAAACATTCCTCTTGCTCCGACTTCAACTGCTAAATATTTCGGAGCCTAGCCACCATTCGCTGATTGGCCAGGATGGAAATCATCCTGAGAAATCAAGTAAAAGGGGATCAAACTCAGACGTAATATGTAGGGAAATGATAATTGAGCAGAAGATTACTGTGGGCTACGTCCAAACTAGGGTCATGGTCGTCTACACTAAATGCAATTTTAATGCCTTTGACTTTGTGTTATGTTAAAACAGGAAAGATACTTAAAATAAACTGAAACCCTACACTGGACCAGGGTTGTCCAAATATATTTGGTCGTATAGCATACAGCACTTCAACTCAACTCAATGTGCAAAGGTGTGTGTAAATGTGTGTGTACCTGAATGAATTCCTGTGATGAAACGGCCCAAGATGATCATCTCAGGGGAACCGCAAATCCTGCTGAAGCCCATGAGTGAGCCAGCAATAAACACCAGCACTGTCGTCTTTACCACTGTGCCTTTCCTAAAAGTGCGCACACACACACACACACACAGTGTATAAATATACATAAAAGCATATGACCCAGAGGTTCATGAAACAGTGAGGACAGCAGTAACCCCCTCACCTGATATACACACAGTCATAATGATAAACATGTATAAATCCTGATTAGCCATATAATGCTAACACAGCTCACAAGGTTGGTCGTAAGCTGTGATTAACCATAAAACACTGCTGTGTGAAGAAACTGATCGGCTTGTAAATGGGGTTATAAATCACCCACTTTTAATTTGCATGTAAATGTCCACTGAATTTCTATGAAATAGTGGAGATGAATGGAGCTTTCGAACTTTGCTCTGCACTTTGAGGACTAGCACACTTCTGAAGGGCAGAGGGGATGAGGCAACACTGTGAAGGACAACAAGGCACCGAGGGAAGAGACTAATAACAGCTTTGAATACAGAGGACAAGGCATGATTGATAGAAGGTCCTGATCTAGTTGCTTTTGTGCCAGTGTAAGACTGTCTCTGCCTCTTTGAGACACATTTTCTAAACTTGAGGGGTCCCATTTATTTCTCTTTTGTATATGAAACACTACACATACTGGACCACGTTCATCATTGTGTCATTTCCATTCAGAAAACCAGAATTGCATGTTCCTTGCTGAGAGCGTTGAGTGTTCAGGTGTTCATGTTGGTGGCGGCACCAGATGCTGCTGAGCGTCTCTCAGGCCGGCATTGCCAACTGGCCACCATCCACCCTCATGGTTGGGCCGGTCTACAGGGGTTACTGGGGAAGGTGTCAGGACAGAGCAGAGCCAACATCCAAATACAGCTCTGAGGCATTCTGAGGACAAATATTCCCCGCTTGATGTCGAACTCTACAGGAGGCATCATTAGGGTCATCCCTTTTTGTCACATACTGCTTTGTCAGACCCACTGGCGTTACTTTGCGGTTCAAGTAAGCACATGAATTAACTTTAGATTTAGTGAAACGTGAAGAGACAAGGCTTTGCAGTCATGTGCGGTGATCAGGAACTTCCTACTATCTCTCTCATATGGAAATGCAGGGTGAAGTTTGGCCTGATAATGTGAGATATAACTGACCTAGCAAGCTGATTCTGAGAGTATACACTGCCTGCATCTTTGTTACCTACTGTATTTATTAAGTGCTGGTCTATAATCCTCTCCTGAAAACGAATGGCTTACCTGCCAAAGCGAGAGACCAGCATGCCCACAATAATGGAGCCCAGCAGACCTCCGATAGCGAAGACAGACACAGTGAGGGAGTACATGAGGGTCAGGGTCTCCCCACTGAGTCCTGTTCCATTACGACTCAGCACTGTCTTGTTGTAGAAGTCCTTTATGTACTGAGAGGTGACGGGATAGGAAGGAAACAGGATGTAGGAAAGGTCAGAAGAGGAAGAGAACGTTGGTGTGCAAAGTGACAGAACTTATAACTATAACTTTCTGAAATAGTGGCAACCACTTTTGCAGTGTCTGGAGTCCAGGTGATTATATTTGTCTGTCTGTGGTTTGTGGACAGAACAGACATGTGTCCTACAAACCAATATACTGTATTTTCAAGTGAAACACAGCTTCTCCCGCATCATGACTGCAGTTTTAAACACATGGTTAACGTGTGTGTGTAACTTGGTAGGGTTTAGTAAAATGCCATGGTTTGGCAAAAAATAAGTCAAGATCATCTCCTGTGTTGACCCACCTATCCACTTCACACTGAAGTCTGCAGACTATGATAACAGAGGTATTTGAAACGTAATTGACAATTTGACATTGACTTCTGCTTCATCAGCAATTGAATTACAGCCTATCTAATATGTCAGACTCAAAAATTCAACCTAATCATTATTAGCGACTATTCCCCCGTAACATTTACAAACTTGGTTAGTTGTAGAAAGAGGACAAGCTAAGACATGAGCTGACATAATAATAATATTTCTTCAGTGACCATCTAGTGGGAGACATTCATCCTGTTCTGTAATCATGTAACAGAGGAAACTATTCCCATAGTGTCAGTGTAATATCTTTAAAGTGCAGTCCTCAGTTCCAGTGGTTACTTTTTATCTGTAATATTTTGGTTGTGAAAAAAAAAGGTGTCAGCAAATATTTATCATCATAGTTTTTGCTGAGGAAATGAACTCTGGTTGAAAGCAGCTTAACAGACTGTAGGCTGTTTGTTCTAATCCACAAATGAATTTGAAACATGTGTAACACCACGATACTGGGTTCAGGTCAGATGCTGTATCGGACCAATCGGTGGTCAATCCCACCTGTGGAGCCAATCAGCCTGAAAAGAAAGGAAACCTTGTCTTTGTGTGTCATGTGGCAAATACATCCCGGTTTCACGAGACAAGTACCAACAAGCTATCTCTCTTCATATCTTCTTCCTCTTTTTTCACTCACATTTTCCAATCAAATCCCTCAGCTTGCTAATCAATTTACCATGTGATGGCACGAGTTGGTGGACCATCATTTCCTCCAACTGCAGGAGGAGGACACATGCTGTTACTCAACTGGAAGCTTTTATTCATGTGACTTACGCTCAGTTAAAAGCTTGATTTCAACCACAGGAGATCTCTTTCATTCTATGGTAAAGCGCCATGTTTTAGTTCCAAAACACTGAAGCTATTTATAATGATGTCAGGGAAAAAAAAATTTCAGCAGCAGTGGGATGACAAAGAGGGAAAGAGAACTAAATTAGATTGACATTTGGCTTACAAAAGAGTAAAAAATGACCAAACTACTTGACTCTGACTTTTTAAATTATAACGACAAAGAGCAAAATATTTACAACTAGTCAGTGTAAAGGTTTAAATGTCGGTTTATCCATATCTAGCTGAAAATATTATATTGTTATTATGTAGCATTGAGGTTTGTATTAACTGATACTGAAACAGTGTTGTAGAGATATAGAGAGTTAAAGTGAAAGTTATGTGCAGAATTCAGAAAACCACAGCCATAATGTGGTGACATAAACTACTATAAATCCAGCCTGAAATGTTCTCAAAGGCATGTCACATGGTTCACTCCATACATCTATGATGTTAAATGAAAATAAACAAAATATCAAAAACATCAATCTCAGATTCGCACAAACTCTCTATCTATAGTTTATAATAGTTTTCATTGAGCACCATTTCTTGTCATTTTGTTCTGAGCAGCACTCAGTCCTCATTAACTCATATTATGCTTCAAAAGTAAAGATCATATCTTCTGCTGTAGTTGATTTAAACAGCTGTTTGAGTGTTTGCTTATATAAAATTGCATTTTATGTAGGATCCATTAGAATTTCTCTACCTTTTCAGGTACTTTTGTTAATATAATGTACTTATTTAGCCCTGTGTCGCTGAAATAAAACTGCGAGCAGTCTTTAGCCTCACTAATCAATGGTTTGCTCACTCAAAAAAATAAAACGTTGACTTTATGTATTTAAATAACGTGAAATTTTCCCATGTAATTTTATTAAGCAAGTTCAATGTGAGTTTCCTATTTAGTTATATACTGTTTACTTATTCTTATTAAATAAACCTTTAGTTTTATACAGTTCAGTTACAGTTTACTTGAAAGTATTGCTTCATGTTTATTGGGGCCAAGAATCATTTTTTAAGTGTTGTGGATCTGAGCATTAGATGGACAAACAAATCACCAGACTCATAATGCCATCCTGGCCCAACCGCTATTGATGCAAAAATCAGATATTTCAAACTGAATTCAAAAATATCTGAATTATGTATTTTCCTTTATTTATAGTAGTGGCATATAGCAGATGAGAACAGGGCTAACATGCTTCCTCACAAATAAAATTAATTAAATATGAAATAAATACTTAACACACAATATTCTGTGACTTTTGGGACAATGGCCCACCTGATAAAGCAGGATGTGTGTGTGTGTGTGTGTGTGTGTGTGTGTGTGTGTGTGCCTTACCACAGCAGGGGAGTTGACCACTGCCAGATTGTAGCCATAAAGCATGGAGCTCCCGAAGGAGGTCAGGAACGCCACCGCCAACAAAGAGCCGGTCAGTTGCTGCAGACAGCAGGAGACACAGTCAGTGTGTTAAGGAAGTTTCAACCAGGCAGGAGATGTTATCGCAGTCTTTCCACCTAAACCCAGGTTCTCACCTTACAGGGTGTATTAATATAGCTTTAGGGCAGTGATTTGAACAACTAATAACTTAGCAGTAATACATTAACAGTTTGCTTTTACACAGCTGCTTAATGGCAGAACAATATTGAGGACAAGCATGTTTTCAGATGTCAGTGGGTGACATTAATGAAGCATACTGTAGCATTAGTTCAGGCACAGCACTGAACTGGCTAGCTGTTGGCCCAGTGATTGGCTCATTTACAGCTGTGATAGTAAGTCTAGGAAAGTTTCATGAAGGTCAGAGTGGTTTTAGTCCTAGTTTCACTTTCAGCACAAGATGTTCTAGGGCGTTCGATGTTTACAGAACATCCATCCATCCATTTTCTACTACTTATCCTCACATAGGGTGGCAGGGGGGGCTGGAGCCTATCCCAGCTGTCTTATGCTGAAAGGCAGGGTACACCCTGGACAAGTCGCCAGTTCAGCACAGGACACATAGAGACAGACAACCATTCACACTCAATTTAAATTAGCTAATTAACCCAATGGATGGAAGGAGGAAGCAGAGTACCCAAAGAGAACCCACACAGACACCGGGGGAACATGCAAAGTCCACACAGAAATGCTGTGAGGCGACAGTGCTAACCACTGCACCACTGTCCGTTTACAGAACAGTGGAGAAGTAATGGTTTAATGATTTATGTTATAATTACACATTGAGTGAAAGTGTAAAGACAATGCGTTTGGACAAAAAGCCTGTCGAAGTCAGTTCAGATATTCATGGTGTTCCACTCGTTCATTCATGTGAAAAGTGACAGAAAATAGAGATAAGTTCAAACAACTATTTCTACTTGTCTGACCATCTCACTAATAACTGCATGGAATGGTAGCTGTTTCTGGATTATATGTTTCAGGAAGATACAAAAAATACGCAAACATCAGAAAGCACACTGATGCATTTACATTTATGTTATGAGTCCTCCGATAGAAATACATCAGCGCCATGTTTGCGCTTATACATGTGTTTCAAGAGGCAATACCAGTTGCTCTTAAACAAGACAGGGAGGGCTTAATTTGGAACAATCCCCTTAATTTACTTGTCTAAAATTTCTCATTTGCATTGTTCACATTCCATGCAACCAAACCAAAGGGCATGGCTGACTGCCAATTCTGGGGAGAGCTGGGGAAAAAAAACTGAACATTTTCCTCAGAGAGTGACCATTATCTGGCCGAAAAAGAAAGACCCGGCTAACTTTGAAATGTCAGGGTTCAAACATCAAATCTCTGACTCGTACTGTCATGCACTTCCCAAAAAATTCCCGTAAGTTCCAAGTTTCTTGGTTTACTGTAGCATACCTTTTTGCTTCTGTCACACCGCTGAGCAGTGAGGGTTTTATGCATGCTGCACTCGTGGATCAACAGTCAACATGCACTAATCAGACGAAGACGATGTTGCCTCATTTGTAACGTGACATCATTTTATGGACTGTTTCATATGAATCACAAAATACATGACCTCAGCCTGGCCATGGTAGGACCATTTCTGTCTGCAGCGGTTGATTTCTTAAGTGAGTAGCTGTGTAATAAGCAGGATAATGCCATGCAAACAGTTCACTGTCATGTAATAAACCCCCTCAGTGATTCAGGGATTGGAACTCAGTGTTCAAACGTACTCATTCTGTTCCCAAACACATTTGTAAAAAGAATTATTTCTTAAATGTGAATTGTGTTAACTAATTATTATTTAAAGCAGACGTGATAAAATACACAGAGATACATATTATTGACTATATTACAGTTAGTACACTACATTTTCATAGCAGGTTTCAAACTTTAATCAAGTCAGATGTAATTCATGTTGGTTTAAAATGCTTTTCCATCCATTCAGTACTGAGGTCTACTGCATATTATTCACTCTGCCCTACTCAAAATATCAGTGAGTTCACAAAATAGTAAGAAGTAAAGCAAACAAGTCATTGTTGTGTAAAAAAAACCCCTCTGGGATTCAGGGTTTATTTAACTCAGTAAATATTTGATTTTGACCAGTCCAGCATCACACATCTGCTAGTGTGTGTGTGTGTGTGTGTGTGTTCACAAAACAGTAACAAATAAATACTGAAGACTGCTTCAAATATTTTTGTTTGAGTAAAGACGTCAAAGCAACAGTTTTTACAATTTATATTTTGTTCATAATAGTAAATGTGATGATTATTAGTCATTATAAATTACTGAGTCCAGCCACTCGTCCTGAAGTATGGGACTGTCGAAGTTTGAAAGTTGGTAGCAAATGCTATTAGCTACTGGGACTCTACGTCTAAAATAATAGGGGATAAATCAACTGACGGCCCTGGCTCTAGATCTGACCTCATCCATGTTCATTCAGTCAGTCTGAACTTACCGATGTGATTTTCCCAGACGGTGGAATTAAAACCTCCTCGGCCATTTAAGAAATCTGTCATCCAGTCCCAAACAGCAAACAGCAAAAAGGAGTTTCTCTCTACACTGCAGAGGATCTCATGGCTGTGGCATCGCCAGCCTGGTTACACAGGGTCCATGAAACTGGATCGTCAAAGTAGTGGAGCCAGTTCACAAGCACACAGTGTCATCACATGACGGAGAGCAGCGTGACAGGCCGAGAGAAAAGCCTGCTGGAAGCAATTAACCCTAAGTGAATTTACAAAGACAGACAGGAGAGGGGGAGAGGAGAAGAAGTGGTGAAATGTAAAGAAGAGGAAGAAAAAGGAGGCAAGGGGAGGAGAGAAAAGGAGAGAACAACACAGGGGATATGAGGGAAGGAAACAAGTTAGAAGTAAAGGAATGGGGGGATAAAAAGGAAAGGAAAGGTGATTAGAGCAGATTAGCAGATTAGATTTCAACCCTTGGTACTTCTCAACCTTTTCATGCTCCTTCTTCCTGATGTTGGCATCAGCTGGTACCACCACATCTATCACCACTGCCCTCTGCTGCTCTTCGTCCACCACCACTATGTCTGGTTGGTTAGCCAGGAGCTGTTTGTCAGTCTGGATGCTGAAGTCCCACAGGACCTTAGCCCTGTTGTTCTCAACCACCTTCGGTGGTATGTCCCATTGGGATTTGGGTACTTCTAGTCCATACTGGGTACAGATGTTCCTGTACACTAACCACTTGGTTGTGCCTCTCCATATACGCTGATCCAGCTAGCATGTGCTGGACTGTCTCAGGGGCCTCCTTACACAGCCTGCACCTTGGGTCTGATCTACTGTTGTAGATCCTGGCCTCTATAGCCCTCATGTTCAGGGCCTGTTCTTGTGCTGTCATGATCAGTGCCTCCATGCTGTCTGTCAGCCCAACATCTTCCAGCCACTGGTAGGTCTTCTTGATATCAGCCATTTCCTCTATCTGACGGTGGTACATGCCATGTAGGGGCTTGTCCCACCATGTTGTCTGCTCCTCACCCTCCTCACACTCTTCAGGTTTCTGCTACCTGAGGCTTTCTCTGCATGAGCAGTTCATCCTTTGGGGCCATTTTCCTGATGTATTCTTGGATTTTCGATGTTTCATTCTGGACAGTGGCTCTGACGCTCACTAGTCCTCGGCCTCCCTCCTTCCGCTTAGTGTACAGCCTCAGGGTACTGGACTTGGGGTGAAACCCTCCGTGCATAGTGAGGAGCTTCCTTGTCTTGATATCCATGGCTTCTATCTCCTCCTTTGGCCAGTTTATGATCCCAGTGGGGAATCTGACGACTGGTAGTGCATACATGTTGATGGCTCGTTCTTTGTTCTTCCCATTCAGCAGACTCCTCAGGACTTGCCTTACCTTCTGGAGATATTTAGCTGTGGCTGACTTCCTCGCGGCCTCCTCATGGATAACTATATGGATACTATATATATATATATATGTGTATATGTGTGTGTGTGTGTGTGTGTGTGTATACAGTTTAAGTGAGGTAAACTGGTCATTGGGTTACAATCGCCGCCTTCTTAATCCTATGACTTTCCCTCCAGTGCTGCTGTATGAAAGGCTGGTTTTGTTCTGAAAAAGACTGCCCTTTGGCACTGATTGGCCTGTAATTCTTCATGCTCTCATTACAGTTATTATTACAGAACTGTAAATTTGCAAATTTCGGCAGCTGGCCGCCTGAGAAATGCAATACGCAGGGGATTAAGAGGTACAAGCACTATCAGGTAATGAGGTTCTGATACGACGCACAAGGCACAGTTTATTGTCTGAATGAGACGCTACGGGCTTTCAGCTAACTCCAATGTCATTATTAGAGTTTTAGTATTTACCACTGAGAAGTCCTGTAAATAAACAGTGCAGTCTCAGCTTAATTGTGTGTCGTACATTGTGTAGTATACATGGGGGTAACAAGAAGCGATTAAGACCTCACGACTAGATCCTGATCAGCAATCTTATGGTCGCACGAAAATCAAACCTGTTTGAAATCCTGGTTGCCCCTCATGAGGGTATCTCACTGATGAAGCAGGCCACGACCCCTTTCTCCACAGAGAATGGTGCAAATTGTCAAGGCAGCGTGTTTCTTTTTGTTTAGCATTCTCAAGCATCTAGCCATTTTCGGGTTCTTCTGCTGCTTCTTATTATTTTTACATTTCACTTCAAGATATGTGCCGTGTCTGTATGTACAGTGTGAGCAGTCAGGTAGCATCAGAGCATCGGGCTGTAAAGTGTATGCACATGAGCATTGTGAGCTGCGAACTAGTCACACAATTTGAGCTGGAGTTGAATATTACACACTGTCTGCCAAACGTAAGGGCTGGTAGGAGTAAGGGTGGATGGGTCAAATAACACAGTACTTTCATTCTGTTTCTGTTTTCTTCAATAAAACATATGTGTTACATCTGCAAAACCAAAAAATACTCTTCCTGGCCCATTCATGTGTCTTTGTTGAATTGCTGCAGAACCACAACTCACTATATATGAGTAAGCGGTCAAAGTAGCCTGAAGTGATGCCACTTGAGTCAGCATCGCTTGGGGCTGAAGACTACAAGTTTGAAATCAGAATCTGGTGGTCAGGAGTTAGAAAGAAGTAGGATTACAAGCAGGCTAGAGGCTCCAGGCTACAAAAAGCCACAAATAGTATTGTGGGAAATGTGGGTGCCAGGTTTTGACAAGAACGTGGAAAGAAAACACAAATCTCTGTGTCCTTCTTTTTTATTATTATTTACGAAATGCCGAAACAGAAACAGGAAAATGTTAATCTCGCTCTAATTGACAAGTGTAATACAGACATTGTATGGCACATATTGTGATTATGTGCCAGGTAGCATTGTCTTTTTTTTTTCAAAATGTACTACATAAAAAGCATTTCAGAGAGTTTAGCATCACGGCGAACATCACGTCTGCATTTTTTTTTTTGTCAACTTACTTAGTAATGCGGTTTCATTGCAGATTAAAAGTCTGCACCGCTTCACTTCACAACGTTAACGCCACTGGGAATGAAGTGAACGCAGCCTTGCTACAGCATTTATGCAAGTTTAGCCGTTTGGTTGTCATGCCATATGGGAAAGAGTGGAAATCAGTGGCTGGCTAGAGACACTAGACTATAATGCACTGACTTAAAGGTGCAGTTTTGTCACTACAAGAAATGTCCTTGTAGCTTTCTTGAAATAATTATACTTTCAGTTAAAACTGAATGCAACATGTGCTTGTGAATGCTGTTGTGTTCCCACAGCTTTCATACCTTTCAACCATTTAATCACAAAATATCAGTCAGTATCATGTTGGAGGAGCATCTGGATTAGCTGATGTCTGATATCTTTTCCAGTCTACCAGGTCCTGGGATCAAGGCTGAGTGGGCCTGTGTGGTGACCTCACTTGTCCTTTACTACACATCCTCTTCATTCCCAAGAGTTTAGCTCCAGGTTAATCATTAGTAGTGGACAGATTGAATTTAAAGCAGTGAGGCTCGCATTAAGCTAACTCAAGCAAACTGCAGTCATCCATCATACGACTTTCATTGAGTCTGTCTTGCTCTTAATCACTATCTTATGGGACAGGTGACAACAATAGGATCAAAAGATTTTATTTTTACTAAAATCATGTTTCATGCAAAGTTAGCACAACCCATCACAGTGGCCACATCTATGAACCGTATGACAGTCTCAGTGTGAGTTTCTGGGATGGAAACTCTCCTCATGTTTCTGTATTTTGAGAGATCCAACAGGTTATTAAGTGTCATAGTTTCTACACAGTGAACACAAAAGCAATATTAACATCCAATATTAATAAAGTATAGGAGTCTTAATGCAGTGCCATTATTTCCCCTTTACGTTGGGTTGGGTTATTATTGCATTACACAGGTCTCATAACACTATTGGTGGTTAATTGTTACCTGGTTAATTGTTCTGACCACACAGTTGCATCTCAAATTAAAACTGTAGAGCTGATGAATTCAAATATCAAAATGTTGACTTACAATCTAATAATGTTTGTCTAGAAAGTCAAAACTTACCATTAAATAGCTATTTTGCCACGAGAAGTGACAACCATTAACTTCCATACACTTTCTCTCCTCAGTTTGGACACAAGTGTCCTTCATTTAACTCCTCGGCTGTCCAAATTGTAAAGGACTAATCTGTTTTTCTTTCTTTCTTTTGAGCTGCAGCTTGAATTTTATAGGTATAGTTGGTAATCGTTGGTTTGTCTTGTGGGTCGTGTTTCTTTATTTGTTTTACAGAGTATTATGGAGGATTTATATGGTCTTATTATAGAAACCAGACCTTCAATCATTCAGTTTTACATTCATCATTAATTCAGTCCTTTTCCTTAATCTTCTCTGTTTCTGGAGGGACTTTCTGGGACAGAGAATGACCACTCTGTGCTGAGGTTGAATCATGGAGGCCCCCTGGTGGCCATCTTTTTGACCTGAATGACAACAGGAGCTCTCTGTAATAAAGACAGCTAGCCTGCTGAAAACTGTGAGAATATCCACAAATCCATCACACTGCAGTACTACTGCTCGTACTGATACTTAGTAGTGAGTGTTTACAGCTCTATGCTACATTCTGTTTGTATTCTACCACAACTTTTTGCAAGATAAATGGTAAACTTTCAAATACAAATCCCAGAAACCAGTGGTTTTCAAACTTTTGGCTCACAATCTATCTCAAAGCAATGTAACTGGGGCCCCTTGTCATATTTCAGATGTCTATGAATTGTTTAAGAGACATTTTAACTACTTTTAAGCAGCAAGACCAAGAAAACTGTGGTGCAGAAAATGAACTCACGTGTAGCTGTAATTTTTCATCCCTGTCCCATTAATCATTTCAAATCTCTGATTTATCTTGTGACCCTTTGAAGGGTTCCTGACCCCCAGGTTGGGAACCACTGGACGAAACTAGTTAACTGTATATAAAGTAGTTAAAAGTATAGCTCCATCTCAAGCTGTTACAACAGTAAAATGCTGTTTATATATTGATACATGATAAGTACTACTAGTAGTTGGAGTAGTTCTGGTATTAGTAGTAATAGTGGTAGTAACTCGGCCTGTCTTCTTTAACACAGAATGAGCACCTTGCTACATATGCAAGCTGAAATTAGAGTAGTAGAATATGAAAAATATAGTAGTACTAGTAGTAGTGGTGATAATGAGCTCATGCCAGTGCTATGTTTAGGTGTTGTGTTCCTCTCCCCGCCTCAGTGCTGCCGTTCCATTGGCTGATGCTTTCCCAGCATGTCGCCAGTCAGTCGTTAGGGGGAGGGACTCAAAGATGGATTACCCGGCGCCATATTGGCCATCAGGACCAATCAGCTGCCAGAAAGGAAATGGATGGCTCTCATTTGTTCTCATTATTATCGTAACAGCCATAATGCTCAGACAGACACACACGCCGCTCGCTGTCACCACCGTGAAATGTTCCCATTAGTTATGCCGGGAGACAGCCTGTGCATGTGTGTGTGTTTTAATCAGGAGGCTCCCAGGCCTCTCGGTGCAATGATATAGCATCTCATTATTGCTGCAGTATGGAGAGTGAAGGAGCATTCCTCTATTTGTGGATGCTTCACAGAATGACTGACTTCTTCACATTCACAGATCAGGAGCACAATGGCAATGCATGAATTCAGTCCCTATGAAAGTCTGGGACTTGGTCAAGTAAGTATCTCATGATGATCCAAGTGTTGTTTCAGAAGCTTCGCTGACTGAATAAAAAAATAAATCCTTAAAAGGTCAGAGGTCTGTCTGGTGGCAGAAGGGCAAACAGGGGTGGGAAGGGTCCTTCAAGATGGAGGAGGCTCTGCTTATACAGTGAAATGGTGTCCTGATCGAGGGAGAGACCCCTATGATCCTCTCAGTTGTTCTCACTATGCATTGCAGGGTCCTGCACTCTGATGAGGTGGAGGTGTTGCTGTGCCTTCTTGGCTGCAGAGGTGGTGTTGGCAGACCAGGTGAAGAGATGTTCACACCAAGGAACTTAGTGCTCCTGACCCACTCCATTGAGAAGACACTGATGAGCAGTGGAGAGTAGTCATCTGACTTCCTACTGAAGTCAACAACCATCTCTTTAGTCTTTTCAACGTTGGGAGACAAGTTGTTGTTGTTGCACCACCTCACCAGTTGTCCCACTTCCTCTCTGTAGGATCATTGTCGCTGATGAGGACCACCACTGCAGTCATGGTTGAGCAGGGTGAACAACAGGGGACTGAGCACACATCCTTGGGGGGCACCTGTGCTCAGGGTGATGGAGCCTGATGTTCTGCAGCCGATGCACACCGCCTGTGGCCTTTCTTTCAGAAAGTCCAGAATCCAGTTATGGGGGAGGTGTCGAGACCCAGCAAGTTTCCCCTCCAGCTTGAGTTTGAAGTCTCTGAACAACATTCTGACATAACTGCCTTTAGTGTCCAGGTGGGATAGGGCAGAGTGCAGAGTGTGGGGAATAGCGTCATTGGTGGAGCAGTTGGGTGGTATGTAAACTGTAGAGGTGGGAAGGCTGGGTTTGATGTGTATCATGACCAGACGCTCGAAGCACTTCATCATGATGGGAGTCAGTGCCACTGGGCGATAGTCATTGAGACTGGACTTCTTTTGGCACTTAGATGATGGTAGTCTTGAAGTCTGCAGGAACAACAGCCTGGCTCAGGGAGATGTTGAAGATGTCCGTGAGAACATAAACTCTTCAACTCATAAGAGGCGTCATTAATGCAGAGACAGAGAGAAAAGCAGAGGCCTGTTTTTTTAAAGGTTTAAAAACATTTAAGAACATGATATTACAGAATGAGACTGAGTTAGACAGTAGCTTCACGTGCAATGATTGACACTTCTTTTGACACTACTTGTCTCTGATTTTTGCTTTTTTTGGGCATGAAGACATCATACAAATGCCTTTAACAGCACTAAAAGGAGACAGATGAACCTTTTCACAGATTATCTGTCTCATACTGTCAGTATAAGTAAACTTATAGTTATTTGTCACTAAAAATAGCCCTTTTTAGCTGAAAGTAGGTACAAAGTCCAGGGACTGGTGCTAATTATAGTTTTACAGGTTGTATTTTGAAGGAGTAGTAAATAAGCAGTAGTGATTATAAAAATACAGAGAGCAAGGTAAAAGAGGAAAAAGTCTTTTGTGTTTTGTGATACCATGGTCAGAGGGGAAACAATTTCATGCCAAAATGCACTGTGCTGCCTGATCTGAATAAACACTGCCAACGTGTTTAAAGTCTTGAAACTCTACAGAGTGAGACGAACAAAAGGACGGAGGAGGGAAACTGTGTTGTTTTTGTCGTAGATATATATATCGATGATAAATGAAGTATAGTTTGCAGATATGTCAAAGAAATATTACTGGCCTTAGGTCAGCAAAAACAAGATTTTCGGCCGTGTTTAATATCACAACATTGCAAATCTTCCGTATTTTTCTGTCTATATTTTTAGACGTGGTGAGGATCATCTAAATCACCTAAATGTATGTCTTGTATCTGTTCTAGATTAGACAGCATGTGCTGGGAAGTGTGAATTTTTAGGCACTATCCCACTTGTGTATTTTCATTTTATATTGCTGTATACTTCTATATGGTACATATTACTCCACTACATTTATCTGACAGCTTTTGTAAATACCAAAAATAACAACTTTTCATACAAATGATATGATCAGTTTATGAGGTGAGTAATCAAGCGGATGCTGCTGTCAATCTATTATTTCTGTATAATAGAATAATACACTTCTGGGCTTTTCATGAAGTATAGTTGAATTCTACTGAACATGTCTGCAGTTTAATACACACCACTAAGTGCAGGACACCACTATAACTGAGTGTATTTTTTCAAATTAAATCATTTTAGACCTTGAGCTGTTTTTCATGCTGTTGTTTGATTGACAGCTCAGACAGGTCAGTCCACTCTCTGTTCCTATTCGAGCTGTAAATGTCACACAGGAGGGGAAGGCCTGCAGGCTTCAATAAACTATAGGTTGTAGTGTATGTGAGTGTGTGTGTGTGTGTGTGTGTGTGTGTGTGAGTATTGCTCTCTTTATGAGGACCAGTGTCAGCTTTAAACCATCATATCGAGGACAGGTTGAGGTAAGCATTCAGATTAGCTCTGCTGGTTAAGGTCTAGAGAAATGTTTCCCAAACCCATTTTCATGACAAACTATCACAACTTGAGTCTATATCTATAAATGTTGAGAAAAGCAAATTTGTGAATATGCAATAAATGTTGCTGAATATTTTACTGCATCACCTTATATTATTTTGAATATACTGTCAAGAGACATATTTTGATAAAGACGTACATAATGAGAAATAAGAAAACAAAAAAAATTGAAGGCATTTAGGTAGCCCGAATTTTCTTTGTGCAAAGAAAATTTGTGCTAGATTAGCCTTAGATTAAAAGTCCTAAATTGGCAAAGGTTATCCAACTAATATGAGCATTCAGGTGCCCCCGTGTGGCTCAGAGTTGTACTACTTATTTACGTCTAGATAGACAATGGAAGAAATCTGTATTCAGGAATGACTGGTGATAGGTTGTGTAAATGAGGTCCTCACAAGTGTAAAAAAACAAATATGTGTGTGTGTGTGGGGGGGGGATTACTAGTGGTTATGGGGACATAAATTTGTTCATACAGTCACATTGTGGGGACTCACTTTGTCCTTATGGGGACACAATGCAGGTCCCCATAATGTCAACTGTTACATTTTAGGCTGAAGACTTGGAGAACATTTAATGTTACTGTAAGCTTAGACTTTGGTTAGGGTTAGGGTTAGGATTACATGAGTAGTGGATATGGTTAGGGTCAAGGGAAGTGTCTAGGAAATGAATATAAGTCATATGTACTTACGACTGTAATGTCTCCAGAAATAACAAAAACACAGTTTCTGTGTGTGTGTGTGTGTGTGTGTGTGTGTGTGTGTGTGTGTGTGTGTGTGTGTGTAAATGGAGGTCTAATGATTATTGTGGTCTAACAGTCTGTCCTAACAGATCTGTGTCATCAGAAACAAGTCAGACGACAAGAGAAGCAAAGTTATTAGTATCACAAAAAGTCTGTGCACTCATAAAATACCAAGGTTTGGTTACGGTGCTAATCATATGAAAACATCTGACACTGAATATTCTGCCTTTCGTAGTTTTCACACATATTACACATCGTGCACACGAGGTCATGTGTGTGTTAAGAGGCGTTAATAGAGGTTTATTTAAGCCTGTAACAATTAACCTCAGGATGATGAATGAAGTGTGTTTGTGTGTGTTGACAGACTCAGCTGCTCATCAGGGACGAGGCTGGACAATGGAGTCATCCCACCATTAGTGATGAAGTCTGCACACACACACACACACACACACACACACACACACACACACACACACACACACACACGTACACGGAAGCTGTCAAGCAGTGATCAACCCAAGCTGATCCAGATAAAGGTGTCACATGTTCTGGACAATAAACTGCTGCATTTGCATAGAAACTGAGCGTGGCGGCTGATCGAGGATCAGGAGTTATTTTTGGCCATTATTCCTATTAGTCATAATGACTTTGCACTCCCTGAAACAACTAATTATCATTTTAGATGTTTGTGACTGCTCCTATGAGCAGGTTTTGCAGAATCATGCAGGGTGCACATTTAGGTTTATTAAATAAAAGATTATGTTTTGAGTTCAAATAACATACAATGTAACTCACAGCCTTTCGCATGGCTGTAAAGCCCTGTAATTTGTGATGATGGGCCACAAATTTGACTTGACTATAATTGCCTTGACTTTGTAAATGTCACTGCTGACTTGGTTTTTACACAGGACATGAACAACAGCCTCCTGGGTGAAAGTGTTGTGTTTGAATCTTCCAGCTGTCCCAACCTTCTTATTTCCATCATGAAAATAGTTAATAGAAGTCAGTGAAACTGAAAATATGGGTTGCAATCTACTGTCAAAATGTCTGCTGCCATAACAGTAGTGAATAGTGGTAGTTTTTGACTCTGCAATATAGTGCTGCTGCCTGAAGGTCAATTAAATCTAACAAGGCATTTTTTTCCTTTGTTTTCACAGAGATACACAGCAGGTTTTTATGCACACACATACAGCCTGAAATCTATTTGTGTGTGTGTGTGTGTGTGTGTGTGTGTGTGTGTGTGTGTGTGTGCGTTTGAAGCCTGCCAGGTCTCAGCGATGGGAGCTAGCTGCTGCTGTAATCCAATTACAGGAGCATAAGCGATTTGTTAGACACTTCTCATAATGTAGCAGTTTCCCAATAAGCTGTGCTTGTAATAACTGCAGTGATCCGGGGCATGAATGTGACAGGTGTGAGGAATGTGTGTGTGTGTGTGTGTGTGTGTGTGTGTGGTCTGGTTACCTCCCTGTTACTGTGATGGTTCATCAGTGTTATATTTTCATATATTTACTTTAAATTTTATGTCATTCACAAGGTTCAGACTAACTTAACTTTTTATAGATATACATTTGGTTGGACACTTGATATTTACTGTCACATGAGTCTGTAACACATCACCATGGTAACAGATGCTACACGGCTAATGCTGAGGATAATTGGCGGGATTTGGGGTCTGATTTGTGTTGGTCTGACTGTCCCATCTGCCACCCATCCCTCCTGCTCTGTCATATACTTTATACTGTTTCAATTGATCTAATAATCTACATTAAGTAATGATACGGATGAGTTTACATTGTGGTTAAATGAAAGCCTGGTGTGTCATGTCATGACAGCAAAGGGTGCCTCGTTTGTCAGTATCAGACAACCAGGGGCACCGCTGTTTAATAAGTTGATAATGAGAACAGGTTGCTGATGTAAATGATAAATTTGTTGCAAATAGTGCTTCATAGTTTTCTGACCACTCATAACACTTTCTACTAGGGATTGACGATACACTCAGCATTCACGAGAATGAGATCAGATGATATTTTCATATTACTTTTAAGAAAACTAAAATTTTATTAAAGTTTGTTTAACTCTACCTCTCAAACAGTTCATAAAAAAAATACATTAAATCACTTTTTGTCACAGTGTTGTAATATCAGCAGCATGAAGTGAAATGTGTCTGAGCTGAATGTGGTGATGCTACAGGCCATAATGTATATATTATTGAATATGATTCCCATTAAAATCAAACAATAATTCATAGAAATCACTTTTAGTCAAAGTCTCATCACACCCCTACTATATGCTACGTCATTCACTCTCACATTCACACACTGCCCATCAGTATAGCTAGCTAGCTGTTGTTTTTGGTTGTTTTTTTGTTTGGGTATTACTAATTACTTGAATATGAATGTGTTATGAACTGGTGTGCAAGGTAATGCGTCAGAGAAAAACAACGCAAACAGTAGTTTGATCTGTGAACTTTAAGAGGACATCTAGAAATCTAGAAACACTGATGTAGACACCCATAAAGATGTTTTTGTGCATCTATATATCATCAGAAATATTCATTTAGAAGTGTTTATAGATATCTGATGGATGTCAATGTTCAAAAAATTCATTGAAAAACATTAATTCTGGCTACTCAGGACATCTCACAGATGTTAAGAGGACATTTTTGTTTAGTGAGTAATAGTTTGTTCATCATGAGACATAAATTTCACTACAGATAATTCCTATATGATCCATTTATTCCCATACGCTCTACCAACTGCTATGTTAAACATTCCAACACAATTAAAATACCAGGGCAGTAATTCTGACACTTATTTATTGCTTTATGATTAATATCTTGACACATTTCCCACTGTTTCTGCAACGTATTATTCCACTCTGGTTATGTGGTTGTGTTTCACCTCGCTGGGCAATCCCTGCTGCCACCATATTTCCCTGAGGATATCACTATTTCATCTCTGCCCTGAATCAGATCATGTTGGACGTGATTGGTTTGTGCCTGTCACATGAACACATTGGACTGGAAATCAAGAGTCTCTGTAAATGGGTCAATTGAAAACCAGATTATGGCACTTTTTATCCAATATCATCAATTTCTGGCTCAGTGAAGACAAGTTACTCAAAGAGAGTCAGACTGAGCTGAACTGGTAACATTACATAACATTTTTGTTTATGCCACATTAGCACGTTCATTATTTTTTCAGAGCGGAAGCACAATTGAAAATGATGTGAATGTATCCATAATTTGAAAAAAAAAATAAATTCACCAGTTATTGTGTCTGTTTGAAGTCAGTCAGAAGGTTGGAGTGCTACCCCAGGCTGGAGGCTGTTCTCTAATGAACAGAGAGCAGCTCCCAGCATCACCAGTAGAGAGAGGACTGCCATCCATATGGGAGCAGCGGTCAACGGTGGAGGAGAGCAGGATGGTAATGTACATAAACAGACACACGTCTACACTGTCTCCACCTGCTGCACCTGCTGCACCTGATGGTTGATTCAGAGGCTGCAACAGGACCTGGACAGCTAACAATGCTATTAACTGCATGCTACGTAGCATGCACAACCCACTATATCTACTGCATGTTAACCAGCATCTGAAATATGCTGATATATTGCTGTATTTGCAGTTGGAAGGATGTAATTTGTTGGGAGTCCACCATGGCGCCATCACCCAACAACCACAAGTAGTTCCTGCCAGTTCGTATTCTAGAAAGTACTGCCATATTGCTGCATACCCATAGAGTAGAGCCAGAAATGTGTAGCCAGGGTGCCAATACTTTTCTTCAGGCAAGTCAGCTTCAAGAAATCTCTCAAAGAAATTACATTCCCGTATAACTAAAGTACATGCTCAATTACATTTCAGGGTAAAGTTATTTTCTCCAACATTGCGGTTGCAGTTTTAAACTGTGATTAACGATCCAAAACAAAACTGCAACTAGGTGTGATAAAGGTGTGATAAATCAGGGTTTGGCTTAAAATTAGTACATTAGCTATATATAAGGACATAAATTGAAATAAGTCAGTGTTGAACTTTTGTTTCACATGAACTGCAGTCTCCAGGGTGAAAGTCCTGTCTTTATTGACCTCTTCCCTGCATACACATATTTGTGATACCTCAAAAACTAACATAAAATACCCTTCCAAGTAATTGATAATATAATTTTGTTGCATGGGAACATATACACAGGTGTTTCCAGATCAGCTGGCTGATTAAACATCCTCTCAGGAGTGTGTGGGCGTGAACAGACCAGAGGCAATTTCTCTAAGACTGCAAGGGAAGCTCAGCTTCCCTTAAAATGTCAAAAATTAAATGGTCAAATATGTACGATTGTGTTAACATTTCATTGACTACAAATGCGTTAGAACACGTTCATCTCAAAGACGAGTTCGTTCAGAATCAGCAACTTATCACAAATCGACTGAGTCATTAACTTCTCACATATATTCCCATAGCGCCATTTTCTTATACGTCTATGGTCAATGCATTTGCCCGTAGAAGCTGAGCGTCCATGCACTTCAATGGGACTGCACGGAACAGTTTTTTTCATTGCCTCGGTACTCAACGGTCATTGGATAAGCCACGATTGAGTCCCACCGCCAGACGCTCAGTGTCTCTGGGGGTGAATGGAGCTGTGGGCGGCTGGCCTGGACACTGAGAATCTGCATAATGATTGGAGGATCAGTCGAAAGGCTGAATCCCATTTTGATTGACAGGTATTTTGAGATATACACCGTCACTTGACAGCTCAGCTCAGCCCCATCACGGATTTTGCAAGAGAAGTTGAAAGACAACTGCAACCTTTGTTGGTATTTGCCTGGCGAATACTTGTTCATTTCTTACACTGTAAATAAAACATATTTATAGTATTTCCTTGTTTCAGTTTAACATAATTTCAACATTTCCTTGTTTGAGTTTAATATTGTTTTGTTAGATCATTTTATCAATTTTTATGATGTAAGCCGACAATGAACTTCGACTCTTTGAAAGACCAACAGCCACCAACGGTACAGACTAATTGATTGACATCTTCTGTGGTTAGCTTTGTTGCTTCCTGTTGGGAGGCTGGAGGTTCCAGCCCACCTTTACCTTGAGCAGAGATCTAATCAGCCACAATAACCAAAAACGCCAAAAATACAGCCACTCCTTCCCTTTGTAAACCTACTCAGACCTTGTTGATGTTCACATGAACCACTGACATTGTTTCTGGCAGTTAAGTAACTTTCCGTTAAGACACACCGGGTCTTATTTTATTATCTCATCACAACATTTAAGCTACTAATGTTCCATAATTTACAACATGATGCTTCTAAGGGAATTGATTTCTAACTTTATTGTACTAAAACAAGCTGATAAGTATGTTAAACTATGGTGTGATGGAAAATGTGAGCCTCTTGTTCATTTTACATGTCCCAGGGAGCAGCACTTATGATCAACATGAAGGATTAGCTGATATCCCCAACCACCCATCCTCAGATATTGACCACCTGTTGTGATTGGCTGACTAACACGCTAATCACCTCTGATATGCTGGGCTTTGTGGGAGTACCGCTGCACTCATATGGACATAAAACTATGTGGTGGTTGAAACTTCAAAAAAACAAAAAATATTGGTTGTTTTTTTGTCATTTAGATTTAGGCTACCTGTGTAAAAGATGTATTATTAATATTTCTTAAATACAGACTTGTCTACTCAAAAGGCTCAACCTATAAGAAATGCTGACAAAATGGCAGCACCTCAACTATTTTTATCATCCAATCTAAATCATCAGTCAGTTTTTTCCACAGCTTTAACAGAAAGAAAGCTGGGGATCATCTACCAGAATCAGATGTGGCCTGTCCAAAATCCACCGTAAGGTGATTTATCAATGTATTCATCAAGCACTGTTCGTCGATGGGTTCATTACCATCAAATTAGTGCTAGGAATCATGACGATGCCTTGAAATGATGTGGAAAGACAGCACTGATGAGATTAATGATAATACATTAGCCATGTGCTAGCATAGTGCCAGGGTGATTGATGGAGTTGGCATTAGCCACATGCTAGCATGTAACATTGCTATAAGATGATCGATGGACAGATAGATGCATGGTGTTAGCAATATTAGCAAAAAAGTTGATCTTTATCAAATGATCACACTCCTTTTCTAATGTAGCTAGAACTCATATTGTCTTTTGAAAAGGAGATGGTCTCTTCTTGATAGATTGGGGTCAAGCACCATGTCTGCGCCACAGGTATTTTCATCAAGACGAAGGGAAGATTATTTCAACACACCTTTCAGCACCATGGACAGCACCTCAACAGATCTATTTTGTCTCCCAAAATCTTATAATTAGCACCTTAGTCCATGAAAAACAGCATTTTGCTCTTGTGTACTTATATGCAAGGTAGCGATGAAGGAATCTGAAACATAATTATATAAAAAATATGAAATAATACTAATAAACACAAGGATTGCATTGGATTAATACATACATACATTTATTGATCGTCAGTGTTATAATATTTCAGAGTGTTTTTTCGGCAGCGGATCATCGATTGTGATCTCCCGCAGCCTATGAGTAATGTAAGGGCTTCTGAGAGATGTAGTCGGAGCAAAGGCTGGCACTCAAAGAGTTAATAATTGTGGTTTAACTGTGTGAAAACCGGCAAAATTTGGTTCAAAATTCCACATATTGGTCGGGGCTTCGAGACACCCAGCTTGAAACGAGGACGATCCAAACAAACTAAGAAGTCTGGTCACCGTATGTTAGACACGTCAGATCAAAAAGGATCAATATCAACATGATAAGAGCTGTGAAGCAGCATTTAACCTTCAGCTGTGCTGCCGTGTATGGAGAAAATGGAGTGTAAAAGAAGGAACAAAGCTAGATTTCACAGTCCAGAGGGTTTCACTGCCATGGCGGTTCATTGCTGTCATGGGGGGAGAGAAGAATGAAACGTTAACAAAGGCTCTGTGCCTCACGTAGTGAGAGGAGCTGCCCCAGGCCTCGTACATCTGCCACCAAGATGGATCCAGTGAAAGCAATAGAGAAGGAGGGGTGGGACGCCATCAGTGACGGAGAGAGGATTCATGGATGTACATGGGTGGAGATGAAGAGGATTGTTGGCTTTAGATGGGGGAAACAGAAACCATTAAGACATTGATTACATTAAGAGTTAAACATTTCACGGCTGTATAGATGCAGCTATGTTAGCTTCATTAGCATGTCAAGTGTGAGGAGGAGGTTGGGAGAAGTTTTTAACAGATGCTTTGGTCGTAAGTGGTAAAGTTTGGTGTTGCTGCAAATAGCGTGTGCGGTAATTATGGTTGAGGTTTCTAGTGAAATCACAGGAGCAGCAGGAGGGTGATAGCCTCTCTACCTTCGTCTCTTTCTATTTCCCAGCCAGTGCTGACATACCTCACCACGCAGGCACACAGGCGAGAAATTAAGAGCAGAGAGACGCTGATAGCTCTCGCTAATATTACAGGCCAAGAGGTGACGGACAACACACACACACACACACACACACACGCACTCTGCAGGTATTGTTCTAGCATATTTATTACTCTTTGGGGAGCTCTGTCCTCCATAAATATCAGTATGAAGGCAAAAACAACCAACTGGTCACCAGTATCAGGACTTGAACAGGGAGAAGTGGCGTGGAGGTGTGGGCCAGTTAGCAGAGAGGATGTCATCAGCGTAATGGTCAGTTGTTGTCACACTCTGTCTCTGGCCCATTGGCTTCTGTGGTCAGATTCAATTTCAGCCAGACACGACTGTGGGCGGCTCTGCCATTAACTGACAGCTACATCTCACTGCTGAAGACTTTGGGGGTCTGGCCAAATTTTAAGGCCAATTGACTTTTAATATGAATCACGCTGGGATGCCAAGGACTCATCCCATCGCTGGAAATTAACACCCTGAAGCACATACACACATACACACACACTCTTACAAATGGGCACGTGATGCACATACACACACGCACTGACTCGCAAACAGTTATTAATGGCTTGACTGAGTACTGTGATTGTTTTCCCTGCAACTAGACAAGCATCATGCGGCGCAGCCGATGACACTTGTGGTGTAGTGTACAGTAAAGTCAGGCCTTTCCATTTAAGGCTGTCAGCCTGCACACTGCACAGCTCTAGCCTCTGGCTTCACCCTCCTGCTCTTTTGTTTTTAACAGCCTCCCCACCAACTCCTCTTCAACACAATTATTAACCTTTTGTGTCTCCAGGTTGGTTCCCTCTCTTCTTCATATCACGTTTCTCATCTCGCTTTTCCTTTTTTAACTCTTTGTGCCAGCCCTTTTATAAAACAGAAAGTGCCTTGTGCCAGTGTTTCTGCCCATTTTCAATCATATTTCAAGACCCACAGAATATTTTGTACTATGTCTCTGAAAACACTGAATAGCTCAAATGAAAGAAGAGACTCTCTTTTTCATCATGAAAAAAATGTTTGTTTTTACCTTGTTCCATTCTTGTTTTATCAGAGGAAGAGTAGGGGACACTTTCACAAAAATCACCACTTTTTGTCCAGAATCCATCTGTTTTGCTCTCTAATCTCGATCGTCTCCACTTCCTGCTTTGATCTCTGCTGCATATACCATCTCTGTATGCTCCGACTACATCTCCCAGAAGCCCCAATATTACTCACCGGTTGCAGGAGACCGTGATCGGTGACCCGCTGCTGAAAAAATGGCACTCAAAGAGTTAAAAATTTAAACTGTGAGGATGTAGTTAGTAAAGCTTCCAACAACTCAACCCAACACCAGCCATTTGTGAATGTGGTTGAAAGTCAACAATTTAGTTGATATTTACTGAAGTGATCATGCTAACCGACTAGTCCAGACTCCTCAAAACACTTTTGATTTTTATCCAATAATAACTATGACAAAGTACACAGACAGCTCCTGCTTAGAGGCACATGACGGCAAACGTAAAATGTAGGTCGGCATGAAGATCACAAGACAGTACTGTCATTTTCATCATCTCTCAATTTGGTCGTATTCTGGTTGGCCTTGTTCTTGTTAGTTAGCTTTTTATAGGAGATGTCTGTCAATATAGATGTACATGTATGTACTCAATAGTAGAGGGTGCTTACACATTGCACCATTTACTTTCTTCTTTTTGCTCTGTTGATTCATCAAATACATGCTGTAACAGGACTTGAAAGTATGAACTATATGCCTCCTATCAATACTGCTGACGCTAGTTTTGATGCTCCAAACAAGACTCAATGCTTTACGAGTCCATCTGTCGTCATTTGCTCACTAACTCAATCACTGTCTCTCTCCTTGTGGTTCACCCTCACACAAAGTCAGTGTTTAACGTAACTCTTCCTTGAGGAAGAATAAAGGACGCACACGCTCACGCACAGTGGATTTCATGAGCAGATGATGAGGCAGAGAGGGATTCCCATTCTCCTAATGGGGGGGAAATAATGCCCTGCAGGCACATAAACACACACAAACATCCAGTAAGACAGCAGCTGAGAGTTCACTTCCACTTCTTTTAATATGTGCATACACGTGTGTGAATGTGTGTGTGTGTGTGTGTGTGTGTGTGTGTGTGTGTGTGTGTAAGGTGTAATGGTGCCAGCAGGATGTTCATGACTCTTTTGTCATTCTTCCTATTCTGTGTATTTCCAGTCAACAGCACTGAGTGGAAAAAGCCAAATGTCACCTGTGGAGCTCAGCTGGTGATTTAAGGCCTCTGAACGTTTGGACTGGTGAGGGAATTAATGCTCAATCCCCTCATAATCCATACATGGGCTGATATCAGATACCCCCTCAGTGGGCGCTTTCATCTTAAGGCTTGTAGAGAGCCATGAGTACATGCTGGACATGGTTCTGGTCCTTTGGCCTGCTGGGACGTTAGTACCAGCCTGTATCCATGAAAGACCTGACGGCTGAGTTTACACTGTGTCTGGGTTACTATCAATAAATAACACACATATGTGTACATATATTATCTATATAAACAACCACATGCAAAACAAAATGACAAACAAGAAATACAGTATTTTACATTATTTTAAAATGTATTTTAAAGCTGTAAAAAAAATAAACAAAAGGCAAGATTTCAGATGGCTTATTTGGAGCACACCTGGAAATAGTCATGCATTTAGAGAACACGCTAATTTACACACTAATGATCACACACACAAACACTCCATTAATTAGGTCTTAGGTGGGCACTTGCATGGCATCTAGAAGATATAACATTATCACACCAGTGATGACACAGTATGAGACAAACTCTTGCCAGATTTGGGACAAATCCATCGCTTCCTCTCTTTCACAGTTCCACATAGTAGTACCACCAACATCGTTTCTTTTCTGCCATGTTAACAGTGTATGGAGGCTCACTCTGTGCTCGTCTCCTATTGGTTAAGGCCAAGGAACACATCGCAGCTTTTGTCATAATAGACAAGAGAGGGTAAAGATAACTGGTATACAAGGTGAGACATTGGTTTTGGTCCACTATGATACACTACATGGGATAAAACTGTTAAGAATAATAATGATAATAACAATCAGGATACACATGTTTTCACCACTCTGTTTCCATATGTGTCCTAATCCCATGTAAGCTTCCCTATAAAAGGTCCAGATTCCAGGTTTACTTGTCACCATTTGCACCTGTTTAAATGTAACATCAGTCCCCGGATGCATCGAAGCCAAGAGTAAACGGGTTGATACACCTGTTTACATGTGTTTACATGTGTGTTCCTGTGCCCTTCGAGTGTGAACTGGCTTGAGGTGACGCCGTAACATTGGAGTTTAATCCCTCCACACAAGTGACCCAGTCAATTTACATCAGTGTCACTTTATTAACTCATCCCGCCCTTCATGTGTTACTGACTGACGTGGGAACATATCTTGGGGGCCATACAGGCATGTCCTCCATGTGTGGCCTTCTACCGCTTTCCTCACATTCCCATGTTGCTGTTGAGAGGCAGAGTCGCAGGGGAACGGTCACTGTGGAAGGCACTGGAATCTCCGGCCAATGACTTTTAATCCCAGCTCATAAAACAGAGTGACAGCAAAGATATGTTTGGACGTGAGTGAGGCCAGGCAAATGTTCCTGAACCAAATGGCCTGAGGTTAATGTGTTGACAAAGCAGTTGGCTCATTTTAACCTCGAGCTTTGGTGACACGAGCAAATGAGAGATGTGTCCTTTGTGTTACTCGTTGAAAGACTCTTCAGTCAAATGCTGTCGGACTTGACCATAATGATGTTGAATCGTGTTGTCGACGACAGCCGTTGCACAGTAGTAATTTGTTGGACATGTGGAATGAGGTGTCATGGTAAATAGACTAGTGACTGAGCTGTGACTTACAGTAGGTGATTATGACACAATGACAGAAAAAAACATGTATTCATTGATAATTTAATCTGTTCATTTATTTATGTAAACCTGCTACAGTGCCAGTTAAGACTGTCACTAAGTGAACACTGAAAAAGACATTTCTCCAACCCTCAGACTTTCTCAGAAAGCACAGCTTTTCCTTGCGTGTGCAGTAAAAATGTTATTTTCCGACCTCTCTCGGCTGTTAAGCACTAAGCTGAACCATCAATGCCAAAATCCTGCACCTGTTCAAGGGACACAAGATGGGATAAACTTTCCCTGCCTGTGGCGGCTCGAGCTCGCCGGAGGCACGGATCACTGTGGCTATTGTAACGTGACGATATCTGCGTGGTATGCATAAAAGGTTAACACCGGGCCAGGTGTCAGATCATGTTTAAGTCCAAATGTCAACTCCTGAAACACAAAATTGCTTGTGAAAAACACACATCAAAATAATGTTATTCTGAGATGATTTTCATGAAGATAAATAAAGTTTTTTTGTCTTTTCTACGACAGAAATGCAAAGGTGTTTTTTATTTCATTGCTTTGTATCCAACACACTTTCTCCTGCCTGGGTGAAAATCAGATGCTGTGGGTCTCCAAACAAGAACACAGTAAAAAAAAAACACATTTCATCAGCCCAGACTTTCAGCTGCACCACTTTTCATTAATTTTATTTGCACAAAACCTCAGCGCAGTCTTTTCGTGAAGTTTTGCAGGTATTTTAAGATATCCAGATTAATGGTGTTTCTGGTTGTTGGGGAGTTCGAATGCATGAGTTGGATAAATCCTTTAGTGTCTCCAGGTGGAGTTGATGAAATTCTCGACTGATGCTACACAAATTAGCCACAATTAGCATAATACACCTGAACCTCTGAAGAGAAAAAAAATACTTCTTAACTATGAGTCAAATGTCAAAGGAGTTCAATGCTAAGTTGATGAAGCATTCATAACCAGTGTTGGGCAGCAACGTGTTACCAGTAAGTACTTTTGACAGTAACTAATACTCCAGTGCATTACTTTTTAAATAAATAAACACAGTTAGCGTTCCAATATGGCGCATTTGTGTCGGCCTTAATGTTGAGCAGAGTTTAGTCATGTGAATGCAAATTGATTAAAACTGTAAAGTTGATCAACACTATTATTTTCCATATAGCACTGAAATGAAGCTGTAAGGACATGCATGGAGATTATTTTTTTAACTAAAAAGTTACTTTAACAGTCACACTACTTTTTGGTGAAAGTAATCAACAAAGTGATTAAGTTACTTTTTGAATGAAGTAACTAATACTAGTTTCAGTAATTATGAATGAATTCTGCAACTTCACATTTTAAAGTTAACACTTGATCTGAGCACACAGCAGGCCGGCCTCCCACAGTCTGTGGAGGTCAGATTACCATCAGCCACTGAGCTCTGCTGCCTGACTGTTAAATCACAGACTACAGTTACATAGGAGCTCCTTTATCAGTGGATCTGCAGGGCCGTACACAGGAAGCTACGCAGACAGAACAGCGAGGGACTGTGCAAGTGTTTATGAGGCCAGAGCGTTACATTTATCCATGTTTTTTTAATGTTTTCCTCATTTTAGTATTCAACATACAGCTCAGAGGAGTTGAGGTTTGGAGACGGCACAAGGTTAGTTAGAAAGAAATGATATAAGAATGAAGCACGGGAAGGATAAAAAAAACAAACTAAGAAACCTTTCTGTCAATCTATTCTGCTTTCAGCACTAGGGACAGCACCTTCATAGCCTCTGCAAACAAACAAACAAACAAACAACACTGCCCATGTTGAAAAACATCACTGATAACCAGCATCTGATCAATAAACATACAGTGACAATAATTCAGCTACAGTTTTATTCAAGAAAATACTTATGTTTGCAACAATCGACTCTATACAACCAGTGAACACGTACACTGACCTTGATGTATTATCAGTGTAACCACAACCTTGTATTAGAGTCTCACAATATGGACAGTGTGCACACTGGCAGCAATATAATGTGTGGGCTAAAAATGAAGCTAGGAATCCCTGAGCTGAGAGCAGCAGAAAAAGTGCCCAGCTCACCAGCTTTACTTCCCCAAGTGTGTGTGTGTGTTTTGGCTGGTTTAGCGAGTGAGTGGCCATAAAAACAGAATTGGCCTCTGTCTAATGTGGATCTGACCCCCTCTGGTGTGAGTGCTTGATGCCTATTTATCAAATTCTGTGTCTTTGTAATGGAGCTTAGCTGCAGGCCTGAGGAGTGTATGTCTGCCTGTGTGTGTGTGTGTGTGTGTGTGTGTGTGTGTACGTGTGTGTGTGTGTGTGTGTGTGTGTGTGTGTGTCTACCTCAGTACTGCATACATACTGTAGGTTTTGATCCACCTCAATCCATTCTCCAATTTCCCACTTTCCCCTAAATAACCTTCTTTTATCTGCCACCTTTTTTGGACAAACTTTCTTTGTACAGTATGTGAGTCATCTTACAATAATTTTTCATCTTAATCCATAAATCCATCAATGTATAACTCTCTTAATACACGCTTCCATGCAGATTTATTGGTGTCCTGTCTTGTGACGAAGGATGTGATGGTTGGTCGCTTCGTTTCTCGTTATTTACTTGCAATACTGAACAGAAAAACAAAATGTTTTAGTGGTTGTTTGTTATTCTTGATTAATTTCTGACTTCTGGCTAAAATTTGGGTCTAAAAAGACAAACAGGGCAGGTGGTCTAATAAATTTGTATTAATATAAGTATGTGTATGAAGGAGACAGTGAGGACACTTTTTAAAAATGTCCTCACTCTAAAGGACTGCAACTGAATAGTTCTCAAAAAGAAAGATGCACACACACACTTGTGCTGGTGTGTGGTGTCTCTGCAGACTGTGAATGATGTACTGGTTAAATGAGCAGCTCTATCAGAGAGGTGGCGTCATGTCATCAATATCCTCTTATATAAATGTCAGCCAGGCCATTTTACTCACAGCTATTTCCCACACTGCTGATTACATTACTCTCTCAGCCTCTCTCTCCCTCAGTCTATTGCATACCTCTCTCGTCCTTCCTTCATCCTCTCTTTACCTGCACTCCATTAATCGTCCTCTGCTCTGACTCACTGCCTTTTGTTTTCCCTCTGTTTCGTCTCCCTCTCTTACCTTACAGCACTGAGGGAGGTCAGGCAGCCTCAGTGTTACCTGGAGGGCAGGCTAAGGCAGGTTTTAGGGAGAGGGCACCATACAAGCTCACAAGTACAAGTACAAGAGGGATGATGGGACCTGTTTTTTTCTGGGGGGCTCTGTGTACTGGAGGCCAAAGGAAAAAAGTGTCCTGGTGCTTTCTAAAACATGTTCAGAGTGGAGCTGTGTGTGATGTGAACAGGTTATCTGGCTTTTGTTAATGCAACACACAAGCACACCCACACACCAAACTCTCTCTCTCTTTCCCACTATTGTGTCAATAGTCTGCCTCCATGAAACAAGTCAATTTTCTGCTGCCGTGGCAGGGGAATAAGTCTTGAAGCAATCTGAGAGTCCAGATATATTTAGTTTGTATGTGCTCACACAGACACATCTGCTCTGTACTACAGCGCAGTTATATGTGTGCACAAAGAACAGCACAGAGATTGACAGAGTCTCATGTATGGAAAGCCAAAAGGGTCATTTTCACTTGCACACACCCCGGGAGTAAATATCGTGCAGGCCAAGTGATTCATTACAAGGAGTTCAAGTGTGGCGCAGCCTGGGAGGCCAGCTGATTTAGAGGAAAATGTCAGCCGCAAAAGGACATTTACCACCTCTCTCTCCCTCTCTCTGTAACACACACAAGCTTACTTTATACTCACACACACATAAAGATAAAAACAGCTTGTTCTCCCAGGGTTCCTCAGTTAGGACAGCAGTTATAGACCTGTACTTACACTCGCCAGCTCCCTAAAGTTAAAACACTACAGGTGGGGCTGCTGTCATGATGAGGAGAAGCTACACAAAGACATGATGGCTGCAGAGATTCTGTACAAGAAGAGTGAGGAAAGTGTTTGTGTCTGTTTCTGTCTGAAAACAAAACCAGGTCAACCAGGGAGAAAGCAAAATGAGCAGGGATCTGTGGAAACATGACTCCGTGGTTGGCTTGTGTGAAAGACGCACTCTAAACCCTGAAGACTTTATGTCTGTTTCTACCAACAATGAAAGCCACAGCTATGGCAGCAAAAGCAGATGTTAACATTGCATTGAAGTCCATGATTCAAAAGGAGTGAACACATTCCCTAATGGAGTGTAATGGAGCCATGGCCTTCAAAGGAGTTAAACTGTCTAAGATCAGTCAGTATGTTTACATGCACATCTAAGCCGAGCTATTAGCAATAACTGAGCAAATGATTTAACTAGAGTTTCTGAGAAATCAGAGTGTACATGCGAAGCAAGAGAATTGAATTATTGAGTGAGGTACGTTTGCCTCCAAGACACTAGGTGGCACTACACAGCTTTTCGCGTTGGCATTCTTCCGGTTCTTCTGCTACTATGTTGTTGTCATCTCAATTCTGTGGTCTCGTCACTTCTGGAAGGGGGAGTGAGCAGGCCAGTCAATAGTCTGGCTTACTGTGGTGCATATACATGCTGGAAAAGCTCGATTTAGAACCACATTATCTGACATGAATAATCCGATCATAAAAACTCCAGTTTGGTTTGACTACGGTCTGACTAAGGTGTTTATATGGCTTTTAAAACTTCTACTAGCCAGACTAAGGCAATAAGTTGAATTTTTCTGAGTGCATGTAAACACACTGAGTGAAATGCACAAGAGGTCTTCCTGTATCCACAGCACTATCCTGAGCAACAGGATGATGATAAGATAAAATAAGATAAGGACACGTACTGTAAAGACACTGAACAACCTTCATATTCATGAATAATAAATGGAACACTGACATTAGCCATCACACAGAGCGTGATTCCTGCAGAATGCGGGACCTTTTGACATTAAAATCATAATCAAAACCTCAATGAATTTTTGTCTAGCAATTACCTTTGGTTTCTTCACGGCAGGATCATGGCGACCTTTACAGCCAATCAGTGAAAGTCTAGAAGGTCATGACCCCTGTTTTCTCCTCTAGCCTCAGGAATACTTGAATTCCCATTGATCTGGAGAGGCCGGTGTTGGATCAATGCAGAAGCGAGGTGGCATTTCAAACGTCTGATAGAGGACCATTAAACAGCAACAGGACAGAGGTTTAGTGATAAGATTGGTTTGGGGCAGTGGTGGAATGAGTATTCAGTAAGTAAAAGTACTAATACCACACTGTAAAAATTAGTAGTATTGCAGGTTAAAGCCCTGCATTGAAAATGTTACTGCAAATCTTATTTATTATAACACTGACACAGAAGTCGCAGACTTATTGATGCTGTACTTGTTCGATGACAATAAAGAGTTTCTATTCTATTGAGTGTGTAGTGTCAGCTGCTGAGGTAATATTACTTATTATTATTAATTTAAAATAATATATATAAAACAATATATATAACTCCTTGGAGCTACACTGAACAATAAATTAGGTTTGACTCAACACAAAAATGCTGCATGCAAAGACTCTCTGCTGTTCACAAACTTTAATTTTTAGGAAAAGATTGCAGTTATAATATATAATATTTCAATACACTCTTTTAGTCATGGGCTCATTTTAATGATGACATAACTGAGTGGCAGACTGTGTCTACTCCCAGCTGTAACCTCTCATTGACAGCTGGTCATGCACTAATTCACTCATGGAGAATTCAAGCAATGCAACGCTCACTAATGCATGTCATTTAGTTAATTGAGACGATCCAGAACTGTTTAAGTCTGACACACATATCCTTGTACCTCTATCTTTGTGAGGACACTCATTGGCATAATGCCTTTATGCCGATAATTTCTTAGCCTTTCACTTTAACCATTACAATTAAATGCAGGACCCCGACCCTTACTCTAACCCTAACCAAAACCTAATTCTAATCTTTAAACCCACCAAGTTTGCACAAATGTCCTCACTTTAAAGATCTAAAACTTGAATTGGTCCACTCAAAGATAGAAATACAAGAACACACCCACTACCTTGCATCCACCCACAGCTGCAGAATGATTACTGAGGCATGATGTCAATACACTGCAGGTTTGCTGCTGTATTTATTCTCCTGATTGGTAGGCTATATTCCATTTCCCACCAGTCCAGAGGTGATAGGAGCAGCTAATCGGTGATCAGAGCTTCCTGTCAAACAACAGCAATCAGATGAGGCTGTCTGCATTAAAGAGGCTCTGTTTTTGTCTGATGCTGCTAAACACCATGCCTTTAATTAAACATTGATTTTCCTGTAGCGCAGTTCTGGCTGACAAATGGCACGCTGCTCAAGCAATAACAATATTTGTTGTTACTGATGACCTCCAACTACTTTTCAGAGGAAAAAAAACATCCTTTTGAGAGTCCTAAATGTTATTAAAGGACGATTCCAGCTTGTTTCTCATACATATGACTCACAGAAATATGTTAAATGACCACAACCCTTTAATTTGTTGTGTGCCAGCCATTTTATATGCAGAAAGTGCCTTGAACCAGTGTTTTTTGGTCCATTTTGAGGCATATTTCAAGACCCACAGAATATTTAGTGTTATGACTCTGAAAACACTGAATAGTTTTTACCTTGTTCCATTCTTGTTTTATCAGTGGTAGAGGCCTCTTTCACCAAAATCACCACTTTCTGTCCACAATCCATCCATTGTGCTCTGTAATTGTGATCGCCGTCACTTCCTGTTTTGATCTCTGTGGCGTATGCCGTCTTCTTATGCTCTGACTACATCTCCCAGAAGCCCCAACATTACTCACAGGCTGCAGGAGACCGTGATCGGTGACCTGCTGCCCGCAAAAACACTTTGTTGTCGAAATACCTCTGTGGCACTCAAATAGTTAACAGTTCATAATTATACATAAAATACAATAATTTACTGGAGGAGGTTGTGATCATTTCACATATTTTTGGGAGATGGGACTGTGATTCTATGGGTCATGCTAACTTTGCAACCTTTGTAAAGATTCAAGGAAACCGAGGATTCACACAAAACAATGTATATGACCTCCTACAGTCAGTGGTCATTATGGTTAACTGCATGGGATGTGACATTTGGGTCAACACGTACAAACACTACATTACAAAATGTGTGAGCCTTTACCCACCCAGACATAACAGTGGCAGCTGAAAGAAAAAGTCACAATCATGTTGGATAATTCGCCCCAGGTAAAAGATATAAAAACAACATAACATCTGGAGTTTTTATAATCCAGCTGTAGTTGATGAAAACTGCACAGTGCGTGTGTCTTCTTTTTTATTCTTGCAGGCAGGAACTATTTATCTTGCTTGCTAGTTCTTCTCCAGAACAATTATACGATAAATAGAAAGCAATACACAGCCTGACACTTGTAGACAAACTGATGACGGCTGCTCCAGACGACTACTTTGGGTCGGACTAAGAGGAAGAGTTTGAAAGGATTCGTGTAGGAATTGTGATTATTTTGAAGGCTGCAGGAGGCGCTTGCATCTCGCCCTGATTTAGATGTCGTTTAGCACAAAGTTGTTTCCACAAATTTCCTCAACAGAGGCATTAAAAGCAAAGTTAGCACAACTCATAATACCACAACAGCCATATTTCAGATGGATATGAATTGTTAAATGGTGGCACAAACTGTTTAAAATATGGGGGTCTTAAATGCCTTAAAGCCCCTCTGTGTAGTAATTACTCCCATCTGGCGGTGAGGTGGTGTACTGCACACAATGAATATTATTCTTTAGCCCGCCCCTTTTCTCAGTGCTCGTTTCCTTCTACGGTTGTCGAGGGCGAACATTCGCGATATGGAGAGATTTCATCGAGATGGCATCTGCAAATACAACTTCTACCAGCATCCTCTCAGATGATGAGGTCAATGTTCTTATTATATAATTGTTATTTTTTATAATTGTAATTGTTATTACTGTCATCTAGCACTTTAGTCCTCCAGATAAGTTGCGTTCTCAACGGAAAAGGCGTTTTTACCTGGTTATTCCCTTCCAGGGCTTGTAGTTTCAAGATGGCGACACAACATGGCGACCTGTGTTGGTAAATGCATATATAAAACTGTCAGAACACTGCAGTTTTTTTGTGTGAAGGTAATTACTCATGAATGAGGTAATACTTTTAAATTATAAATACTAAAACTGTTAATAGACAACTTGAAACATCACACAGGGGGGCTTTAATAAATTTGGTGCTGCGCCCATAATCTGATTGTGTGATTGAACACATAAATTCATATGTAGTGCTTTTGTACATCAATGAAAAAATGTATTTAATTGTATATTTAATTTCAAGTAGATAAAGATCATTTTAAGAATTGAAATTCCCCCCAAAAATCCTGAAAAATAAATTGAGTCTAACAGCACATAGAAAACATCCTGGTCTTGCAGAACCAGCTGCCTTAGTCAGGAAGGGGAAAAAAAACACTGAAATTGGAGAAATTGTCATCAAAGTGGCGATTTGTTACAGTCTGCAGTCTGGATGGGGAGGAGGAAAGGGAAGGTTGGGTGGCACCGCTCACTATTAATGAAAACATCAGACTATTGTCATCAGTCATCAGTAATGAATAAATCACTTTAGTCACGGTCCACAGTCCGTGAAGACAGCAGCAGTCTGGTAGAGCGAGGCTGATCACATGACTTCATCCTGCCCCCTAGATCCGGACAGACAGCAACACTTCTGCCTTTTAATCAAACCCTTATCACTGATTATGGCATTTTTAAAATCATTCACATGGCATTTGTTTTCATTCAGAAATCAGAACCACAGTGAGAATGGGTGTTCATTCTGCTTTTGTGTTTTCTACTATAGGTTGTATAAACTGAGTCTAAATGAAAAAATGGAAAATATGGTGGTAATTAGAGCTACGACAAGGCCCAAAAAATACAGCCTAACCCTAACCTGATCAGAGTCTGAATGACAGCACAGTAGTTTAGCCTTAAAATTATTAAAAACACTAATTTATTCTGTAAAAAAAAATGTAAAAATATTATAAGCTGAAGTCAACAAAAAGTGTTTTCAGCGCCATATGTTAAATAGAGGTTGTATCATTAAAATGAAATCACAGAGACATTTGAATTGAAATGTCTGTAATTATTGAAAGTAACAGTAGATATTGATCATAGAATGAACTCTACATGCCAAGAAATTAAAAGACACATGACCAAGTGTGACTCCTTTTAGGACGCTCATCACGGTCAAATTTAACTCCTTTATTTTATGATATATCACATAAATGAGGAGCACAATGGTGGACACATTCTGTCCCTCTGCCTTTCTGTCTGGGTTTCCTGTCTGTCCATGTCTGCTGTGTCCTCTGTCAGGTGGGAGTGGTGCCATCGATCATACGAAGCTCCGAGCATCAGCCTCTGCACAACAAGACATTCATCACAGGTCAAATCCTTCCTCACGACGCCCTCCCACACTTCTGTTGGATGAATGTAGGTACACAAGTGTGTCCTGCATGTCAGACTGAGATGTTTTACCTCTTAAAATTCAGATTAATTCTTAATCCTTAATAACGTTCAATCATAATAGAGAGAAGAAAACAGAATTTGTCAACAAAAAAAAAAAGACAGGCGATGAAATAAGTACAGTATGATAGATAAGAGTATCTAAAAATAACAGAAAATCTATGACCCTGCAGTATGCAGGAAGTGATCATCTAAATTGCTTATTCTGCACACACTTCCTGCTGTTATTGCATTCACTATTTGGGTTAATTGTATCGTTTTTCAGTTGTTCTGTGCTGTGCATACTTTGTCAGGGGTCGTCAGATAACTCAGTGTATCTTAAAGGTGCAGTGTGGCGTCTAGTGGTGAGATGTGCCAAACATGCAGTGTTTTTTTTTTCTATTCTGGGCGACTGTAGAAACATGGTGACCAGCTCTACTTATATATAGAGGTTGTAACGAAAAACAGTAACGAAAACACCTTAATTTTAATTTTAGGTGATTATACTAAAGTAAAGATCAGGGGCGTCACTAGGTTTTAAGGACAGGGAGGCTTAGCCCCTAGGTAACTGTATGTGTGTGTGTGTGTGTGTGTGTGTAAAAAAAAAAGTGGCACCTACAGCGCATTCTCACTACTCATGCGTACATTTTTGCCTCTCATTTTGTTATGTTTTAACCAGCCAACAGGGCACTTGAGCATGTTTTGACAAACGGGAGCAGTTTAGTCACATTTTTCCCTCCCAACATTTCCCAAATGTGCACATTTTTGCCATGGGGGCCTCGAGGGAGGGCGACCATATCTAAATGATTTATGAATGATGCAAGGTTATATGATTCTTTATCTAAACTCATATTTCGGACAATTTATATTGAATTTTTCTGCATTTTCTGGGAAAAAAATAAAACAGGCCTAATGACACCACTGCTACTATTATATTACAGTTTCTGCCTATAGCTGATAGCTATAGCAATGTTCTAAACTGTTCCTTTAAGTAAAACATTGGAAACCACTGGCCTAAATAATAAAGTTGTTGTTGCTATTTGTTTTTTCCTTCTGTATGCATCTTGGAAGTCAAGGAAGTTGTGCTAGAAACCCAGACTACCCCACAGGACTGCATCAAACCTATATACTTTTTCCACTTTGTGTCAAAATGTATTTAGAAATAGAAACATCAGCATAATTATATTGATGATGTTTGTTTTGGATTTGGTTTTTAACTTCCTGTCTGGACCTCATTTAGCACTTGTAATTATTGCTGTTTACACTCACAAACTGAGCCCATTTCTTTTTATAGATCAGAGCAGGGCTTTAATGTTAGCAGCGTCAGTGGGAGCCTGTCCAACCACAGGGGTCCATATTTACAGCAGAGCAGCTAGGGGCCCCGGGTCGGCACTTTACACTTCCCAAGGATGAAATTAAAACCTACGTGGAAAAGTGAATGTTTCTGCATTTGGGAGCGGGTATCAGATGAAGACATCACATCCATCAGCACGGATGTTGAGCTCACTGATGGAGAATGAAACGGGCAAAGGCGCAGGCGGGAGGCCCGCTCTGAAAAGATCCAAGACTAGGCGTATAATCAAATGTCACAGCATGACCGAAGCAGGAGTAAATTACAAAATAAAACTGTCCGAGGACTTTGTCAAAGCTCCAAAAGGCTGTGACTGCAGATGGCCTCCCTAAACTCCCCTAATCATTCATCCATCTTTTTTATGGCCTGATAATAAATGTTGAGCTGTGGGGCAACTAATGGACAAGCTCTATCTATCTATCTATCTATCTGTCTGTCTGTCTGTCTGTCACTTTTGAAGCATTAAAGCTGCACATATTTGACCTTGGAAATAAAAGGTCCACTGATGCAGACGGTGAGGTAAAAACATCAGTGATGCAGGCTTTCATTTGTTTGTTTGTGTACTAACTCTTTCTATGACCTCTATGTCTATAATGCATTATAAACATACCTGTAATGTGTCACAATCTGCTCACAGCATTGTATATTAATAGCCACAAGTTCTCATAAAGAGTCATAATGCTATTCATAAATATTACAACTATAGCTTTATTATAATTTACAAAGCTTGGGATAAAGTGTTCTTGCGTACATTTTATATTTTACACTTTACTTGAAGAACCCATTGTAATGCATAATAATAACTTTATGGTGTATTATAGCTACAGTGTAATACAATAAGTTAAAAGCAATTATCATATTTTCCATTATATATGGAGATCATATATGATCATGATTAAAGAATTATAAATATTTATGAGTGCTTACAACTATAATTTTAGAGTATAAGCATATTATACCACATTATAAGGATGTTTATGATATTATAATGATATATACTCCAGATGTTATTGTTGGTGTAAAATAGCATATTATTGTTTACAAAATAATGATAAATCTAATAAAATAAATAGTAGTAGCAGTAGTACTACATTAGAGCAGCTGCAGTAGTAGTAAATAGCTGATGGAGGCGGTGCTGTGTGTAACTGCTGACAGGCCTCTGCATCTGTTTCCATGCTGAGAGAGTCAAAAGTTGTCCACAGCTCAGCCTGATTCTGTAATTGTTTGTTCATATTCACTGATTACAATCACAAAAACTTGAGTGTTCAGTGAAAAAAGTGTTCAGTGTGTTCATTTTAGGCTTTATAATTTTAGTTACCAGCACTGAACAGAAACTTTAAACTGCAATATTTTATTTTTTTATGTTACATTACTAATAGTAGCAGTACTAGTAGTAGTAGTAGTATTTGTGATTCCTGAGTAATTCTGCAGCTTGTTTGGTAGAAAACAAAAGGGCAAGTGCAGTAAAAGTGGACCTCATTGTATTTACATATATTGTTAATTTAGAGAAACCCTCAATTATTGCAAAAATAGTGCTGAATTTAATTAATTTAAATGTGTTGCAGGTGTTTTCAAGGAGCTCAAATACTGTAGGCCTATTTGTTGTTCTGGTGATCAGCAGCTGGAGGTTTGTCTCCGGGCCTCCTCGTGTTGTGTCTTTGGGGAGGTGCGCTCTGTGCTGCTGACTTATATCACGGTGCTCTTTGGAGTTGGAGAGAGGAAGGAGGTGCGCTGAGGTCGAGGTGATGCCCTCCTCTGTCACTGCCTTTCTCTCTCTGGTGTCATACTCATCTCCCTCTCTCTCTCTCTCTCTCTCTCTCTCTCTCTCCAGACACAGTGAGCTCTCTGATTTTCCTCTTGCAGTACGTGTTTTTTTCATCTATGAGCGTCGGGATTTGACTTTAGCATTTGCGTCTCTGAGTGTAATTGGCCTGAAGATTGACGCAGAGCGCGTTTATCCAGAATTGGCACGAGCTCGCCCCGTGATCAAACACGCCGTGCCAATTACACCATGTATGCAAATGAGGACAATATCACGCGGAGAGAGAAACATTTTCTGTGTTTTTTGTGACATATTGCCTGGTGTTAGAGAGAAAGTGTTAAGTGGGCCTGCTCTACTTTCTAATTGGACTCCTCCCCTCCGCCTTGCCTTCTAATTACCGCTCCCTGTTATCTGGCTGCAGAGAGAGAGGGAGAGAGAGAGAGAGGGAGTAATTGATTGCCTTCCAGTCAGCAATAACTTGTTACTGGTGGTCAATCGCTGCTGCTTTTGGTGCATCATCGTCCACCGGATGGGTTCAGTTCGTGCCTCGTCGTGGCTCGGAGACGCGGAGGGACTGGAAGTCAGAAGTGTCCCTGCAGCCTGCAGCCTGGCGGCCAACATGCGGCTGCAGAAACACCTGTGATCCGAGTTGCGGATTATATTTGCTGTTCCTGTTTACTCTCTGCTCCACTTCGTCATCCACAGCCCGTCTGCTCGTCCCGGCTTTGAATCTCTGAATTACCGCAGTGAGCTGTGACCCGCGGAGCCAGCATGACCTCTAAGGAGGACTCAAAATGCCCAGCGGTGCTGGAGGAGCGGAGGCGCAGTCCGCTGGATCAGCTCCCGCCGCCGGCCAACTCCAACAAGCCGCTGACGCCTTTCAGCATCGAGGACATCCTCAGCAAGCCGTCTGTGAGAAGGAGCTACTCCCTGAGCGGAGTGTCGCACCACATCACTACCGGAGAGAAGCTGCCCTCGGCGGGTCACAGCCTGTCCGGCCGAGCGCTGCTCAGTCAAACCTCCCCGCTGTGCGCGCTGGAGGAGCTAGCCAGCAAAACCTTCAAGGGCCTGGAGGTCAGCGTCCTGCAGGCTGCAGAAGGTAAAACACTTGTTTTATTATGGGAAGTGCTATTGTTGTTGCAATAACTGTGTTTTCTTTTACGAAAACTAGTTTAATAAAAAATAGTCTGAAGAGGAAAAAGCTAGTTTGGATGATGGGACATGGGCGCAAAATAGACTATATTTTGTATTTATTTATAGTTTGTTGAAGTTTATTATTATCATTATCATTAGCATATTATTATTATTAATATTATTGCTAGGAGTAGGTTTGTGTGAAGTGAAACTGCAGTAAAAGTAGATTTAAATGCGTTTACGTTCGATTTATGATTAATT